>CM076579.1:1660516396-1660944146 GCA_034641835.2 Pinus albicaulis
ACACACAACATTCAACCATGAAAACACAGATTTCAACGTGGTTCACCCAACCAATATGGGCTACGTCCACCTAACAGGGCATCGACAATCTCATTCAACAACTAGAGAAATACAATAGCAGAGTTTCTCATATACTCATCTCTTCCACTCACCTCACATTCCTCATCATGCTCACTTGCCTCTACGGGCTTACATTTTATAGCTGTGAATGGAAACAGAATCATAAATTCACTCACAACAAATATAGGATGCATTAACTCCTCATCAGAAATAGATGGAGTCAATGTAGCAACAAATCCTATTGTTGTCACCTACATGAGATTTTCTCCAAGAATAATTAAAAGAAAAATCTCAACAATCTCCACCTTGACAACAATTAGCCTGATACCCTATTCCATTATTATTTTTATCTTTTCTGCAAGCCAAGAGAAGCCAGACACCATCGTAGCTTCTCTAACAAAACTGGTTTCGTGAACATGTCTGCACAGTTTTCCTTTGTATGCACTTTTTCAAGAGAGACTCCCCTTTCAGTGATAACCTGTCTTACAAAATGGTACTTGATAGGTATATGCTTTGATTTACTATGATAGGCCGGATTTTTAGCCAAATGAATTGCACTTTGACTATCACAAAATAACTTGATGTTGTCCTGTAACCTACCAAACTCACCAAACAAACCTTTCAACCAAACCGCTTCTTTGCAAGCATGTGAAGCAACTATGTATTATGCTTCTGTAGTGGATAAAGCAAAAATGTTTTGTAGCTTTGACATCCAGCTAATAGCTCCACCTGCAAGAGTAAAGACATACCCTGAATTTGACCTTCTCTTCTCCAAATCACCTGCAAAATCGGAATCAACATATCCGCAAACAAATTTACTACTCCCGTTAAAAGTGATACAATAATCACTTGTGCCTCTCAGATACCGAAGCACCCATTTCACTGTTGACCAGTGTTCTTTTCTTGGATTTTCCATATACCTACTGACAACCCCAACTGCATGTGAAATATCTGGTCGAGTACAAACCATCGCATACATCAAACAACCTACTACATTGGCATATGGAATTCGAGACATATATTCCTTTTCTTCATTAGTGTTAGGACATAAACTTGAAGAAAGCTTAAAATGGGAAGCAAAAGGGACTGAAACAAGCTTCACATTGTTCCTACCAAACCTCAAGAGTATTTTCTCAATATACTTCTGTTGTGATAGCCACAACTTACCATTGCTCCTGTCTCTGAAAATCTCCATGCCCAAAATCTGTCTTGCTGCTCCTAGATCTTTCATATCAAACGTCCTAGCCATCTGAGCCTTTAACCTGTTGATCTCTGTTATGCTTTTGCTTGCTAAAAGCATATCGTCAACATACAACACTAAGATAATGAACATGCCATTACTCAATTTCTTAAAATAAACACAATGATCATATTCACTTCTTATATAATTTTGACTCATCATGAAAGAATCAAATTTCTTGTACCATTGTCGAGGCGACTGCTTCAGACCATACAATGATTTCTTGAGCCTGCAAACAAATTTCTTGTTGCGATTTTGAACAAACCCTTCCGGTTGTTCCATGTAAATCTCCTCATCTAAATGTCTATGTAAAAATGCAGTTTTAACATCTAGTTGTTGTAATTCTAAATCAAGTAAAGCAACTAATGCTAACACAATCCGAATTGAAACAATTTTTACAACTGGTGAAAATATCTCATGAAAGTCAATGCCTGCTTTCTGAGAAAAACCTTTCTTGACCAGCCTCGCTTTGTACCTGTCTTCTGTATCATCAAAACCCCTTTTCAATTTGTAAACCCACTTACATCCCACAATTTTCCTGTCTTTAGGAAGTTCTACTAGATCCCATGTGGCATTCTTGTCTAATGCCTTCATCTCGTCCTTCATAGCCTCTTTCCACTTACCACTGTTTGAACCTTCTATAGCTTCCTGATAGCACAAAGGTTCATCATCGTTAGCAGTTAAAGCAACTGAAGTAACATAATCATCATACCTTTTAGGAAGTCGTCTGATTCTCGTAGACCTCCTTAAAGATGTTTCTGGTACTTCCACAATTTGCTGATTATTATCTGTAGGAACTTCTTCATGATCAGCATCTGAAACACATTCATGATCTACATCCGAAACTTGTTCATGATCTGAATCTGAAACTTGTTCATCTAGACTATCATCAGTATTTGAACTGGTTTCAAACTGAATGTGTTGAAGCTGAGGTACATTATCCTGTTTCAATTTATCATCTACATCTGGATTTTCAAGTGAAGATTCATTAAATTTAACATCTCTGTTAATGATGATCTTGTGAGTAGTAGGATCCCACAACCTGTATCCCTTAGTCCCATCACCATATCCAACAAAGATATATCTTTTTTATTTAGGATCTAATTTAGAACGCTGATGTTTCGGAACTAGAGCATATGCATCACAACCAAAAACTTTCAGTTTAGAATAATCACATGGATAACCTTTCCATACCTCTTGAGGAATTTTGCATCCTATCGCAGTTGAAGGTTATTGATTTACTAAGTAACAAGCTGTAGAAATCGCTTCTGTCCACAATTCCTTCTGCAAATTGGCGTTACTAAGCATACTTCTTGCTCTCTCTAAAAGATTCGTATTCATGCATTCAGCAACTCCGTTTTGCTGAGGAGTATATACAGTGGTTTTATGTATTTCGATCCCAGCGTCCTTGCAATAATTATCAAATTCCTTTGAGGTAAACTCACCACCATTGTCAATTAGTAAACATTTAATGGTTCTTCCAGTGATGTTTTCAATTAATGCTCTAAATTGTTTGAAAACTGTGAATACATCATACTTCTTCTTTAACATGTAGACCCACACTTTTCTAGAGAAATCATCAATAAAAGATACAAAATATGACGATCCTCCATATGAGTTCATAGGAGATGGACCCCAAACATCAGAATGGATATAATCAAGGATTCCCTTACTAGTATGTTTACCAGTTTTAAACTTCTGCTTGCTTTGTTTCCCATATAGACAATGTTTGCAGAAATCTAACTTAGAATATTTTAAACTAGGAAGTAACTTACGATCAGATAAAATTTTTAATCCTCTTTCGCTCATATGGCCCAACCTTTGATGCCATAAACGAATAGAATTACTATCGTTTTCAGATACTGTAGAAGCATGATCTGACTCTGTTCTTCCTTCTAACTGAAAAATATTTCCAACCTTCTTTGCTTTCATTACTAGTAAAATTCCTTTATAAACTTTCATTACTCCACCTTGAATAAAGGTTTTATATCCATTAGTGTCTAGTAATCCTAGTGAAATGAGGTCTTTTCTTAGTTCAGATATGTGTGTTACATCAGTTAGAATTTTATTTGTCCCATCAAACATTTTAATCTGGATGTTTCCAATTCCTACAATATTACACGAGACATCATTTCCCATGTAAAAAACTCCATCATTGATTGATTTATAAGTTTTAAACCACTCTCTATGAATGCACATGTGATTTGACGCACCAGAATCTAATAACCAATGTTGATCATGATTAGACAAACCAACTGATAACACTTCATCACTCATACTTGAAATGGATGCCGAACCTGTATCTGTCGTGTTTGCTTCTTTCTTCTCTGTCGAAGAGTCTCCTTTGGATGTTTGCTGTCTCTTCCAACAGTCCTTCTTCAAATGTCCTGATTTGCCACAAAACCAGCACTTTACCTTACTCTTATTCCCTTTTGATTTTGAATGCGAGTTGTTGTGATTACTAAAGCGTCTTTCTTTAGAACGACCTTTGACCATCATTGCTTCTGATGTAGAGGTTTCTGAATTTGACCTCTTCCTTGTTTCTTCGGACAACAAAGCTCCAACAACATCATCAAATTCAAGGGTTTCTAATGAACTAAGACTTGTAGAAGTAACAAAATGATCCCATGACTTGGGCAACGAGCATAATAAAGTTACAACTTTAACTTTTGATTCAAATTTTACTTCTATACTTTCTAACTGCACCAGGAGAGTATTAAAAGTATTCATATGATCAGTTATCGCCGTACCTTCCTTCATGCGCAAGCTATACAACTGTCGCTTCAGAAGAATCCTATTGGTTAAGGATTTTGTCATGTACAAATTTTCAAGCTTTGTCCACAAACCAGTAGCAGTTTTCTCTGACACGATGTTAAACAAAACATCATCCGCCAAACACAGTCGAATGCTGCTCAGTGCTCTTTCATCCAAGTCACTCCATTCATTATTTGTCATGGTATAAGGCTATTTGGCTTTTCCCAACAACGCCTTCGCCACGCCTTGTTGTACGAGTAGATCATACATCTTCACTTTCCAAATCTCGAAGTTGTTTTTGCCATTGAACTTCTCAATCTCAAACCGAGCACTTTGAGTTTTTGCCATGTTGTGTCACAAAAAAAAAAAAATCTCCAATTGCAACTTTTAATAAATGAAGTTTTTGTTAATGAAAATGCCCTTCACCTTATAAAATGCCTTTCCCTTGTTACATATGCCAATAGCATTTAAATAATTACCAATCGATTTTTAAAACACATTGCATCACTGTACTTAATGCAAATCAAATGGCATGAAAAAAAAACTGATTCAAATGGAATGAGAAACAAATCGGTTTTAAATGTCAAATCCATTTTAAAGCTCTACAATCCAAATCGATTTATACTAAAACAAATCGACCTTTTTTACAAAGGCATTTCGTAACAGCTTTATGAAAAACTTCAAATAAACTTCAAATCGATTTAAAAATGGCATCAATACTAATCGATTTAATTAAAAAAAAAAAAAATTAGGTTCACTGTTCAATGCTGTCGAACGGCTCTGTTGTCTACGGTTCCAGCTGTCAATATCAATTGCATGATTTATAAACTGCTGAAAAAAGCTAACTGATTTGAACGTCTGACCTTAACTGCTGACAAGAGCTCATCCAAGTTATAGCCACTTGGTCCAAAAAGAAACTAATATATATGTAAACTCAGCATATATATGAGCTCGACAACCCACAACACGTAATGCATGACCACAACAACGGCTTTACACAACGGCTTACGGTTGCACAGTCCATGGAGAAAACATTCACATCAATTGTTAAATCGAGCACAGCAATCACCGCCTGGGTTCACATACCCAGCCTCACAGTTCTGGTCACAGATCACTGCTTTCAATGCTTAAAACATTCATAGCTCACCGCAGGTCCTCATAGTCCATGCAAATTAAAACAAAGCATTCAGATCTGTGCTCCTCAGCTATCCACCTCTGATACCAAGTGTTAGATTTAACATAGCAGAAACATAAAACAAATAACACACTCATAGCATTCAACCATGAAAAAACAGAGATTTTAACGTGGTTCACCAAACCAATCTGGGCTACGTCCACCTAACAGGGCATCGGGAATCTCATTCAACAACTGGAGAAATACAATAGCAGAGTTTCTCATCTGCTCATCTCTTCCACTCACTACACATTCCTCATCATGCTAACTTGCCTCTATGGGCTTACATTTTATAGCTGTGAATGGAAACAGAATCATAAATTCACTCACAACAAATATAAGATGCATTAACTCCTCATCAGAAATAGATGGAGTCAATTCAGCAACAAATCTTATTGTTGTCACTTACATGATATTTTCTCCAAAAATAATTAAAAGAGACCCATAAATCTGTTTATTAGGAATAAAGCCACTTCTCATGTGAAAGTGGATCATCTTTTCAGCTTAATAAAGCACCCTAAGGTGTGAATAGGGACTAGAGCATGTAGAATGGGTCAACTTTATCCAAATCAACAGAGTTGTCATGGAGGAGTGGCATTCAATGAGGGACAACACAGTTTTAGATGGAGACACATTGCATGGAAGTAGTGTCATTAATGGATGGGGCTTAGGGTTTGGAAGCTCATTTATTATAAAAGGAAGAGGATGGCATCCATATTATTCATGTTATGTTTTTGATTATATGGTATGTTTAGACATATAAGGTTTATTCAGTTGTTTAGCTAAGATTGCAGTGTTGTTTAGCACCGGGTGTTCCTGATCGGGAATCCCACCTCTATCCTTGAGAGGCCTCTTGGAAGTGCTTTGCACTACATTTCCACATTTAGGTTTTAGACCAAGATTCATTCTTGTGGTACAACGTAGTTTCTGTTGAGAGATGTGCTGAGTTGCAGGGTGCAGCAGTGGAAGATCTTGTTGGGTGTTTTCTGAGCTAGTTTTGCAGTGGAGGAAGATTTCCTTCCATTGGGAGGCCAGTAAAGGAGCCCCTTAGGCTTATTTGACATCTTTGGCATCAAGCCAAGTTGATTTTATCCCCTACAGCGCAGTTCCAATCCATATCTGTGTTATTTTGGTGAGTTGTTGCAAGGGAAAGTTTAGTGCTCCATTTGGAGTGTTTGCTTTTCATTAAAGGGATCAACCCTTCATTGAGAGAGTCTTTTGGAGGATTTCTTTCAGATCTACATCAAATTCAGCCACCTACTTCTATGTGCTTCAATTGCAGTGAATATTCACCACTAAGGCTTTAGATCCACCATTTATATTTTGTGTATTCCCGGAAACCATTCCTGGGTAGCTTGGGAAAGTGTATGGGAGCATAGATCTCCATTTTTGGCCTTGTATGAGCATGATCTTATCAGATCCATTTATTTATATGTCCTTGCTATAGTATTAGTCACTAAAACTACACTATGCTTGCTTTAGTACTTTGCGTAGCAGTGTATTACTTGTTTTGGGTGCATTTTGGCATTGGAGGCTTATTTTGCCTACATTGAGGGGCTTGATCCCCAACATCTTGTACTTATTTATTGCTGTTATACATAATACAATGGATATATAATTTGGCTCACATGTAATGTGTTAATACTTGCTGTTATTTCCATTATTATGAGCTATATTCCTGCATTTCCCATTTGGGAATATTACAGTGGTATCAAAGCATAATCTTGGCTCGGCCTGTGAAGACATTGCATCTATGTTATTAGAAGAAGAAGAAGCTTCTCACAGAAAAGAGAAGACTCATAGAAGAGACAAATGCAAGTCTCCAGTATTTGGAGAAATGGAGGGAAAGAGGTTTTCAAAACTTTTTCTCCAGACTATGCATGAGCTTAAAAGAGAAATCAAGGGAATGAGGAGGGAAAGACATGAAGATCCCTCAAGAATATTTACACATGAAGAAATGTCCAGTTCTTCATATTATATGTGTGAGCATTCAGCCACATAATCAGATCTACAACATGGTACCATGCCTACATGCTTGGAAAGAGAAGAAGAAGAAGTACTATCTCCAAGGATATGAATCTTAGTCTAGAAGATTCAAAGATCATCTAAGCTTCCAAGGGTTTTGTCAAATCAAGGAAGATAGAAGACCCAGTAACTACAATAGAAGAAGAGGGTGTATGCAACACACTTTTGGTATATTTTTTCTACCTACTTTTGATGGGTCACCCAAGAGCACTGCCAAGGCTTGGGTAAGGAAGCTAGACACATATTTCCAGTTGCATCAAGTTTTAGAAGAAGAAGCCATTAGATTAGTAGTGCTACATCTTGAAGGTAAGGCTTATGCCTGGTGGTTATTTGAATCTTCTTCATTAAATAATGCAAATATATCTACTTATGCAAAGTTCACTAGGATGTTAGTGAAAAGTTTTGATATGAAACAATCTGAAACTTCCTTGGGAGAGCAAACCAAACCCAAGAAATCAGAACCTTTGCATGAGTTGGAAGGATCCATGAAACCAACTCCAGTTCAGAACATTGTTGAGGGGGTTAAAGATCTGCAACATGCTTTACCTAGGGAAAAAGCCCCACTTCAGCAAGAACTTTCTTCTCAAGAAGAAGACTTGAGGATTACTCCTTCAAGAGGAGATCAAGACAAATGATCTCTTAATGATGAGGTATTCTCCATTGATGAGGAGAAGGAAAAGGAAGAGCTGGAAAGATCCTCCAGTGCTGTGAGAGGAGGAGGAGATCTACTTCTATTTAGAGATGGAGATGAAGCAATTTCTTCAACTAGAGGAGCTCTTGTATATTTGCAAGAAGTTCCAAGGGATCTTACATATGAAGATCAAGAGCAGCATGTGTCTATGTTGATAGGCAATGAGACAAAAAAATGGAGGAAGTGTTTTCCAACATTGAATACAATCTTGGGGACACACACTATGATAGATCATCCTGTTGTGATCAAGACTCTTGACACCAAGGAGATGTTGGGTGTACATGGGTTGATTAAATTTAAATAAAACACCTTAGACTGTGATATCTTGCAGGAGGTAGGAGAAAATGAGAAGGAGGGCTAGAATCCAGTGATTGGAAACATACACACCCATCCTTTTCAGGAGGTTTATGCACAGAAGCAGGGGGATTATTTGCGCAGTGAGGTCAGGGACAAATCAATCCACTCACATATACAACCTGCTCTAGGCCATGATGTTTCATTCATGGAGGCATTCCACCAGGGAGACCCCCTGATTGGAGTAGAATCAAAGAGTTCTCTCAACATGTTGTACCACTCGTAGATCCAGGAGAAGTGGGAGCATTAGGAGATCATAGTACATCGTTGAGAGTCTTTGGTAGGCTCAAGGAGGAGGGAGACATTCTCCCCACATCATCACTACCTACTATCATCATAGATATTGCGCTGAGAAAGGAGCAGCAAGGGCAGGATTGAAACATTCTGATGTATGAATTTGGCATAGGAGATGTCAAAGAAGAAAGCAACAACATGAAAAGTGCTTCACATGATAGATCAACAAAGCTATCATTATTGAGTATTGACCCTTATTGGAGATTCCATCTATTAGTGGAATATTCTAAGGATCTCTTTTCATGCAGAGTGCTTGATGACCAACTATCTAATGGGAGATATATAGTGGTGGATGGGGTCATCTATTTTTAGAGTAGAGTCTTCTTGACTAGGGCCTCTAAGCTCAAGGAGAAGCTACTAGATGTAGCATATGAAGGGTTTCTCTCCAAACCCATTGGTTTTATAAGAGCATACTGTACTATCTTGGAGGGATTCATTTGGGAAGGCTTCAAAGAGGATAAGCACCACCATATGAGGAGATGCATGGATTATTTGGAGGATGAGGGAAGACATGATTCTTTGGTTGAGTTATCACAACCACTTCCTCTCTCATTGGGAGTGAGAGGAGGCCCATCTATAAGCCACCTTACTAGCTTGAACCAAGTACATGGTAAAGATTGTATTTCTGTACACCATGATTCATTTACTATGTATTTTCATTTCCTTACCATGAATGTGCAGGGAATTGCTCCAAGAGGGGGCACTCTTTATTTTGGACTTCATGGTCTACTTGGGGCCATAAGCAGCATTGATGATGACCACTCCCTAGGAGATCTTGGGGAGATGAAATATTATGCAAGGTATGCTCAATTTGCACCATACACCAGACACCTTCTCCAAGCTTGTGAGGAGATTGGGGCATCAAACAAGTGGTTGGGAAATGTTGAATTTTGCAACAAGAAACAGTGAAGGAGGCATCCTGAAACATCATCCTTGATCCTAGTTGGAAAATAATCACCTAAACTAGGTGGGGCCCACACAGGCTATTTTTAGGCGTATGTCTATTTTTAGACATGGTGAGCATATTCTATATGTAGCAAGAGGCTATTTGTAGATGGTTGGTCAAATGTGGAAAATAGATGAGATTATTTTTTTAGAAGATTGGGTGAAGTCTATTTATAGATTGCTGATCTAAAAATAGATGCATGTCAATTATTATTAGCTCTTAATAATAATCAGACACTAAACAACAACTTATTCTCTTGGAGCACTTTATTTCAGTGAACAGATTTGGAAAATCAATGGGCTGAAGGAATTACAAAATTCCTAAGGGTTTACTGGAGTTCATGCATGGAGGACTTAGTTAGAATTGAAGTGGCAAAGTTATGACAAAGTTGGAAGAGTAGTTCATGGAGTTGTATTCAGTTTAACTCAGTTAGACTCGTTTGAGCTAGTTGTATCTAGTCTAATTGAATGATACACTAGTGAGAGTGGAGTGAATTAATTAGTTAATTAATTCACAAATAATAACTCATTAATCAACTGAAAAATACAGTAGTTAAGCAGTGCATGGCAGTTCTAGTGGAGACCCAGTGGAGAGATAGGTGAAAGGGCAAGATGGACTATTTGTTGTGACCATAGTCATGCATGGATTGCATCTATATATACATTGGATATGCCAATGATAATAACGTAGTAAAGGAGAGTGGAATTACATCGAATTGGTCTTTTTAATCAGCTTGGATTGCACAGTGGAGGCAGGCTAGCAGGAGGGCAGAGATTGGTGCATGGATTTGCAGATTTCTTCTATGGTAGTGTGTGACGATTGTATTGTATTGAGAGCTTGATGTACTAAGCTTTGTATGAGATTGTTACATGATCTCCATGGTACATAATATGATAGTTGGGGTTTTCAGCTTCAGGATTTCCCGTTAAACAACTGTGTTATGTGTGTTTTTATTGCTTCATGTGTTTTGCAATTGTTGATTAAATTTCCGCAAGAATTATAGTGGAAGGATTCTGTATTTAGCAAGAAGATAAAATATTGTTAGATCAGGAGAGTCTGGATATATACATGCATATTGTATATATAATTTCTATAGGAAACCACTCATCATGCCATATTCAAATGCAGTTAGGAGTAAAACTGCGTTGGTTGCACTTGAGGGACCATTGTCCTTCTCCATTAATACATATGGCAGCTAGCATGACTTTGATTTTGATCCCATATGTTGATGATGTTCTTATTATTGCTGGGGACATGATTGGAGGGATGACACATTGGTTGGATGTGTCCATTGGGAATGAAACTTCCCACATTTCTTCATGCTTCAAGGGAAGCATGGGACATTGTATGGCTGCTACATTATATCACTTGTTTCCTTATGAAGGGAGCCATATGATTGACTTATGTCTTTGGGAGGTGCCTCTCACATGGGAGGAGTTTTTCTATGAATTACCATTATGGAGGGTGATTAATTTTTATATGGATGATAGCTTGGAGGATGGAGCTTCACATGGGGATGAAGGTTCCCTATATTTTGCAGATCTATCCTTGTATTTGCTTGAGGAAAAGCAACATTTGGGAGGGGAGGACTGTAATATTCCTAAATTAGAATACAGCTAATTAGAATATTAAAATCTAATTTTTCTTTCTTGTTTGATGAATAAATGGGTAGGGAGACCCATAAATCTCTTTATTAGGAATAAAGCCACTTCTCATGTGAAAGTGGATCATATTTTTAGCCTAATAAAGAACCCTAAGGTGTGAATAGGGACTAGAGCATGTGGACTGGGTCAACTTTGACCAAATCAACAACGTTGTCATGGAGGAGCGACATTCAATGAGGGACATCATGATTTTAGATGGAGACACATTGCATGGAAGTAGTGTCATTAATGGATGGGGCTTAGGGTTTGGAAGCTCATTTCTTATAAAAGGAGGAGGATGGCAGCCATATTATTCATGTTATGATATGTTATGTTTTTGGTTATATGGTCTGTTTAGACATATAAGCTTTCTTCAGCTGTTTAGCTAAGGTTGCAGCGTTGTTTAGCACCAGGTGTTCCTGATCGGGAATTCCACCTCTATGCTTGAGAGGCATTTTGGAAGAGCTTTGCACTAAATTTCCACATTTAGGTTGCAGACCAAGCTTTGGTCTTGTGGTACAATGCAGTTTTTGTTGAGAGATGTGCTGAGTTGCAGGGTGCAGCAGTGGAAGATCTTGTTGGGTGTTTTTTGAGCTAGTTTTGCAGTGGTGGAAGGTTTCCTTCCATTGGGAGGCCAGTAAAGGAGCCCCTTGGGCTTATTTGACATCTTTGGCATCATCCAAGTTGATTTTATCCCTTACGACGTAGTTCCAGTCCAGATCTGCAATATTTTGGTGAGTTGTTGTAGGGGCAAGTTCAGTGCTCCATTTGGAGTGTTTTCTTTCCATTGAAGGGATAAACCCTTCATTGAGAGAGTCTTTTGGAGGAGTTCTTTCAGATCTACATCAGATTCAGCCACCTCCTTCTATGTGCTTCAGTTGCAGTGAATCTTAAACCCTAGGGCTTTAGATCCACCATTTATGTTTTGTGTATTCCCGGAAACCCTTCCTGGGTAGCTTGGGATAGTGTATGGGAGAATATATCTCCATTTTTTGCCTTGTATGAGCATGATCTTATCAAATCCATTTATTTATATGTCCCAGCTGCAGTATTAGTCACTAAAAATGTGTTGTGCTTGCTTCATTAATTTGTGTAGCAGTGTATTACTTGTTTTGGGTGCATTTTGGCATTGGAGGCTTCTTTTGCCTATATTGAGGGGCTTGATCCCAAAGATATTTTACTTATTTATTGTTTTTATACATAATACCATGGATCTATCATTTGGCTCACATGTAATGTGTTAATACTTGCTGCTATTTCCATTATTATGAGCTATATTCCTGCATTTCCCATTTGGGAATATTACAGTGATGGATTCGACCCTTGAGAGGGGGAATGTAGTTTTTCATATATATATGTAGCTTGATTGAAGTCAAATGAATGGTTGGATATTTCTAGCTCAGACTTGGACTTGTGTACTTACCTATTTTGTAGAAATACAACAGACAGTTGCAACTATATTCGTGGGATTCTTGTGTTGTGGTTTATGGATCTATTTTTTCAGTGTTTTCTTTATATTTTATGATTAGATCAATTTATATACCATCTACATGCCTCTTATGCTTTATATTCTAAGGTTTAAAACAAAATCATCACATGTATGCTATGATTTTGTTCAAGATAATCATTTAAGTGTTTTTTATTCATAAGTGAATTCATGCTCTTGCTCACTTAATCTTTGCTACATATTCCTCACCATTACTACAACGAGAAACGTTTTTGAGCCATTGATTGTGTTAGCGCTTGAATCAGAACTTGGATTGTGACAAGTGCCTGACCATACACATCTTAAGCTCGAGGGTTATTTTATGATTTGGATTGGATTGTAGAAAGTGATTGAATCTTACATCTGCTGAAAAGGTTTCAAATAGATATTATATTTCACACATATGAGGGAACTAAGGCTTGATATGGTAGTAAGGGTTAATTGGTAATCTGTTGGCTAGGAGAATATGCAAAAGGACAGTGGGGCTATAAGATAGAAGTCCACTATTTGGATAGAAAAATAACACAAGATATAGATTGATAGTGCATTAATGAAAGAAAGCTTCTAAAAGTCTTACAAGGATTCCATTGTACACATAAAGATATTTGTTACAAGGAGTGCTCATAAATAATTTACCACACATGTCTTATCAAGAAATCGTGCCAAGCAAGACTGAAAAAATTAGATAATCATGCATAGATAAAACATGAAACTAACAAAAACATGGAACATAGTTAACATCACAATCTGGAATTGAAGAATTTAGATATGAAAACACATGAGATAAGTAGAAAATACACACAACAAGATTTCATAAGTCCTCAGTAGTGCTTATGATATATTATCTATTCAAAATGTATAACACAATATGCTCTGTAAAATACAATCATCAAACCTTTTTGTCTTTGCATTACACCATATTTATACAAATAAGAGCTCTGTATTGAAGCCTCCAATAAAAATGGAAATTTGTTTTAGGAATTTATTACAACTCTCTACGTATGGTAGAGTTCATCTAAAACATTAATGAGGAATCTAAAAATAGAAATAAGATATAGTGTAGCATCATGGAGCTGAAGCTAGCTGAGTAAATATGGTTGAGTGCTCTCGTAGCTCATCAAAACTGTCTCCAAAAAAAGTGGATTCCAACAACTGAAAGGAGTACCTGTGAA
This sequence comes from Pinus albicaulis, assembly GCA_034641835.2. Lineage (NCBI taxonomy): Eukaryota > Viridiplantae > Streptophyta > Pinopsida > Pinales > Pinaceae > Pinus > Pinus albicaulis. Next base: position 1,660,530,236 of record CM076579.1, read on the forward strand.
CACCTGTATGCATATCTGCTAAAATATAGGAGTGGCTAACCAACTGGAAGCTATCAAACACCTGGAAAAAAATCTTCATGACAGAGATCACATTCATTTCATCAAATTTAGCATCATCCTTATGAAAATACAATAAAACAGTAGCTTTTCTTCCCCATATACTAAATCCAAAAATATTAGCTACCTCCTATGAAAAAGGGTAGCTATATCCAAAAATATTGAAAATAAACTAGAATGGAAGACTACTTCAGATTTTCAAGGCTCTGCAACTTCATTCTTCAGAGGTATATTATGGAGGCAAATATTCTGATAGCCTCAGCTTTGGTCACCCTTTTGTTTGACCTCCTTTTCTATTTTTGATTTTTTAGCTGAGTCTTTTTCTTCTTGGTTTTATTTTTCTAGGCTTTCATCAACATTTATGATCTCATCCCCAAGGGCAGGGTTAGAAATCAACTTGCTGGTTCATATGCGTTTGTTTTTAGGCTTGGTTTGAAGTCTATGGATGTAGGGATTTGGAATATACATGTGCCTTTTTCCACTATGTATGAATATGCTATATTCTCCCACCTCAAGCTCTAACTTACTGTATTCTGTATCACTGCTATCTTCATAAGACAAGTATGCATGTACTATGTTCTTCTTCCTATTCTTGACTGAAAAGCCAATAGATGAGAAGAGTTGAGCTAAGTTAGGCTCTTCCTTTGTGATAGTCTCTGACATTTTATTTTTCCCTTTGTAAGTGATGAAAAGACCTGTGAAAGGGTAGGCTCCTTGAATGATATACCACTATTTTGTTGAGTCTCCTGAGTATTTTCTAAAATAGGGTTTGATCTCTTGACTCCAGGGTTGACTTCCTCTGAAGGTAGAACATGGCTAGATGTTAGGATTTCAGGGTTGACTTCCTCTGAAACTTCCTCTATCATGATGAGCGTTCTTCTACGTTTAACCCTCTAAGAGGAAGCTACTTCCTATTTTATTTTAGACATAATATTTTTATGAAACATGGTATCTCTTTGCTTAAACTTCTTTCTACAATCCTCCATGAATTACCTTAAGGTCTGTCATTCCTTTGGTGAACTGCTTGTTGGTGAACTTCTCATGTGAACCTCGTTTGCTGGTTGTGTTGTTGGTGCAGATGTAGTGTTTCCAGCCTTCTTCGCTAAACTCCTAGTCTGCCTTCTAGATGACATGGAGAATGGGTCAGTTTTTGAGGGAGTTGTTGAATGAATAGGGTTTGATATCATGGCTTCTGTATCTCTCAATTTTCTGGGCCTCCCTATTCTCCTTCTAGAATAAGCAGTGTTAAATCCCTCCTCTATTATAAATTTCTCCCATGTAGTCCTTTTCCTTCTCAAGTGATAATATATCAATATCTTAATCATGCCTCTATGGTATAGATTATGCAGTGAGTAACCTGGAGTCTTTTGTATCCTCCAAGACATTGAAAGTAAGGATCTATGGATAAAAAAGGGTAAGTTCATGGGTCTAGAACTTGAAATATGGACTAATAACCTCATTTGATATTTGTGAATAGTTGAAAACCTTCCTTCACAAGTTATGTAGTGTTTCACAGTAGTAATAACATGCTTCCATTCATGTTTAAAGTATGAAATGTGTATGGTAGGATTCCATCCAATGTGTTCATTTTCAGGCTTCAAATAAACATTTGCATCAGATTTAACAAGAGTTTTATTATTATTATGCCAAGACTCACCTATTGCAAAATTATGAGTTACCCGTGCAATGATGGTTTCTGTAATGTTGAAGGTTTGATACCCAATATTAACCTTCTCACCATCAAATTTTTCAGCAAACGCTTGAGTGATTACCACATTCTCACCTAATAATTTATTTAAGAACTGGTACCAACCAGTTGCCTTGAACTCGGCCTTAGCACGACTATCCACAAAGCGAGTTTTAGCTGGCTCAGAGCGTTTTACATTACCTCCTTTGCCCATATTGCACTTGTTAACGCTAACCTCCAACAGAGCTGTAAAACGAGGACTAATCCTCCAAGAAACCCTACCTACTCGCACCTGTTAACAAATGATTTAAAATGGAGAATAAAGCTTGTTAATTGCAGCTGTCACAGGAGCAGATGGAAGCAGCTTATACATGTCAAAAGACTCGATGAATAAGGATGACATGAATCACATGAATGATTTTAAAATCATTGCCAACTAATTTCACCAACTCCATCACCTATCTTCATTATTGCTACTCGTACTACGCTTGTGACACCTATACCCATTTAGTAAGTAGAAATACAATTGGTATAACCTTAGCATAAAAATGATCACCCTTTTAATTCATCTCTCAATGAAAAATCAATGTTCTTTGGATATGAAACACCTTTTACTTCAACATATTCTCAATCCTCTAATAACAATGCTAACTTCAGTTAAATAATATTTCCTCTGCTCCTTTATACTAATTTGCAGGAAATTACTACCTTTCTGAAAAAGACTGCTTTTCTGTAAAACCATAGCTTTTGAAAAATATAGTTTCCTTTCATGGAAAGATCAACTAATTCTTTTGTTATTCTTAACAAAACTCATGATTCTAACACTCTGTCTTAAGACTCCTTTTCAAATGGAAACCTATGACTTCAACCACTGAAAGTAGTTAAAAGACCTATTTAGAAGAGACTTTACCCTATCAATCTTGTAACAGAAACAAAGTATTGGACTCATAAATCCTATTGAATTTTATCAAAAAGTGACAAAGACTCATACAATTTAATCCTCCAAGGTTCTTCACCATGAGTTAGGAGACAGAAGAGGATCAAAGACACAAATTTACAATGACAACTAGACTTCGAAATTTTTTGAAAAAATGCAGTGCTATTAGTGGCTCCTATTGGGGATGAAGTCCTCTCTTTGAGGCTTCAAGGACTGTAGATTCAGTGCCTTTAACTTCTAGAATTTTCAAATTTTAGAAGTTAATGAAAAAAACTGACTTTTATTGACTGTAATGTAACTGACTCTATTTACAAACATAAACACCATTGGGCATGGATTCTAATTGAAAACAACACTCTGGATATTTACATTGGAGGGACTGAGTGAGTCAACAGACAAAGAAATTTTTGAGATAATGACCATTAACTAGACCTCCAACTAATTGATCATCATCTAAATGTTTTAGAAGTAATGTATTATTTTCCATAACTTGAGCAACCTTGAATGGCCCAAACCACAAATGATCAAACTTACCATGTTTTCCATGGTCTTCTCTTCTTGCATCCCAGCATAATACCAAATCATCTTCCTGAAATGTTTGTTGTTTTTCCCTTTTATCAAAGACAACTTTTAATTTGGCCTTGCATTTCTCTGTTTTTTCAATTAGGTTTTCCCGGCTTTGATGCATTTCTATCAATTGCAACATCCTTTTTTGCATGGGGTTTGAATTATCCATCTCATCCTGTAAAACATTTATGACAGGCAGAGCCAAATGGAATGGCATGACAACATCAATACCATAAACAAGCTGAAAGGGAGAAGCTTCAATTGATTTTTTTAACACTTACCCTATCTTCCCAAAGAGCATTAACTAGCTAAGTATCCCAATTTATTTTATTTTCAGTCATCATCTTTTTTATAATTCTCACCAGACTTTTATTTGATGACTCAAATAGCCCATTACCTTGGGGGTAATAAGGTGTAGAATGAGTCAAATCAATATTATAATTCTCAGAAAAACTGTTCATCTTGGCAAATTTGAAAACCATTGCATTGTCAGTCACCAAATTCCGAGGGAAGCCAAATCTAGACATAATATTTTCCAACAAAAATTTGATGATTACCATGTCGGTGGAATTTCTAGTGGGAATGGCCTCAATCCACTTAGTTAAATAATTTGTGGCTGTAAGAATCCACCTGTGTTGTCCCGATGATGGTGGATGAATCTCACCAATGAAATCTAGCCCCCACTATTGGAAAGGAGCATCTGTTGAAATGGGAATCAGACATAGAGGGAGTAGATTTTGTTTTCCAGTGAAATTTTGACATTCAGTGCAAGCTCTGACTTTAGAAAAAAACATCAGAAAAAAGAGTTGGCCAGTAATAACCAGCTCTCAAAAACTTGTTTGCAGTGGCCTTCCAGTACAAATGTCCGCCACATACCCCTGCATATATTTCTGCTATAACTTCCCGGGAATTAGCCTCATATATACATCTCAACAAAAATACTACAGGGTCTTTCCAATAAACTTGATTCTCCATAATGTAATACTTGACAGCCTTCAACTTAAATGCTCTCCTCTTTGACTTTTCTGTTTCTGGAGGACAACTGAAATTTAACAAAAAATACACTATATCCTTGTACCAATTGGAATAAAATATGTTAGGATAATCAGTTGTACCTTCTTTATCCATTTATTTAGCTATCTCCACATTCAGATTCAGATATTTGCAATTTGATTCTACCATTAAGCAGGCTAAACCCTGTCCTTTTATCAACTTAGTAGGTCTGATTTCAATGTCAAACTCTAGAATTTTTGTCAACCATCTTCCCCTCCTACCATCTGTATCGAGTTGTACCAATACATCCTCGACAACAATATTTGGTACAAAAGAAATAATCTTAGAATGTAGCACATAAATTCGAAAATACTTAAGAGCCTTCACGAGTGCATATGCTTGATTTTAAACCAAGATGTATTTCAATTCAGCATCCCTCAATGCACGTCTGAAAAAAGAAATTGGTTTCTCCAAGCCTTCCTTGTTCTTTTGAAGTAAAACTGCTGCAATAGTTTCTGCAGAAGCATATGAAAAAATCAGAAAATCCTTTTCAATATTAGGGTTGATAAATACTGGGGCTTCAGTCAAAGTAGATTTGATCGCCAAGAAAGATATTTTTGCTTCATCTTGCCACCTAAACTCTACATATTTCTTTAATAAGATATTTATATGCTTAATCAATTCAGAAAAATTTGGAATAAAACGCCTCAGAAAATTAATCTTACCCAAGAATGATTGTAAATCTTTCTTATTTCTAGGTAAATCGATTTTCTGAATGGCTTCTACTCTCCTCGGGTCAATGCAAATACCATTTTCTGTTACTACATGCCCCAATAGTCTTTCTTCTTGGACAAAAAAACATGATTTATTTGGGTTTAAAGATAAACCAAATTTGTTGCACTTATTGAATACTTGCTGCAAGTGTTTTAAATGGTCATGATCAGATTTTGAAAAGACTATTATATCATCTAAATAAATGACAAAAAATCTGTCCTTTTCTCCTGCAAAGGCAATATCCATTTCCCGCCGAAATGTTGCACCCGCATTCATCAAACCAAAAGACATCTTATTGTACATGAAAGTTCCCTAGGGTGTAGTAAAAGTTGTTTTCTCCCTATCCTACTTGTCAACTGAAATCTGATTATATCCTGAAAAGGCATCTATCATTGACATTCTCTTGAACCTACAAATTTCTGCAAAATATGATCCATTTTGGGTAAAGGATAATTATCATTTAGTGAACACTAGTACAAATTGTGAAAATCAACACAAATTCTGATTTCGCCATTCTTCTTTCGAACTAGGACTATATTAGCTACCCAATTGGAAAATCTTAAAGGCAGAATTATGTTAGCTTCCCACATTTTTCTAATTTCTTTCTCAATAATAGGGAGCAACATAGGATTTAGGTGCCTTATCTTTTGTGCCACAAGTTTAGATTATTATTTGAGCGAGATTTTATGCTCCGTTATGCTTCTAGCATATGTTTTCAAATCACTCTAGGACCAAGCAAAAATATCTACATACTGCTTCAACAACTTGAGATATTTAGTTCTAGTTTCTTCAGGAAGAAATTTAGAGACTTTAACATATCTAGGCTGATTTTCATTACGAATGTTGCAATCAAATGCACTTTCTCCATTCATCTTGCTATCAGGCTTAAAAAAGACATCGTTATTTTCAAAGAACCTTTCTAAAGGGACCAAGCCTTTAGGAATGAAGTTTTTTTTCAGCTCATTAATTTCTTTTCCAGCCAAAGTATTTTTGAATGACTTGTTGTTTTGACTTTTGGTTGTGTCTTGTTCATTTTCAATTTGAATATATGAAAACTCCTCCATGCATTCCAAAATTTTTTGAATTTATTTATCATCTTTAAACACTTTCCAGTGTTTGATATTGTCATGAATGGAAGGTCTGTTTTTAATCTGAATATCATAAGTATCTTTGACGTCAAGAGGGACCTTAAAATTACTAGCAACAATTACCAATGAATTTTCCATTTAATTTTATTCTCTAGAAATTTTTTTTAAATTGAACGCTGAAAAATAATGTTTAATCAAATGCCAGACTTCATTTCTGTAATTATTCAGCTTTGAGTTTTTTACTTGATAGTTATCTCTCACTTGTTGTACCACCAACGAATCACCAAAACTACCAAAATTTAATTTCTTTATCATCTTCAAACAATTTCCAGTGTTTCATATTACCAAGAATGAAAGGTCTGTTTTTAATCTGAATATCATAAGTAGCTTTGACATCAAGAGGGACCTTAAAATTACTAGCAACAATGGCCAATGAATCTGCCATTTAATTTTCGTCTCTGGAAACAAAATTCAAATTGAATGTTGAAAAATAATGTTCAATCAAATCCTAGACTTCATTTCTATAATTATTCGGTTTTGAATTTTTAACTTGATAGTTATCTCTCACCTGTTGTACCACCAACTCTGAATCACCAAAAACAATTTGCATCAATTTTTATCATCTTCAAACAATTTCCAGTGTTTCATATTACCAAGAATGAAAGGTCTGTTTTTAATCTGAATATCATAAGTAGCTTTGACATCAAGAGGGACCTTAAAATTACTAGCAACAATGGCCAATGAATCTGCCATTTAATTTTCGTCTCTGGAAACAAAATTCAAATTGAATGTTGAAAAATAATGTTCAATCAAATCCTAGACTTCATTTCTATAATTATTCGGTTTTGAATTTTTAACTTGATAGTTATCTCTCACCTGTTGTACCACCAACTCTGAATCACCAAAAACAATCAACTGCTTTGCTCCCAAATCTTTTGCTGGCTTCATTCCCATAATTAGTGCTTCATATTCAGTAGTATTATTAGTAGTGAAAAGCTACAATTTATATGATAAAGTAAATACCTGCTGAGTGGCGAAATAAGAACTATACCAGTCCCTGATCCTTCTCTTGATGAGGCTCCATCAAAATACAATTTCCAGATTTGTCCAACTTCTCAATTCTGTTGTTTTGAGGTGAGTAGCTGTTGTTTTTTATTAATTTCAGGCTGAAAATAACTGTCATCAATAGCAAGATGTAAAATATATTATCCTAACTCCTCTTTTTCATATATAGGATGATTTGATGGATTTTTATGATCAATTATTGTATAAGCCATCTCTGTTTCTCTATAAAAACTCATAAATTTTCCTCCAAAAACTGGGATAGTGGTGTATGTCATATCCATTTGAAGAGTTCCCCCCAGTTTTTTGGACCAATATCAGGAAAGGAGCATTCCAAATCTTGATGGTATATCAACAACTACTATTTCCATCACCAGAATCTTCATAGGAATTTGGGTTGGAGAAATTACCAAGTCTTTGATCACCCCTAAACACTTGACCCTTTTGGAATCAAAAGTGTAGAGGTCATGATATTGTTTAGTAATTTCCGGTCTTAATTCATCCATCACTTTCTTAGGCATTAGATTGTGAGAGGCCCTAGAATCTAATAGGAAGTTATGCAAGAATTTGTTATGAATGTTGAGTGAAAGATAAAAAGGTGGAGAATTATCATGATTTTGATCTTGTACATGGCTTCCTAAAAATATAGTAGGATGTTCATCTTCAAGATTGACAGAGTGAGGAGAAAGGGATGGCTAAAGCAGACTTTTGAATGATTCTCTGTAAGCTGGATTTTCCAATAATTCTAGGAGTGGGACTGAAATCTTGATTTTATTCAATTCAGACTTAAAACTGAAATTGAGTGGAGTCAATTTTTTATTTTCAGCAGTTGTTTTGATGATTGGAGTAAGGTTAGGTGATGAAGAAACATCATTAACCGTTTCTTTTTGCTTCGCAACAATTTTTTCAGCATCTTGCTTTTGTTGAGGTTGTTGGACAACCCCTTTTGACCTGAAAGGACAATTTCTCATCTGATTTTAAGGTTTCTTTTTCTCATTCTGAGCATGAATATGAGATTCCTGATAATTTGAAAATAGATTTATCCTATACTGATCTTCATATTCCTGTAAAGTCAAACAAGTTGACTGTGATGTCTCTCCAACAAGATTTATTTCTTCATCCTCCACTTCTTCTTCTTGTTGATTTTATTCAGCAAAATTATTCAATGGAGGCTGAACATTTTGATCATAAGGATTTCTCCTTGGGCGTTGTAAAATTTGTTGGGGCTAAAAAGGTCTCCTAAAAGGACCCTGATTTCTTTTTCCTTCATTTTGAATAGGCTTAGCAACATCCTTGTTTTCTAACTCCAGTTTTGTCATTTTAGAAGCAAGATCATTAATCAAATTAGACATCTGATCTAGCTTTTCTTCGGCTGTGAAAGTTTTAGAGGAGGAATATGGCTTCTCCTCTTTCATTTTATTTTTATCTTTTGCTCCATTCCCTTCAATTTTCAGCTTGTTTGAGGCCATAATATTGGACTGCACTCCAATAGCAGGCTCCTGCATAACAACCAATGTTTGTGGATTTTCTGCTCTCAACCATAGTGAAAAATTGGAGTATAAGGAATTGTAAAAGGTAATCATGGCTGTGGTTTCAGGGGGTTTAAGATCTACAAGAATATTTTGATAGAATGTATTGAACCTCTTTGTGAAATTTGTCAATGAATCATCAATATTCTTCTTTAAAGCCCCAAACTTTGCGATATAATGCAAGTAATCTTTCCAGTCACCCCATTGTTTTATAAACACTTGTTCCAAGTAATTTATTCATGTTATTGTGTTTGGTGGTAAATTTCTGAACCACTTCCTAGCTTCACCATCTAAGCCTTGCACAAAAAGTCTAGACCAAAAATCTTCATGTTCAACATTTTGGTTATCGGCATAACTGTAGAAGGAAACTAGGTGTTCTTCAACGGATATTCCTTCTCCCCCTCATGTGTATTTGGGAAAATATTTTAGATAATCCCCTTAAGGAAGAGGATGAAAATGTTGAGGAAGGACTAGTGGCGCATATCTTGCAGCAATAATCTGTTGCATCATTGTAGGAATAGGATGAGCCATGACCTGCTGAGGTACAAATGGTAAACTTGTTGACACAGAGGTTTGACTGCTGGAAATTTCAGTTTGTGGAGTTGAAAATAATGGATTTTCAAAGAGATGGACAACATAAGGTTTTATTTCAACTTCTTCAAGAGAATCAGTTTCAGATGTTGATTCTTGAAGTATTGGGGCAGCTTCAATTTTGTTTTACTGGGCTACAAAGTTAGAAAGACTAAAAGTCAAATTTTCAGGAGGATTATCTCCTTTTTGACGAGAAGAAGATGAGCCAACAGCTGGGTTTTGAGACAGAGGAAAATAATCTTGTTGTGGACTAAAAGAAGACTAATATTCAGGATGATTTTGGAGAAAAATCAAAATTGTTTTTATGTCTTCCTCGGTTAAAATAGCTCTATCTAGAAAGGGCACAATTTCCAACACTTGTTCTAATTCCCATTCTGTCAGTACAAAGGTTTCTGATTTATGCTTTTCTTCACTGATACCTAAAACTTCTTCTTTCACCGAAATGATATTTTTTTCTGATTTACTAAGTGATGTTTGAGAGATATTTTCAACTGAACCTAAGCTAACTTCATACAATTTACCTTTAATGGAAGTAGTTTCAACTTGAAATATTTCAGGAGATTTATTTGAAACTGAAATTTCTTTAGGTTGTAAAGCATATGATGGTACCTTTTCTTTTGGAATGTATTTTGCACACAAATTTTTCACTAAATGTGGTGCAACTTTAGCTGATTTCTGTTTCCCTCTAGCATCCTTTATTATCTTCTCTACATCAGAAACTAGAATCATAGGAGGTGATCTCCGACTTCTTCTTCTGGTAGGTGGTCTTGAAACCCCTCATCCTCTTTGTGGAGTCACCAGGTAAACTAATTACAATCAGAAATGGTGACTATTTTTTATTCACCTTTAAAAACCAGTACTAAGCATTCATGCAACCATTTCGGGAGAATACAAAATTCTGAATCTTTGTCTCCCGACAGATGCACCAAAAGATGTTAGCACTGGAATCAAAACTTGGATTGTGACAAGTGCCTGACCAGACACATCTTAAGCTTAAGGGATATTTTATGATTTGGATTGGATTGTGGAAAGTGATTGAATCTCACATTTGCTGAAAAGGTTTTAAATAGATAACTATCTTTCACACATATGAGGGTACTAAGGCTTGATATGGTAGTAAGGGTTAATTGGTAATATGTTGGCTAGGAGAATATGCAAAAGGAAAATGGGTCTATAAGATAGAATTCCATTGTTTGGATAGAAAAATAACACAAGATACAGATTGATAGTGCATCAATGAAAGAAATCTTCTAAAATTCTTACAAGAATTTCATTGTACACCTAAAGATATTTGTTACAAGGAATGCTCATAAATAATTTACCACACATGTCTTATCAAGAAAGCATGCCAAGAAAGACTGAAAAAATTAGATAATCATGCATAGATAAAACAAGAGACTAAAAAAAACATGGAATAGAGTTAACATTACAATCTGGAACTGAAGAATTTAGATATGAAAACACATGAGATAAGTAGACAATATACACAACAAGCTTTCATAAGTCCTCAACAGTGCTTCTGATATATTATATATTCAAAATTTGTAACAAAATATGCTCTGTAAAAGACAATCATCGAACCTTTATGTCTTTGCATTACACCATATTTATACAAAATAGGAGCTCTGTACAGAAGCCTCCAATAAAAGTGGAAATATGTTTTAGGAATTTATTACAACTCTCTACGTATGGTAGAGTTCATCTAAAACATTAAAGAGGAAACTGAAAATAGAAATAAGTTAAAGTGTAGCAACATGGAGCTGAAGTTGGTTGAGTAAATTTGGCTGAGTGCCCTCGTAGCTTATCAAAACTGTCTCCAAAAAAGGTGGAATCCAACAACTGAAAGGAGTACCTGTGAACACCTATATGCATATCTGCGAAAATATAGCAGTGGCTAACCAAATGGAAGCTATATGACACCTGGAAAAAACTCTTCATGACAGAGATCACATTCGTTTCATCAACTTTAGCATCATCCTTGTGAAAATACAATAAAAAAGTAGCTTTTCTTCCCCATATATTAAATCCAAAAATATTTGCTACCTCCTATGAAAAAGAGTAGCTATATTCGAAAATATTGAAAATAAACCAAAATGGAAGACTACAAATTTTAAAGGCTCTGCAACTTGATTCTTCAGAGGTCTAATATGGTGGAAAATATTCTAATAGCCTTAGCTTTTGTCACCCTTTTGTTTTACTTCCTTTTCTGTGTTTGATTTTTTAGCTAAGTCTTATTCTTCTTAGTTTTATTTTCTGGGCTGTCATCAACATTTATGATCTCAACCCTTAGGGTAGGGTTAGAAATCATATTTCTGGTTAATCTAAGTTTGTTTTTAGTCCTAGTGCGAGTCCTCTAGATGTAGGGATTTTGAAAATACATAGGATTTTTTCCACTATGTATGAATTTTGCTAGATTCTCCCACCTCAAACTCTTACTCAGTGTATTTTTTATCATTGCTATCTTCATAAGACAAGTATGAATGTATTATGTTCTTCTTCCTCTTCTTGACTGAAGATCCAACATATGAGAAGATTTGAGCTAAGGTAGGTTCTTCCTTTGTGATAGCCTCTGACATTTTGTTTTTCCATTTCTTAAGTGATGAAAAGACCTGTGAAAGGGTAGGCTCCCTAAATGATATACCACTGTTTTTTTGAGTCTCTTGAGTAATTTCTAAAACAGGGTTTGATCTCTTGACTCCAGGGCTAAATTTCTCTGAAGCTAGAATAGGGATAGATGTTAGGATTTTAGGGTTGAATTCCTCTCAAACTTCCTTTGTCATGATGAGACTTCTTCTAATTTTACACCTCGAAGAGGAAGTTGCTTCCTCTTCGCTTTTAGACACAGTATTTTTATGAAACATGGTATTTATTTGCTTAAAATTCTTTATAAACTCCTCAATGAATGACCTTAAGGTCTGTGGTTCCTTGGGTGAACTGCTAATGTGAACCTAATTATTTGGTTGTGTTGTTGGTGCGGATGTAGTGTTTCCAGACTTCTTGGCTAAGCTCCTAGTCTGCCTTCTAGATGACATGGAGGATGGGTCAGTTTGTGAGGGAGTTGATGAATGAATAGAGTTTGATCTTATGGCTTCTGTATCTCTCAATTTTTTGGGACTCCCTACTCTCCTTCTAGAATAATCAGTGTTAAATCCATCCTCTGTTATAAATTTCTCCCATGTAGTCCTTTTCCTTCTCAAGTGATGAGATGTCAATATCTTAATCAGGCCTATATGGTATAGATTATGCAGTTAGTAACCTGGAGTCTTCTGTATCCTCCGAGACATTGAAAGTAAGGATCTATGGAGAAAAAAGTGTAAGGATCTTAGGGTCTGGAACTTGCAATATGGACTAAGAACCCTATCTGATATTTGTGAACAATTGAAAACCTTCCTTCAAAATTTATGTAGCGTATGGTAGGAGTCCATCCAATGTGTTCATGCTCAGGCTTCAAATAAACATTTGCATCACAAGAGTTTTACTATTCTTATGCCAAGACTCACCTGTTGCAGAGGTCTAAGTTGCTCGTGCAATGATGGTTTCTGTAATGTTGAAGGTTTGGGACACAATCTTAACCTTCTCACCATCAAAGGTCTCAGCAAACCCTTGAGCGATGACCACATTATCACTGGAGAATTTATTTAAGAACAAGTACCAACCAGCTGCCTTGAACTCAGCCTTAGCATGACTATCCACAAAGCGAGTGTTACTAGCTCAGAGAGGTTTACATTACCTCCTTTTCCCATATTTCACCTGTTAACCCTAACCTCCAAGACAACTGTAAAATGAGGACTAATCCTCCAAGAAACCCTACCTGTTGGCACCTGTTAACAAATGATTTAAAATGGAGAAATAAACTTGTTAATTGTAGTTGTCACAGGAGTGGAACTAAGTAGGTTATACATGCCCTAAGACTCGGTGAATAAGGATGACATGAGTCACAAGAATGATTTAAAAATCACTGCCAAATAATTTCACCAACTCCATCACCTATCTTCATTATTTCTACTCGTACTGTGCTTTTGACACCTATACCCTTTTAGTAAGTAGCAATACAATTGGCATAACCTTAGCATAAAAATGATCACCCTTTTAATTCATCTCTCAATGAAAAATCAATGTTATTTGGATATGCAACACCTTTTACTTCAACATCTTCTCAATCCTCGAATAGCAATGCTAACTTCAGTTAAATAATATTTCCTCCGCTCCTTTATACTAATTTGCAGGAAATTACTACCTTTCTGAAAAAGACTTCTTTTCTATAAAACCATACCTTTTGAAAAAGATAATTGCCTTTTATGGAAATAAAAACTAATTCTTTTGTTATTCTTAGCAGAACTCATGATTTTGACACTCTGTCTCTGACCTTGGAAAGGAAATGATGGTGAAAGAATAAGACTCTTTTTCAAATGGAAACCTATGACTTCAACCACTGAAAGTTGTTAAAAGACCTATTTAGAAGAGAATTCACCCTATCAACCTTGTAACAGAAACATAGTATTGGACTTGGAACTCCTTTTGAATTTTATTAAAAAGTGACAAAGACTCATACAATTTAATCCTCCAAGGTTCTTCACCATGAGTTAGGAGACAAAAGAGGATCAAAGACACAAATTTACAATGACAACCAGACCTCGATTTTTTTTGAAAAACTGCAGTGCTAACATATTCCATCTACCTTGCCCCATGTTATGTCTGCAACTGACCTTTAGAGATATTTGACCTAGTTCGTAGTTTTAGAGCTCTTATCCAACAAAACCCTAGTGAGTTGAATATCTAGCCTAAGATCTATTTTTCTCTCCAGTCACTTCATTGGCCGTGAGATTGTAGAGAGATCCCTCTTTGATTTGGTAGGGCTAGCTAACAAATCCAAAGTTGGTTTGAGGTTAGGCCTCCTTCGGTCTCCTTTCTCAACCTTGGGAAATTGAGGAGCGCTAACACATTGAATAATTACAATTGTGATAAGCCCCACTTGACATGTGGTTGAGTTTCATCATCTTTTTTTTTCTACCATGTCATACATATGGATGCAGTACCCTTTGTTGTTGATATATTGATACTACCTTGTCAAAAAAATGAATGTAATATTCTTCATCATTGACATGTTTTCAATACCTAAATTTTAATTATCCAAATAGAAGGATCATCATTTTTGACATTGTGTAGGTATGTTAAAGTAGGGGTTCCTTAGATATTTAATCATTGGAGACATGTGGGCTTCATCATTGAGCCATGTCAACCAAGGTTTATTTTTTTGGAAAATCCTTTTACTTCTTTTCATACTTTGCTATCATTCAATTGTTGTTTTATGTAGTTTTAAGAGTACCTACATAAGGAACAACATTTCTATCGAATATATATATTTTAAAAAGGACAAAAATAAGATTAATAAGAATAGTGAAGGCTTGTAAATTGAGAAAAAAGAATATTTTACAACATATACACTTTGAATTTTGTTCAACGTTCCTTTCTCCCACTTTGAGGTATGCTAGTTCATTATGGTGCCAATTGTCAAGGTTACAATTTCAAACAAATTATAATTTCAACTTCAAAAAAGAAGTGGGTGTTGCTAGTAGCTTCTCTTTTTATTTTGGGGGTTGATTTTAAGGCTTTTTCTTACAACACTAGATATTATCTAAGTGACAAAAATTTGTAATGTTAACCTTGAAAACAATGGGTGCTACTTATAATATCAATTTTTGAAACAAGAGTAAAAACAACCACTAAATACATTGTGTTAGTGTGATTGGTGCACATATGTACAAAATCACACCAACTTAAGGGGTGTGGTTTACCCTCTTAAGTTATTGGTCACAGGCAGAAAAGATATGGATTCAAGCAAGTTAATGGAACATGCTAGAGCATAAACATACTGGATAGAAAGCATGCATATTCAAACATAAAAACTAAACTAAAACAAAAACAAATAAGACAAAATATCTAAATAGAGTCAAACAACTTCAATAATCCAAATGACGATGCTTACGTCCCCTCTTATTGAGTGCTATTAGGGAATGAAGATGAAACTTTAACCCACTTGCCAAGGGCCCCTTAGAACTTGGGGTTCTAAGTCCCGATGCAAGGATGTTTTTACTTCCAAGCTTGCCTTGGTGCAAAGTCTCCCTCTCTCTACTATGGTGGACTGGAGTTGTTTGATGGCCAACAATTGAGTCCCCTCTATCTCTGCTCCGGATTACACACTGCTGGTATTGCTTGGGGCAATTCTGGCCAGCATAAAAATGTGCTCTCAAATTACTCATCTCTTGGTGGCCTTTTATAGGATAATTCAAACCCTCCTTCCCTCTCTTGGTAAATTATGGGTGGTGACCCAAGAGAGGGAGTGTTGGGTTTGTGCTATATTCTTTCCATGACCCACCCATGGTTTGTGCTATATTCTTTCCAGTGGGCGGACCCGCCCATGGTTTTGTGCATGGGTTTGCACATGGTTTTGGGGCATGATGGTTTTCAGCCTCTAGTATTTTGTAGATCCGGTCAAGGGAACTACGGTTATGTTTTAATCTAGGGTTAATGGATTGGGGTTTATGTATGCTTCGGCATGTATATATATGTGTTGTAACACTAAAAGGAATATAATGAAAAATCAAGTTGGTCGTCCCGATTTGGGATCTAGGGGAAAATCTATGTGTTTATCTATTTTATGTTTTATGCTCTTGCTATTGTTTATTTTTTGTTTTTAAGATTCGTTTGCAGATAATTTATTTACAGGGTTAAAACCTACATTTGGTATCAGAGCAGTTTTAGCTTCAAGGGGACGCCTTTGCTGCTGAGGGGTTTTTTTCTCGGGCTTGAGGTAGACCTTGTTCAGTGGGAGATCTGCGGGATCGATTCTTGCGGTGAAAGAAGATGGCGAGCGACGGGAAGATAGAGATTGATAAATTTAATGGTCAAAGTTTTGAGTCGTGGAAGCTCAAGATGGAGGATCTGCTGGTGGATAAGGACCAGTGGATCGCGGTAGATCCGGGTACTAAACCAACGGAAATGTCAGATGAATATTGGAAGAAACTAGATCGGAATGCAAAGAGCACAATATGGTTGTGTGTCTTGGATTCAGTATTTTTGAATGTATCTGGGGAAGCTACGACAAAGACCTTGTGGGACAAACTTGGGACTTTGTACCAAGCTAAGTCTTTGGTGAATAAATTGTTCCTGTGGAAAAATTTGTATAACTTGAGGATGAAGGATGGAGACTCAATGACAGAGCATCTGAACGCCTTCAATACTATGGTAAGTCAGCTGTCATCTGTTGATATTAAAATCTTAGATGAAGATAAGTGCATTAGTTTGTTGTGTTCTCTACCAGAATCGTAGGACAATCTACTTATTGCAATAGGTAGCAATACAACTACCTTGAATTTTGATGATATTGTCTCAGCCTTGTTGTCGGAGGAAATGAGACGGAGAAATATGGAGGGCTAGAATGGAGATGCCTTATCTGTACGAGGAAGGTCCCAAAATAGAAACAAGAATAAGGTTTCGAGTGGGAGATCTAAATCTAGAGGGAGATCTAAATCTCCTTGAAAGTTTGTAAAGGTGTGCTGGAAATGCGGAAAGGAAGGGCACTACAAAAAGGACTGCAGATCTAAAGCTCCTGAGAAAGGAAAGGGATCTGATGATGCTCCTTCTATAGAGGCAAAAACCACCTCGGATGAAGGTGGGGATGTGTATTTGGCTTCTTCTTCAAATACACATGTAGATCATGAGTCATGGTTGATTGACTCAGGTGCATCCTTTCACTTCACTCCCCATAGGGAGTGGTTCTGCGAGTATGAGAAATATGATGGTGGTGATGTCTTCCTAGGGGATGATAGGAAGGCCAGAATCATCGAACGTGGAAAGGTCAAGCTGAAGCTGCAAGGTGGGAGGATTAGAACACTTCCTGGTGTTCTGCATATTCCTACATTGGCCAGAAATCTGATTTCTGTAAGCAAGATGGATGATGCAAGTGTAAAAATAGTGTTCGAGAAAGATGCCTGCAAGATGGTTCGGGGAGCACTGGTATTAATGCGGGGAGTTCGGACTGGAACTCTGTACAAGCTACAAGGTAGTACTGTTATTGATGGGTGTAACAGTTCTGTGGTTCCTGAAAGTGGGACGGAAAGCCTAGCTGTCTCTGGATAAAAGACCATGCTATGGCATCAAAGGCTTGGACATATTGGAGAGAAGGGCCTTCGGATAC
Organism: Pinus albicaulis; assembly: GCA_034641835.2. Taxonomy (NCBI): domain Eukaryota; kingdom Viridiplantae; phylum Streptophyta; class Pinopsida; order Pinales; family Pinaceae; genus Pinus; species Pinus albicaulis. Next base: position 1,660,547,718 of record CM076579.1, read on the forward strand.
TGCATAGAGATGGTATGGTAGAAGGTATGTCTAATTTTTCTCTGGATTTCGATTTCTGTGAACATTGTGTATATGGAAAGCAGAATCGGGTGATTTTTCTTTCTGGTGCTAAGAGGGCAAACAAGATATTAGAACTTGTGCACAGTGATGTGTTTGGGCCTGTGTCAGTTCCATCACTGGGAAAGTCTGTGTACTATGTTTCATTCATAGACGACTTCTCAAGGAATACATGGATATATTTCTTGAGGAAGAAATCTGAAGTCTTTGATAGATTTAAAGAATTTAAGGCTCTGGTGGAAAACCAGACAGAGAAGAAGATAAAGGCACTGAGGACAGATAATGGTGGGGAGTTCTGCAAGAAGGAATTTGAAGAGTTCTGTAAGAAGTGTGGCATAGCACGGAAGAAGACTACTCCATACACACCTCAGCAAAACGGAGTTGCAGAAAGAATGAACAGAACACTGATGGAAAAGGCAAGAAGCATGCTCAGTGGTACCAAGTTAGGACAAGAATTCTGGGTAGAGGCAGTGGAGACTGCATGTTACTTAGTTAACAGATCACCTTCATCAGCGTTGGAGGATAAGACTCCACATGAGGTATGGACTGGTAAGAAACCCTCTCTTTCACATCTAAGGATATTTGGATGTGATGCATATGTACATGTTCCAAAGGAGAAAAGGACCAAGTTGGATAATAAATCTGAAAGGTGCATCTTTATTGGGTATAAGGATGGTTTAAAGGGTTACAAGCTTTGGAACCCAGAAAAAAGGAAGGTTGTGTACAACCGAGATGTGGTGTTTAGAGAAGTGAAAGATGTTGTTAAACATGAAGTCCTACCAAAGGAACCTGAGAAGATAGAGTTTGAGCTAAAGGAGGATGAATCAGACTCTACAACAGAAGAAGACTCAGAAGAGGAAGAACCACAAACTCCAGCTATGAGAAGATCTGTTTGGGAAGGAAGACAACCAAAAAGGTATAGTCCATCTGCTTTCTGTTCAAATTTTTCTTTAACTATAACTGATGATGATCCCAGAACTGTCAGGGAGGCAGTAGATTTAGAGGATGGAAAACTTTGGAAGGAGGCCATGGTTGATGAAATGGCATCCTTGCATAAAAATGAGGCATGGGATCTGGTGGAGTTGCCGGCTGAAAGGAAGCCCATTGGGAGAAAATGGGTGTTTAAGAAGAAGATGAATGTAGAAGGCAAGGTGGAGAAATACAAAGCTCGGTCGGTAGCAAAAGGTTATTCCCAGGTGTCGCAAATTGACTTTGGTGATATTTTTTCTCCTACTTCTATTAGATTACATCTATCTGTTACTATTGCATTTGATTTTGAGGTAGAATAGATGGATGTGAAGACAACATTTCTTCACGAGGATCTGGAAGAGGAGATCTACATGAAACAACCTAAAGGATTTATGGTGAAGGGGAAGTTAAGAGCTAGTATGCATGTTAAAGAAGTCTTTGTATGGGTTAAAACAGTCACCAAGGATGTGGTATCATAAATTTGATAACTATATACGGGGACTTGGCTTCACCAGAAGCAAGGAGGATCACTATGTTTCTTTTAAATTAATTGGTGACTGTGTTATTTATTTGGTCTTTTATGTGGATGATATGTTGTTGATTAGAAATGACAAAGAAATTATCCAAGATTTGAAGACCCAACTGTTCTCCAAATTCGACATGAAGGATCTTGGTGCTGCAAACTATATTTTGGGCATGGAGATTAAGAGAGATCTAGCAAAGAGGAAGCTTTGGTTAAACCAGAGGAAGTATGTCGAGACTATATTATAGAAGTTCAATATGCAGGATAGTAAATCGGTGAATGTTCCAATTCCTGTAGGTACAAAGTTGTCTGCTGAACAATGTCCCAAGACACAAGAAAAAGAGAAGGATATGTCCCGTGTTCCATATGTAAGTGCAGTGGGTAGCCTGATGTATGCAATGGTCTGTACTAGACCAGACATTGCACATGAAGTGGGAGTATTGAGAAGGTTTATGTCAAACCCAGGGAAGGAGCATTGGACAACAGTGAAGCGGGTTTTCAGATATTTGTGTGGCACTAGTGATTATGGCTTTTGCTACCAGGGAAGACTAGGATTGGAAAGAGTGTTGGACATTCGTGGTTTTGTTGATGCAGACTAGGCTGGAGATCTAGACAAAAGAAGATCTACAAGTGGGTATGTTTTTAGCCTATTTGGAGGTGCAGTCAGTTGGATGAGTAAAAGAGAGTCTGTAGTGGCTCTTTCAACTACAGAGGCAAAATACATGGTAGCCACTCATGCAAGCAAGGAAGCAGTTTGGTTGTAGAGATTGTGTTCAAGTATGGGGTTGGTGTAGAAAGCTATAAGGATAGACTCTAATAGCCAAAGTTCAATTTTATTGGCTAAGAACCCTGCTTATCATTCAAAGACAAAGCACATTGATGTTCAATATCACTTTGTGAAATATATGGTTGAAGCTAAAAGGGTGTTGCTGGTAAAGGTGGACACTTTGAAGAATGTTTCAGATGCATTGACAAAGTACATGAGCACTCAAAAGTTCTCTTGGTGTAGAGAAACAATGGGTGTTGCAAATATGGGCTAATGACTCAGCTCTCTTGTGGCCCCCTATGGAAAGAAAACAACAAGTGGGAGAATGTTGGGTTTGTATTATATTCTTTCCACGACTAGTCACGTGCGGGGGGGTAATAGGGGGGTCACAGGGGGGGCGGTAGCCCCCCATGTTGGCGTCCAGGGCAGTGCCCCTGGAATTTTTTTTGGTCATTATTTTTCAGTGGGAGGACACGCCCATGGTTTTGTGCATGGGTTTGCACATGGTTTTGGGCATGATGGTTTTCGGCCCCTGGTATTTTGTAGATCTGGTTAAGGGAACTACTGTTATATTATAATCCAGGGTTAATGGATTGGGGTTTATGTATGCTTTAGCATGTATATATATGTGTTTTAACAGTAAAAGGAATATAATGAAAAATCAAGCTTGTCGTCTCGATTTGGGATCCAAGGGAAAATCTTTGTGTTTATCTGTTTTATGTCTTATGCTCTTGCTATTGTTTATTTTCTCTTTTTAAGATTCGTTTTCAGATAAATTTATGTACAGGGTTAAAACCTACAGGGGGATGATTCCATTGTGTGCCACATTTATTCCAGTGTGTGATCCCTTGATGTCCTTGGATGTCCTTAGGTGGCTTCAAGTGTGGAATCAATGTCCTAGAGTGTGCTTTTTGTGGTCCCAGAAAGTGACTTCCGCCACTCTCAGGATTGTGCACTTTTCGGGTCAAAAAGCACGCAAACGCGCTCTTATCGAAGGATTTTGCACGCAAAAGCATTTATGGCTAGTTCAAATTTGATTTTTCCATAGACCTTAGAGATTTTTAAATACTTTTCAGATTATCTAATGTCTCTCAAATTGCAATGGTTGTAAGGTACGATACCATCTTGACATGAAAGCTTGTGCTGCAGTCTAATGTCAGGAGGATCGATGACATCTATGGGAAATGATATCTCCCACAATGCCACCTGAGGATGCCCCTTTTATGGAGATGGGCGATCCAAAGTACTTCTTCCTTTTTGGAAAATAGTTGTTGGAGTTGAAAAAAAGGAAGCCTCAACCGAACGAGGGGGTCGCTGATATGAAGGATCAAGATCCTGGATGTGATGGGTTTAACATAGGCATGGTGGCAAGGGGTGACTGAAAACTGATGATGGGGATTCAGTGGCCCAAGGTCAGAGTATAATAAGCAGCTTGGCGGCAGTCATAACTATTTCTGATGGGGAAATCCCTGGAGTCGGTAGGACTTCCAGGGTGGGTATAAACTGGTTATGAATTTGATGGTAGCTTTTGCGTGAGGGTGGTATATTCAAACCAGGGGTGTTCAAGGACTGCTGCCATGGGAGAAAAAATGAATGAGTGGGTGGAGGATGTAGTGCACCGTTTGCGGTCTTTGTACATTTACCAAAAGAATAAAATAATAGGGTTTGTTTTTACAAAACACAGAGACGGGTGCCCAAAAACATGAAAGTGTTCGCTCACTAATGGGTGTTTTTGCTGAGGGTGGGGGCCCCATTGGTTAGTATCATGTGTGAGGTTGATGAAGCGGATGAAAAAGTATCGCAGATGGGATTATGCTGATGGAGGTATGGTGGGCCAAATTCGAGGCGCGGTAGTGCGCTTTTGATCTGCTTGTACAACCTGACCATCCAGGAAAGGGGTTTTATTTTGTATGGTAAAACTTGACTTTATGCATGGTGGGTGGATGGGCATCAGGTGCTTCCCGGACTAAAGTGGTATGGCCATGGCATCACTTTTGCTGTGATATATGGTCTACTGTGGGTGATGAGTGCCATGGAGGGAAGGCTCTACAGACCAACGAGGATGTTTATCATGTGCAGGGTGAGGTGATGATAAACACGGTCGGTTATGTGGAACCTATGGTTGATTTCTGATGGAGAAATGATGTCAAGATATGCAGAGTTTTCTGGGACTCTACCATGCTGGGGGTGGAATGATACCTACTCTGGAAATTTTAGTGGATGGTTTGCAAGCTTTCCTGCAAAAACAACTACCTCAAGTGAAAACATCTTCTTTATCAAATATTATTGAAAGTCATGAGCTTTAAAAAAGAAGATGAAAGAGGGAATATTTGTCAGCGCTAATTTTTTTTTTTTTTTGGAAGTACGAATGTGTGGCATCACCTCTGTTCGTTATGGAGTGCTAATCAAAGTGCTACTTTCGGTTCAGAGAATAGACCTTCTGATCTCTCGTAATAGTCCTCCAAAGTTTTTGAAAAGGGCAATATATAGGTGAATAATTCAATTCATTTGTACTTGTTGAGTTTTTGAGAGGTCAGAGACTTCTGCAAATCAGTTCTTGCCGTTGAGGTCAGCTTGAGCTCCAGGGATTAGCGATATCATGCCCAACTAACCTCCATGACGTCCTGTATTTTTTTTTTTCAGTCTGAGGGTGCTGAGGTCCGTACAAAATTGGTTTGTACAGATTATGAGTAATTTTTACCCTAGATTGTGTGGGCGATCAGGGTAAGAGCGTGTCCTTTGTTCACATTTTTTGGGTTTTGCGCACCTTATGCACCCTGTTCTCCTGTTTTGGTGTGCCTTATGCGCGCCTGTTTGAGGGATAGGCGCACAAAAGGTTGAGGAAATTTTTTTTTGGATTTTTTTGCCTATTTTTGATGTTTTTTCGGTTGCTGATGGGTTCTTGTTTGGATGACAGGTTGTTGTGGAGGGAGCAGGATTGACCCGAGCTCTGTACTGCATTATTCGTCGACGATCAGGCGCGCCAACAATTGGTGCAATGGGGGCTCCTGAAGTTCGTGGAGAATAAGCTTCTTCGGTCACAGGACCGACTGTCGCGTTACTTGATCCATCATTGGCATATGAGGCGCAACATGCTTGTGTTGTGTGGGACTAACCTTGCTATCCATCCTGAGATGGATGTATACTTTGTGACCGGGATACTGCCTCATGGTGAGGCATTGCGGTATCCACTCCCTTTTTGGAGGGTGGATTTGGAGAGGTTTTGGGCATGTCATTGTAGCAGGGCGCCCCTTACAAAGGGGTGCATCAACATTGCCTCGGTGATATACTTGGCCGAATGGTACGGTCTGGAAGCTATTGTGCGACTCACAGGGTTGTCAGCTCCACATCAGGCATCAAGTCCACAGGTTGGAGTCTTGCGTCGGCTGAGGTCCGGGCACTTTTTCGATTTTTCCTGCTTTCGCTATGAAGGGATGGTGATGCAACTTAACAAGGTCCAGAATGGATCAAAGCTATTTGTGTATGCCATTATTCTATGCAGCATCATGTACAGAGGGTGGTGTTGTTGAGACAGGTGGTGGCGGTGCCTCTTGGGGGGCCACGGGAGCCTCACATGAGGAGGTGGGCTCCTATGATGCCGCGAGGGGGTGGGGTTATGGTGGGGCATTACTGGAATGCAATGAGAGAAGCCTGGTTTGAGGTCAACCCCTAGATGTTTCTACCATTCCCATACGTAGGGACGAACTTCGGAGGGGATCCAGAGATGGATCTCCCTCCTGGTTATGCCTGGGGGCTAATAGGTATTTTTTTATGTTTTTTGCATTTATTTGAGTATATATGTGTTTATGTGTTTTGATGGTGACACTGACATAGTTTTGGTTACTCTTGCAGATGTTGGCGAGGCAGGTTTCCCTCTCGCTCGATTGGTTGGCCATAGTCCTCTTCGAAGACCTCAGGGCGGTCGTGGGAGGCCAAGAGGAGATGATGCACAATCTCAGGGTGGTGGACCTGGTGCTGGTGCTGGTGCTTTGGTAGAGGCCAGTAGCTCGACTGCTGTTGAGGATGTGACCGAGTGAGCTCGTGTCGATGTGGAGGCGATGCGTGCTGACGCAACGGAGGCTCACATTGTTGAGCTGACTACTCGGGTGTCAATTCTGGAGGATACCTAGGATCTAGTGGACCGCTTGACCCAAGGGATGCCTTCTCGAGGCTTTTCGGATGATCTCGAGGAGGTATATATGGAAACGTTGATGGCCCGGGAGAGGGACTATCGGCCTATTTTACGTCGGGTGGCAGTCTCAGTTTTGATGGCAGCTCCAGTGGTGGTATTGGGAGCGGTTGTGGGTCCAAGTGCCCCACCTGGGGGAGCACCGCCCTGGAGTTTACTTGTACACGGGGAAAGCACCCATTATGAGGATGCTTCCCCTATTTTTGACGACTTTTTGTGTATCTTTGGGCTGGCCGATGGGTCAGCGACACTATTCTTTGTACTCATACACATACACCATGATATATATATATGAGATATATTTTTTTTGCATCTCTACATGTTGTGCCCCCTGTTTTTGTTTATGGATGATGTTATACTGAAGGATATCTATGTTTTTGGTTTTTTATGTATGATGGTTTATTCGAGATGCATTCCAGTTTAGAATATTGTTAGCTATGCGATCAACTGTTTGGTTTTGACTCCTTGGTACATGTGTAAATGTAATGTAGTCAAATTGTTTGCTTAATATTTTTGCACGCAAATATTTTCTAAATAGATGTGAATCTCTTATCTCAAATGTTTGGTTTAACTGCGACACTAATAACTAGGAATAAAGGTAGACATGCATATGGTGCATGCCCTGATGGAGGGCGTCGTACATAAGTCCGATGATGGAATCATATTTTGCTTGATTGTTTGTTGCTGAACCGATACACACATCGTTGGTGCAGATTGGTGATTGTTCAGGGTGATAGATGACCCATGAAGTTGCTGCTAAAATTTGAGACCATCTTGATGCTCCATCAAAAAATCCAAATTAAGGTTCGGGTTGGTAATCCATTGTGGCACTCAAGCGCGTGTTGTAATAAGTCTTTCAGTCGAAATATTAAATTATACTTTAACTCTAGGGTAGGGCTTTCTTAGCCCTTATGGGTAGAACTTCTTGAGGTAAAGGCCATTGATGGGGTTGCTGAGGCATGTCCTGTCTGGCTCCATCAGGATGTATGCCCCATAGTAGAAGAAATGTTTTACAATGTAGGGTCCTTTCCACAAGGTTTCAAACTTTCCTGGCCCTAAGGCTTCTTTTGTGACATCATAGCGGACAACTAGTTATCCCACGGTGAATGAGCGAGGGTTGATGTGGCGGTCGAATGATGCTTTTACCCGTTTCTTATGTGCCTCGTTGTGTTGTAGTGACTGTTGTCGGCTTTCGTCGACGAGCTCTAGTTGTACTAGGTGTTGTTCTAGAGGATGGGTATCATCGAGGAGTTCGATAGCGGCATGCAAATTCGGGATCTTGCGGAAATCAACGCAGAAACGTAAGGACCCTTGACCATTTGCAACAGGCATAAGGTGGGAATCCTAGGATGTGGGGGCGACTGTAATCCTATTTCTGATATATGATGATACAAATCATATGTGGTGTATCGTGTCGTCGACGTTTGGTGGGGAAAGAATCTTCGTGATGGGAGTTTGCATAAGCGCAAGGTTGGGTTCCCCGATAGGATGGTTAATTTCCTGTTGGTGGAAATTGGGCCTGGTGCAGAGGTGCCTTAATGTTTCCATTAGTAGGCATACCTTTGCCTCGTGTTTTTGGCTGGTGCAAATGGTGCATGGTACCACTGTGCCAACGAATAGATTGTGTAAGAATAAACACTACTCGTCATTCCAGATGTGGATGCCCGGAAAGGATCTGTGGTAGAAGATGAGGTCTTATGCTTCCATTTCTGTGTTGTTGGATTGGGTGTGTCTAAAGTTTTGGGGGAGTGTATACTTAACGCTACTCTTGCCACTCTTAGCTTGGGGCGATGCTCACATTTAATTGTATGATGAAATTGTGAAAAAATCTGCAATAGGTATGCATAATCTTCTCTTAGTTAAAGAGAAGTCTTTGAGGCAGAGAGGAGACTGTGCGAAAACTATTTGCAAGGGGCTTCAGTTGTTTGCATTGATTGACCTGGTGGTCATTCAGGTCACATAGTCTGAATGTTATCCTAGGTTTGGCCTGATTCATGCTTGGTTGGTGCGTCATCCCAGTTTGACCGTCACGCCCGTGTGGGTGCGGGGTCGCTGGCCTAAGGGTGATATAGGTACAGTGATGTCCACAGTGATAACCTTGACATACTGGGAAAAATAGGCTAGATATGGGGGTCCCGTCGTGCTGAGTTTGTGGTCTGGAAGGGTACCAGCGTCGTAACAGTACTAAATCAGGGCAAATGGCGACCACGTGATTGGGTGTTTTTCATAACAAACATGTTGATCTTCTCTGCAGAGAGCGGTTGGGGGTAACTAGGGGTTCCCTGATTAGTCTCTTTTCGGTCGACAAGAAGAGGATGGATCTGATCGTCACCACTTTTTGGGTTGTCTAACTATTCATGGATTCCAAGTCAGTGTCATCTTCTTGGGAGAGGTGGACTATAGTTGAGCGCATACAGGCTTGTGCTGCACGAAATCTAGGTATGTAGTGACAACGACGTACTGGGTGGTTGTCGCCAAATATCTGACATTAATACTGGATGTCCATGTTGTTGCGATATACTATATGAACGGGGTACCACTACCTAAACATCTCTAGAGCTGGGAAATCAATGATGAAATTATAGAGCTCGTTGCAGAGTACGCAGCTCTTGATGCGAGGAGGGGGCATGATTGGGAGTCTTTCTGGTGCCCGTTGTTCCTCCTGTAGGTACAGGATGGTACGAGGTTCATCTCCAGTTGACTGGGTGGAGGGATCCTCTTGATAGGATCGCTCGATGGCGTGTAAGGCGTCCCTATCAGGGATAATTTTAGGGGCGAATTTTAGCCCAAAGGCGAAATTTAAGGGGTTTTAGATTTTAGAGGGGCGAATTTTTTATATAGAACCTATTTTGTATAGTTTTGTATAAATAGCCCCAAAATTATTTTAAAAATAAATAATTATTATGGTTTAGCCAAGAAAAATAAGAGCAGATAAACATGAAATGTTGCATTCGCCTTCGATTCACCGCTCTGTGATTTTATGGGGTTGTATTCGCCCCAGATTTACTAAGTTGAAGGGTTTTGGATATGCATTCGCCCTTTGATGATGCTGGGGTTGCGTACGCCTGCGGCCTCAGATTTACGATTTACATTGATAATGCTGGATGATGCTGGTTTTAGGTTGCATATGCCCTAGATTTACAGGGCAATGGAGATTTACTATGATGATGCTGGTTTTGGGTTGCATACGCCCATATTTACAGGGCAATGGAGGGTTTTGGGTAAAAAAATTTTGAACCAGAGCTGAAGCCATACAATATCTGGTAATATTATGAAGTCTTTTCATGTGCAGGGGTCCAGGTATACTGGTAGATGTTCTTTCTGATTTGCTGATATCTAAGTTATGCTGCCCATTTTTCCCATGTAGCATTGAACATGAGCATGCACATGGACGCCAGCTTGCCAGCAGACAGAAGATCATTTTTTCCCAATCAGAAGCACATCTGCTTTGTGGGACATATCTCTGCTAAAACTTCTGTGATTTTCATAACTATGGCCATGGACATAGTTTTGCTCCCCAACACACCTTTGTGGCCTTTTGGCATGGTGATAATAGGGTTTCAAGCTCAGTGGCTAGCCACCTGTGAGTTCTGAATATCTGCAGTTGATTGCTTGGCCTTAGCTTCCACATTTAGCAGCCAGGGTCATGATGTCTCCTTGCATGACACCCGGTGATTTTGTAGGGGGGAGATTCATTTGGTCTGTTAGTAATGGTTTTTGAGTCCAAGTTTCTCCTTCGCATGTTTTGTAAAAGGAAATTTAGAGATAATCTGGCTTATTCAGGTGTTTTATTTGCATTGGGCCCATGAGCTACACAATGGTGTGCCTGTTTTTCTGCTCATATTTTTTGTAATGTGCTCCTTAATCTGTACATGTACAATGTCTTCTTGATAGATATAAATAGCCGAAGGGGTTAGCTCAAGCATTGTTGCCAATGTTACTTGGCATTTCGCTAGTTCCATGCAGACAGGTGCCCAGTTCATATTACCGTAGATCAAAGACAATAGGGATAACATACACAAAATGTGGATGTGGGTAAGCATCTCTTGGATTTACCTGTGCAGTTTTCCTTGGAAAAAAAAAAAGGCATAAATCCATGGGTAAGCATCCTTTGCATTTCCCTATGAGGTTTTGATTGGAGAAAAAAAGAAGCAGCATATTTTCTAGAAATTTTAAAAATAAAACATCATATGACAAAGAAATCTCACATTGGCATAGGTCCAGACAAGGACAGATAGGGACTTTGCATTTCAGCTCTTGCACTTGTGCTTAAGAGCAAGCAGGGAAACGATTATGGAACTGTCAAGTATAAGCATGTTGGCGCTTTCAGGTAAGTTTTCATATTTGTTCATTATCTTGCCCTTTTGAATTTCTACTTCTATGAAGACATTTATTGTGTGTTTTGAGGACGCACAAAGGCCATACAGACATTCCAAAGAGATCTTAACTAACAGTTCATCTCACTTAACTTTACCCAGAAAGAGCTGGTTGTCCAGTCCCACCCAACCACACCCTCGCCCCCTCGGCAGAAACCACCCCTGATTCTTTTACAACTTAGATTGTGTTGAATTTCTGCTTTGAATATTTCCTTTCCTGTAGAGCATGCTCTGTAATATTTGTCCTAGTTAAAAAAAGGCATCTACAGCCCAAAATGGAAAACAGAGAAGGGTGGACTCTGGAGATCACCATGTATGTTGGTTATAATATAATTTTACATATGTGTGATCTTTATAGTTGTTTCATGGCATGACATTTTCACTAATGATCACTTTCTATTTTCATAGTTTCATGACACCGGGGCATGTGCACACTTTAAATTTCGGGTCTTGTCTAATTTTACTGATTTGCTATATCTATTCTTAATGCAATGGCTCTAGTATATCTTCACCAATTTCATAGAGCCTGTGTTGTTCTGTGCTGACATTTAGAATGCTGTCTATGAAGCTAAACAATTCATATTTGCACTTTTTGACTTAATGCAAGATAAGCTATTTTCATGATTCCTCGTTGAACTCATGTGGTGGCAGTAGCTTTGATATTAAGGTATGGTTCTATACGAGCATGTCATTCATTGGTGTAGTGATCATTAGTCAATGCAGTTGAAATGAGGTTGAATACATAAGTTATACTGGTGTATTTTGTTGAATGCATCAAGTGGCTATTCATTTGGGATAATATTGGGGAATAAGTGCATTCAACAGCTAAAATGGATTTGCATGAAATTATTGAAAATTCAGTTTTTTATTTTCTAGTTGCTGTTATTCCTTGGGATTCAGTATTTGTGGTAAAATTGAATGAAATTCCAGTGTTACATGGGGACACATCCCTAAGGGCAGAGGACTTGATCCCCATGCTCTGTACACACCTAGGACTTGGTCACTCCAAGAGGGATGTTCCCCCACATTCCCTTTTGGCAGCCTGCAGGGATTCAAGGGATTCAAGGGATGCAGTAGGGAATGTTCCCTCAAAGATGAAATGTTTCTTTGACCAAGGACACTCCCAAAGTTGCTTGTTTTGAGGGAAAAATGAGAACAAGAAGTCAATAAATAATAAAAGAATCGACTATCTCACTGCCTTTTTATTATTTAAAGATACCATACTCTTTAAAACACAAAAGTGACTATCTCACTGCCTTTTTTATTCACTTGCTCACTGTGAGAAGAGTTAAAATGTAGAGGAGAGAGTGTCTGAGGAGTTGAGGACATCGCTGGGCTTTGTTATTGCCTGTTATTGCTGCTGGGAGAGAATACATCAAGTACTATGTAGTATTGTTGGTTGTGAGTTGTGACTTTGCTGGTGGAAGAGAAGAGAATTGCTCAAGCACTGTTGTTGGTTGTAACCTTACTGCCAGGAGAGAACTCGTAATACTTCCATGCAACCAGGAGAGGTCTTGTTGGGTGCTGCTGGACAGTCGATGCTTGGAATACATCTTGTTGCTGGGAGAGAATACTCAGAATATATGTTAGAATTTATGATTTATTATAATGTTATTGATGTGTTGTTACGTATAAGATTTTAATGATTAATCTATAACATGTTACATTACAATTTACATATAATTTATGTCTCAATTTTCATATATTTCAATTTTAACTTTTTAGTATTTTGGGTGGGATCCCCTATGTAGGAGACCCTGGTATCCACATGACATTTCCTAGAATTTGGGGGCTGCTTCCATATGCCCCCTTAATGTGTTTCCCTGCTCCCATGTTCCTGTTTGCCGGAATCCTGGTGCAACATAGGTGAAATTCAGGTTTAAAGTTTCTGCTCTAAGGTACATTAATTATTTGAACTATGACCTGATTTGTTATGTTTCTCCGGTCCGATTTCATGCAATGAACTCGTGATAGCTAGGATTGTGGTAGGATTCCCATGAATAATAGGTCTATTGGTTTTTGGTTTACAATATTATTTTGATTGAAAATACATCTTTTGTTTGTAATCATTGTCTGTAATTCTGGTATGGTCGGAGATCACAGTTGTAGGGTTTGACCTGTTTACAGGTTGGCTTGAGGAAAGGCTCCAAATATTTTGCTGAAGCACGTGTAGCAGGATTTTCAGAGGAAAATGGAACACTTGGTGAAATGACAGAGACTTTGTGTGGCAGTGACCTTGTGTTACTTTTGATATCTGATGCTGCACAGGTTGGCACAACATTCTCTATATTACGGTGGCACATTTTATATAGAATCTTTCCATTGGAGAGATAATACTACAGTTTCTATTGTTGTGAATGCTATTGATTGGTGGGCATTTTGTACAATTAAAGAAAACCCCCTCTAATTTGATTTCTGATCTTGCAGGCAAACAATTACAAGCAAATATTTTCTGCAATGAAACCAAACAGCATACTTGGTCTCTCTCATGGATTTTTACTGGGGCATTTGCAGTCCTGTGGGGATGACTTCCCCAAGAACATTAGTGTGATAGCTGTCTGTCCAAAGGGCATGGGACCATCTGTGAGACGGTTGTATGTCCAGGGCCAGGATATTAATGGTGCAGGAATAAACTCTAGTTTTGCTGTGCATCAGGTGTTTGTACCTTGAAAATATATATTCACATTTTCAATTTTGTTAAAAAGTTCTTTGCTGCTTATGCTTTCAATGAAATCACAAACTCATTGCTATTTCAATAAGTTATGGAGTTTTCTTATGTGTGTTTGTCCAGGATGTTGATGGGAGAGCAACAGATGTTGCTTTGGGATGGTCAGTTGCTTTGGGTTCACCATTTACATTTGCAACGACCCTGGAGGATGAGTACAAGAGTGATATTTTTGGGGAGCGTGGTAACTATTATTTTAAGGACCTTTTGTTCTGTTTTATTTATAATTTGCATGCTAGGATTGAGTTGGTCTTTTATGATTTACAGGGATCTTGTTGGGAGTTGTACATGGTATAGTTGAAGCATTGTTCAGACGATATACCGAGGGTGGAATGGATGAAAAACTTGCTTACAAAAATACTGTGGAAGGAATAACTGGGATCATATCAAAAACTATCTCGACAAAGGTGTTTTCTGATTTTGGTGAAACTAAAAGCAGATTTTAGGGATCTCTGTTCATTGGTTATAGAATGATCATAGGATGCTGTTTTCTACTATGGCACATTGGACATACAATTTGTCATGCACTGATTTTCATTTTTATTGCTCTTGAAATGGTTTGAATTTCTTATGGTTATTCTAAATTTGAACTTATTATACAATTTGCAGGGATTGTTAGCTATATACAATTCTCTGAATGAAGGAGGAAGGAGGGATTTTGAGATGGCATACAGCGCTTCATATGATCCCTGCATGGAAATTTTGTATGAGTGCTACGAGGATGTAGCTTCTGGCAATGAGATCCGAAGTGTTGTCATGGCAGGGCATCGGTTTCTTGTAAGCTTTTTGCTTGGCTGCAACTTCAGTGATTTTTTGGTCTTTTAATTTACTTGAGCAAATTGTCTATTGAACCAGAGCTTCTAATTGCTCAAATTCATCCTACAGGAAAAGGATGGGCTCCCAGCATTTCCCATGGGTAAGATTGATGAAACGAGAATGTGGAAAGTTGGTGAACGTGTTCATGCAGTACGACCTGTTGGTGACTTGGGTCCTCTTTATCCATTTACTGCTGGTGTTTATGTGGCATTGATGATGGCACATGTAGAAAGCTTTACTGTTTTATTTATGGTTCTTTTCTGGAACATATGACAAATAGAATTTGTTTTACATTATTGTACCTTTCAGGAAAAACTATATAATAGGGTTTCAGATTTCAATACTTGCATTGACCCATGGTTAAAGATTATAAAGCCTTCCTAAATGGAATCATCAATTTTATTTTTCTGGTCATCGTCATGTTCATCTCCAAGGCATTTCAGTCTGTCTAAAAATTCATCGGGGCTTTTCTGTCTTGAGATTACTGTTATGGGATTTTGCTTCCATTGACTTGTCATCTTGAGCTTCTTTTATCAACATGGGCAGCTCCTCTTAATGTTTTTCTCTATGATAACTATAAGCTGCTGAGCATTACTGATTGTGCTAGATTTTCTGTTTTTTCCACTGACATTGGCATTGGATGTTTAAGTTAATGTGTCTATATAAATCTGGTATGAATTATTCATTTCTGGCAATATGTATGAGTATGTATTTAATCTGCCAACAAATTTTACCGTCTGTCCTCAATTCAAAGTAATTCTGCTGGAAAGAAGTCTAGGGTATAATTTGTAACAACCATTTTTATTTTTATTTTTGTATCTAACCTTGCAGAGATTATCCATCAATCGAATTTGTGGTTGCAGATTGAGATCTTGAGGAAGAAGGGTCATTCGTACTCAGAGATTATTAATGAGAGTGTTATTGAAGCTGTGGACTCGTTAAATCCTTTCATGCATGCGCGTGGTGTTTCCTTTATGGTTGACAATTGCTCAACAACAACACGGCTTGGGTCGAGAAAATGGGCCCCTCGATTTGACTATATTTTAACTCAACAGGCCAATTTTTTAACTTTGCATGCAGACTTCCTTTCTATTTCTTCGTTGTATCATTGCATGGTTGATTTTTTTATGTATGGCTGACAAGACATTCTCTCTGTAGGCTTTTGTGGCTGTTGATACGAGCTCACCCATTAACAGAGATCTCATAAGTAACTTCCTTTCTGACCCTGTGCACAATGCTATAGAGACCTGTGCAAAATTGCGTCCTACTGTTGATATAGCAGTGACAGCAAATGCAGACTATGTGAGGCCAGAACTACGGCAGTAAACTCATGACCATCTACCTGTGTATATGGATCCTCAACTGGACTAAGAAAATATTAGAGTGGTTCTAGAATGCTACATGCCATATTTGGTGTAAAACTGCATGTGATACTTGGTGGAAGAAGATTTACTCTCCAACATCAACATCAAAATTCACTCATAGAAAGCCATACAAAATCATCACTTGCACAAAACACTGGGGTAGACATGATACTAGGGGACTAATATGGATGATTGAAGTGATCTTGCCCACTGCATCTTTATTCAGAATCACTTTCTGCTGGACGAGTAGGCTGGATATAACCATTTCTTGGCCCCAAGCACATGCTTTTGCCATACAAAGTTGTTTGTTTGTTTGTTTGTTTTTTTTTTTTTTAACACCAACAAGGACAACTAAACTTAAATATACAAGGATTTACAAAATCACTCCAGCTGTACCTGTAGGCAATACATAGTCATCAGTCCCAAAATTTGATCTAAGACTATTTGCCTTTGTATCTATGTGTATAAAGGCAATACGTCTATGCCATTAGCTGGCAATTTAACCAACAATTATGATTGTAAACTAACTTACAGACTGACTCTGGGCAGTTAATAAGACAAAGCTTAGCTGCTTTAATAAAAAATGACTAAACCAACATATCAATGCAACTCATGAAAATAGCACTTGTACAAAATACCAACTATAACTGATCTGGACTTTTGCTGGAGGAAGATAACCCAAAGGGACAAGTATACATGCCATATCGATGTGGAACTCCCAGGGAAGCACTGGTCAATGCTCCCTCTTAAATATATGAAGTTCGAACTGACATGGATTGCACAATACACACCTACCTCTGGTACTTTTGACACAACTCCCAATATTCCTAGAAAGACTCTGCCACAGAAAACTCATGGTGCTTTTGTTCTACAATTTATAAGACATTACTAAACCCATTGCGGGTGGAACTTCCACTCCACGAGGGAATGTCTACATGAATGCACTGAAAATGAACCCATAATTATTTGAAATGCCTAAATTCCCTTGTCCTTTAATATGTTTTATAACTACCACTTTGAATGCATCCGTTGTAATTAGTCACAGTCAGCTACATTAATGCCACAATTCCCATTGCTAGAGAGAACCTGACAACTCCCAAGCTTGACTCCAACATTCACCAAAGTCGAATTGAAGGATTGCCTTCGATACCTCTCATAACGCCATTCCGAATTCATCATATCAACAGTGTTTTTCAAATACAAGACATCTGTGTAAAACCTAAGTTGCTACTGCAAACACAATGTGTATAATTCCCCAGAGCACCAAAAAACAAGTTGTAAAGTTTTGGCACTGCATCTAAGCAAAAATTAATATTGTACATTGTACTCGAAAAAGCTTGAAAAATTAAGCCTCCTCAAACTTAGGTTTCAAACAAGTGTCACAAACAATCTCTGAGCAGCAACTGAGGCACAGTGACTATCACAGCAACTGAGGATTATTGTGCAGTGTTAGAAGGGATTACAAGTGTTGGCCAAGTGGATTTCCACCAGTGTTTAAGTTTTTTCCTACAAATGGATTCCAAGTGCTAGGCAACTGGATTTGTCCACCAATCTTCAAGTTTCTTCCTCTGAAAGGATTCCAAGTGCTCGGCAAATGGATTTGTCCACCAATTTTCAAGTTTCTTCCTACAATAGTCCATTGTCTTCTTCATTTCGCAGAAATCATGGCTCAATCACCAAGGGAAGCTAGAGGAAAGGGAGTAATTACCTCGTTGATGTTGTCCCCCTCCTTCATTTTTCTTCAGAGTCTGTTCGTGCTCCATCTGTTGGAAGTGGGGCTGCAACAACAGCTTCAAATGCTGAAAATACATTATTTTAGCAAAATTGTGGGCTCGGGAGCAAAAGTGTCCATTGTGGAAGCATGTTACAAGACAGCAAGGGCCTAGGGCCAAACTAAAGGGCGGAGGAAATGTTCTTTGGATGTGTAATTTTCTCCTTAATCAATTTAAGATCACTTCCTTCCAAGTTATGTGCCATTTGTTGGACACACCTTGTGTACTTGGAGCATGTCCAGAAGTGAGTGCATCCAAATGAAAAGAATTGGAAAGAGAGGCCAATGTTGACTTGGTGGCAGCAACATCTAAGAAAACCAAGAATGAGGATCCTCTTCCAATCTTGAGGAAATCATCAAATAATTATCCATCTAGGAGTGGCAGTGCATCGAGCAACAAAAAAGAGGGAAGTTGATGGACAAGATAATTCAACAAGTGAGGAAGGAGGAGATTGATCTTACCATTGGGTTTTTTTCCTTTATCTCAACTTCATCTCATTTAATGTTGCACAGTCACCTTAATTTGTTGAGATACAAGGTACATGCCTCCTAGTTAGAAAAGCTTAGAACCACATTGTTGGTAAAGGCAAAGAAGGAGGTGGATAATATGGTAGAGCCTATTGAATCATCATAGCCCTTATCTGGTGTTAGTACTATTTCTAATGGATGGACAGATGTAGCACGTCATCCACTCATCAACTTCATGGTAGCTTTCTTGAATGGACCAATCTTCTTGAAGGCAGTGGATGTTCTTGGAAAATACAAGGATGCACAATATATAGGTGAGTTGTTCGTGAAAGTTATTAAAGACGTAGGTGTTGATTCTTGTGTGCAAATTATTACAAAAAATGCATCTATTTACAATGGTAAGACATGATTGTGGAACCTAAATATCCAAAAATATTTTCGACGCCTTGCATCATGCATTCTTTGAATTTAGCACTTAAATCTATTGCTTCGAATGTGACATGGATAGGAATTCCTATTGAGGATGCATGCCATGTTTGCAATTTTGTACAAAACCATACCAATGCCCTCACAATCTGTTGAAACTCCTAATACTAGCCCAGAATTATTTTCTCGCAACAATTATTTATTCCCAACAATTTATTTTATTAACCAAATAAATTCTGAATTCTTGAAAAATAAAATCATTGGTATTTTAACATTCAAAAATATATATGGAATGGAAATAAAATCAAAGAGAGATCAATCACACATTACAACAGATAAATACCCACAACAATTCTGCTTCATTAATTAATCTAGAAAATCAAGGTTTTGACCCACGGGGAATTTACAAAGAAAAATACAATGACTGTAACTTGCAACTCGGTCCCACTAGAATAATTCAGCGAAAGGAAACTTGGCCAATTGGAAACTAACCACTAAAGAAATTTTTCTTAGAGAAAACTCAGTCAAGTTGATTGTTGGTTGAGCGGTTAATTGTTGGTTCAATGGACATAAGATCTTGTAGGCACAAATACCAAAGGGAAAAATGGAGCCCATCATGGGGTACTCTTTGTAATTCTTCACCACTGCTACCTTCCATGCTTCCTCAAACTCCTCTCCAACCTAAATATCAGTGCTAGTAGTAGAATGAGAAACAAAACTATGCTTAGCAGAACTAGAAGAACGCATTTTCCAAACTGCACAAGAACTACTTCCCTCATGAGTCACCATGTGCCATGCTTGGTCTTAGTGGTTCTCTTCCTTCTACTCGTGGATCAACTACCATATATTCATTGGAACCAACACCCCGAACTCCACTAGAAAACGATTCACCATTTTGTAGTAGTGATTCGCCATTTGTATTGGTGATTCGCCATGATTTTACAAGATAGTATAATCTCGTGAGAGATTCGCCAAAAAATTATATATACATATTATATTATTAATAAAATCGCCTTCCATTTTTCCTATGTATCATGGAGATTCGCCCATTTATTATATATATAAATTTAGGGGCGTTCTTAAAATTTTCCCTGGTCCCTATATTGTGGGATTTCTACACAATGATGGGTATAGTGCCCATATTTTCTGCATATAGCACATGTGTGATTGGTAAGAAATGCTTTGCCTTTACCTTTGGTGGCAAGTTCCTTTTTATAAGAACGTGGCGTCGTGATGTCTTCCTCGGAGCTGAGGAGTGGTTTTAATTCATCTAGATTTGGGTAGATATGGGTAGGGTGTCCTATTACGTCGCATATGGTGCAAACTGGTGATCCCCGTTGTATGGCGGGAGTTTCCAGCTTCTTTCCTCTCTTCTTGGTTTTCCTAGTCATAATCATTGGTTTTGTAATGGGAGTTTCCTTTGCAGGGATGTTTTCGACCATTTCCTGAATGGGTGGGGCCTCCTCAGGACTAAGGGACTTTAACCCTGTGGAAGTGATGTGTGTGGCTCCTATTCCAGTAGGGGGAATGAGATACCAAACCAGTATTTCAAATGATATGTTTTGTAACTCCACTGTTGCCAAAACCTCCTGGGAGACGAAACTAGCAGACGGGTAGTTGAAAGGGGTTTGGGAAGTGATGTAGGCTAGAGAGGCTGCCGTGGCTAAGGAATTGGTGTCATTACTGCTTGCGTCTGTGTCCTGACTATCTTCAGCGCTTCATGTGGACATCATGCACACTGGAGCTCCAGTGACATCAGGTGATGACTCAAGTATAATGGGGAGATCTCCTAGGATGGACGACGGTTTGAAATGGCCAGGGCTAAATTCCTGATACCATGAAAGCGCGTCCGTGGATGTATCTATGTAAGGTAGAATTACGTCGGTGTTTTTTAGGGGTCATTTTTCACTATGCATTAATTGGTCGACAGTAAAGATGCAGTCCTCATGGGGGAACATCATAATGCGGAAGACGGAGGAAGCTATGGTTGATATGGTGTACATATAACTCCGACCAAGGAGTATATTATAGTCCAAGTGAGAATCCAAGATAGGATCGTCTTTCTGGCTAAGTAGACCGAGAATTTTTAGTAGAGACCGATAGGGGTTGAAGGGCGACCGTCATATGCTCTAGGCGTGATGACTGATGGTTTTAGTTCAGGAGACCCTAACTTCTGCCAAACATTTTTTGACATGATGCACATGGACGCACCCTCGTCAATGAAACATCGGTGAACGATGATATTTTGGATCGATACTGGTATCTAAAAGGCGACCATCGAAGGAAGCCTAGGGGTGGCTTTGTTTAAATGAAGAGCCATTAGGAGTGTATTGGCATGGTCGATAGCGCCCAACACGAAGAGTAAGGCTTTTCGTTGTTTTAGGCATGACTGCAATACTTCCAAAGCTAACATGGAAGCGGGTGATTGGGCTAGATCAACCACGATGCTATAGTTATGGATTGCTTTGGAATAGTTTCCTGCTTGCCTAGTTGTTCCCTTAACCATCATTGGCAAAGGTTCAATAGGCATCTTTGATATGGTCAAAGGTGTTGTTGGCGAAATAGTACTAGCCCCTGACATGTTAGTGTCTGGTTGGGTTTTGTAATTTCTATTTCGTGTTCGAAAAAACATCTCTTCTCCAGTCATGTAGATTTTGTGGCTGTTTTTTCCGGAGTCGTCGAGATTTTGTTGCTGAGTGCTAACTATCCCTTGATGGGGGAAAGGCTCCTGCATCACTGCTGTCTACTGAGAAGATCCTCCTTGTCCTCGGTTACTCTGTAGCTTCTTTAGCTAAGGGAGGTCGGGACAATGTTGAATGTAATGGCCATACTCACCATAGATCGAACAAGAGTGGTTTGTTCGAAGAGGTGGCATTTTTCTCTGCCGTTGGGCATTTCTTGGCTCCTAGTTTTTATTTCGGTTGGAGTTGCCTCCAGCCTGAGATCGTGGAGGGAGTTGCTGGTTGTTTCCCCCCTGTCCAAGATTTCCTTTGTACTTGTTTTTTACTTTTTTCTTAACCATGTCAGGAGGGTAGTTCTCTTGTTTATATGGTTGGTGTGGTTGGTTTTGGGAAGGCTGCACAAAGTTCACCTGTGCATTGTTTTGCATAGGCGGGTCTTGTGCTAGGGACTGAGCATAACACGGTCCCTGGTTTACCACTAACTGTTGGGGGGGAATATCTTCCGTCAGTATGTCTATCTACGTACTAGGTCCCCTGAGCCAGAGGATAGGGTCCTCCATGGTGATACGACGATGCCCTATTGGTAAAATTTTGTGAAGGCATGTGATGACTTTGATAATCGAGTTGTGGTACGTTCTGGGTTGAATCATACGTGTAACCGAGATTTTGACTACTGCTGCCTGGGTAAATTTGGGTCAATGACCCGATTAAACCGTCTTCAGAGTTTGACGCGCCTAGAAATTCTCTGTAAGTTTGCAGGCACGGGGTGTTTGGCAGGATATTGTAAATATACCCTGACTGTGTATATATCAGCTCGAGTTGTTTGGCCTTGCTGATGGTGTATTATTCGGATATGGGCCTTTGTTGCACCACATCCTTTGAAATCTCTGCAGTGAGAGTTTTCAGGAATAGGTCTAACATTACTCGATCGTCGAGTTTGGCTTTACACAAACTATGACGCCGCCGCCATTCGTGGAGATGGTATGAGATATGGATGGCGGGGGTTTACCTGAAGTGTGTCAGTAATTTCAATTCGGAATCATGGTGAATGGGTAACTAAAAATAAGTTAGGAACGCAGTGGCGAGGGCGCTAAAGGTTCCATGTGTAGTAGAGGGTTTCTCCACATACCATTTTGCTGCTACTCCTGTCAGAGTGCATTGAAACAGTATCAATCGAATAGTATCGTCAACGATGTTGTTCGATGAGCACCACAAGTGGAAAGTCATGACATGATTTCTTGGGTCTTCCGCTTGCTTTCCTTCGAAATTGGGAATGTCCGAAGGGAGCTTCATGGGCATGGGAGGCCATATGGGGTTGTGTGAAATGGGGTCATTCATCAACTTGGTTAAATTTGGTAGATTCAATGAAGCTAGAAAAGGTCATTGTGAGGTTGTAGCCATTGCAACTTGTGAAAACACAAAGTTTTAGCTAGGAAGAGGGTTTATCTGTGATGTACCCTGTTGTGTATTCGGTTGGCTTCTTGAATGGGTAGCACTCCTCTACCCTCTAGGGGTTGTGGGAGGAGTGGTGTGTGGTGTGGTGTTGGGGGATCGACCAGGGTTCCCAACTAAGGATGCCGCAATAAAGGACGAACCTATAATGGTGGCAATGTTTTGTCTTTGATGCCTAAATGGAGAAATACCTGGAACCCCTCCTGGTAGTGGGGGGAGGTCCAAAAGATGTCTAGATCGACGAGGTCCCATTGGGTCCATTCTAGCATCAAATAGGTATAAATTTGGAAATATTTGAGAGGATAGAGATTATAATCAAAGAAAAATTATGATCACATACATAAAACAAAGCGAAAATAAAATAAATTTTCCCTTTAAATTAATCCTATGTGATCAATCAATAAAAAAATATGGTTTTTGTTTGTTTGCGTATGATACTCAAATCCTAGAAGACCTAATCGTCCTCACACACTCAAATTTAACTGGGCCTTGAGAGGATATCTTTCGAACGCTGACACAACATCCCGTAAGAGTTGGCGACACCCCCAGTCAGCTGAAGAAAATCCACCAAGGTAAGGGTAGAGGATCTAGTGCTTGCCTGCACCATCACCTATAGGGAAAGGATGCCCTAATTTTTTCCACTAAGTACCACCATCCCACGTGAGCGTTTGAGTCTTGGGCTTCTTGGTAGTTCAGTTAACAGTACTGAGTATCAGTCGGGTCAGGTAGCCCCAACTGATACCACATGCACTGCACCTAAGCCTAACCCCCTATGAATCGAGTCTCTGCCGCACTCAGGTTTTATTTTCTGTGAGCTGATAGGTGGATTTGAAAGCTCCCTAAACAATAAAATTATATGTTTCAATATGAACAATGATCAATTCGGCTTATTGGATGCCTACCCCCTTGATCCTAACTTAGACTATAAATTCTTTTGTGGCCCTTGGGGGGAGAATTTAGTGAGTTTTGTTACGTTATTTTTAGGTGTCATTGCTTTGCTTAGGGTGTGGATGTGTGTGAGAAAAAAGTGAACAAGCGCATAGTTTTAACGTGTGGATATGCGATGATCCTCTTCAAAATCCCTTATTAAACTATGTTCTATTGTTCCTTGCTCAAAAGAAAAAACATGTGCAGATATGGGCCGCTTTCTATTTTTCCTAGTTAATGTATGTGATCAATTATAGGGAGATGGTGAGATATGAATAGAGAGCATTCATATGCTTGCCTAATATCACCTAAGGGTGCAAAGGCAGCAGATATTACTTGCTCTTTTATCGACAACTCAATCTCGGTCCCGTAATCCTAGTGAAAAAATTGAACTAAACTAATGACTTTTACACTAGAAAAAGAGATTAATTGCTGTGATCTTGTGATTTGGAAGATTGGCATACCAAATGACAAGGAAACATCAAAACCAATCTTTAGAGCTCTAGGACCTAGCCTTCCTAGTCTCAGAGAGGGATCTCTAAATTGTTTGCAAATATGTGAGCTTGTTTGCTTTTAAGGGTTGATTTTAGGCTAGTTATGAAGCATGAGTTTGTTTGATTTTTTGGTTGGACATGATGATCTAGGCAACATAGATAGAAAAGGGAAATCTCTAAGTCATTGGGCAATGGAGTCAAGTGGAAGTTGTAACAAGTTTGTAAATGAATCAGGGGTATCAAAGGGAAAATCTAACTTGGCCAGTGGATCTACAAAGTCTTTTAGGTGAAATGAAATGGAAATCAAAGGTTTAGAATGAAAAGTAGAACTAAGGACAATTAATAATCCTTAATTATATGTACTTCTCAACAAAGGGACTTAAAACATCATTTGAACATGAAGAGGCATTCCATAGACAGGGCTAACCATAAATTCTAGAAACCACACTTTAGCAAATAATAATTCCAACACAAAATTTTCCAATGAAATATAGAAGGCAAGAAACTCATTTAACTTCTAGTGATTTCCCCTTCAAGGATAAGAAAACATTCAAGATTCACAAATAACTGCATTCATAGAAGAGGGAACTCCTAGACATCTTTGATTAAAGCTATAAAGACCTTCAAAACAATGATTTGAGCAAGTAAAAAGGGTATGCTCAGAACAAAACCTCTTTGGTAGACTTTGGACAATGGTACTTTGAAGGGAGACTTCAGAAATAGTTTTCAAGTGGCAGTAAGTAAGAAGGGAAAACCATAAATCATTCTTGAGACCAACTGTATTTAACTATTTAAGAAGTAAACAAGCATAAGGGTTCTAGAGAGCAATTAAGAATTCTCTAGAATATCTTAACAGAAGAAAACATTAAGACAGTGAAGAGTAAACAGAACTAAGGTGTTTTCAAAAGACATTTCTTAGCCTAAGCCTTTTACTCTACTGCAACATAGAATAGTGAAACATAATGGAACATGAAATAACAATAACAAATTTAGGGTACTTCACCAACAACCAAGCTCAGGGATCCAATGACAGAGCTTTCTCCATTAACAAACAAGTCAAGACATCCACAAGTTCCAGAACATCAATTTCCTTTCAAATTCAGTATAACTATGTATTACTTCGAAGAGTCACCAAATGTCAACAATACAATAAATTTGAATGTAGTATTTATGCTGCAAATGAGGAGGTGGAACTGATCTAGGGTCCAAGTGTTATTAATTACAGAGTAAATGCATTCTTGACCATGAAAACCATGCAAGGCATAAGGTAGGAAAATATGTGCAGCTACTTCTCTGTTTAATAACTTTGTCTTAACTCCCTAAGGAAAGATAGGTGAAAAGTTTGACTTTGAGGCCTATTTCTATCTTTTACAATAACTGCCTGACAGCTTTAAATATCTTCTATCTATGTAATAACTTCCAATTTGACTTTGTAGTTAGAGAGAAGGCTACAGGTGGCCTTTTAGATATTCTGAGTGAATAACTGCTCCTGGTTGATTTATTTGAGGTTGCTTTTGGCATAAGTCTTCTTGATTTAATCAATAAATTGTGGTTATGGCCTGATTTTTCTTTTGGCCTTAATAATGCATTTATGCTACCTTTATCCCTCTATCGACTATTTTAAACCTTTTTTCATTTGTCTTTCAACTGTGCTTTCATATTTTAATCTTTGTTTAATCCTTTAATCACTGTTTTTGTACAGGTGGCATTCTGCGCTGAAGGGTTTTGCTGGGGCAATCGATGTTCATGACGCATCGATTAAACATGGAGATTCAACCCTTAACATCCTTTTTCTATTATATCAGACCTCAGAGGATCGTCACCCTCGGCCTTAAATCACTTTCTTTGACTGTCGGATGGTTGTTTCATTTAACCATCATGAAACCTGCACAAACCAAACAAATTTCATAAAAAACCTGCGAAATATTGGGTTTAACTGCTTCAGAGGCTCTTCGGAGGTGAAAGAACTGTCCAGAGGAAGGGAGTATTGCAGGGAGGGGTTTCGTATGCGAAACCAGGAGAAAATGGCAAAAAATTCAAATATGGGCGCGAAAAGGAGAAGGGTGGTTTTGCAGGAAATCAGAGGTGGTTTTCGTGCAAGATCTGGGTGGTAAGCGGTAAAGGTCCAAACAGACACGATATGGTTCAAAGGGTGATGCGTGTCTCCCCAAAAACCACTCTTTTCGCATTGGAGTTGTGTGCTGGGGAGTTTTGGTGAGATCGAGCGCGAATATGAACGATAGTCGTCAGATCTGGGAGGTCTAGATCTACGGTTAAGGTTTAACGCGATGGAGGAAAGTTGTGCGATCGAATGGGTGATGGGGCCTGACGAATGCGTCAGCAAATTTGTTGCATAGCGGATGTGCAGTGGGCAAGGTTAAGTGGTAAGATCCGTGGAAGCCGTTGGATCTTTAAGGATCAACGGTCGTGATTCGTTCCGGGGATTAAAAATGGCAAAGAAAAAGGAAAAGGAAAATGGATGATCGCCGTAGGATGAATGAGATCAACGACTGCGATCAATCCATGGGAGAACATACATTGAGAATGGGAAAATGGATGAAAAATAGGAGGAAACCTTGACAGCCGTCCGATCTAGGAGATCGAGGGCTAAGATTCAACTGGGGGTAAATACCAACGCGAAGGAAATATAAGTGAAGGGCAAAAACGAAAAAAGGGCTATGGGAATAGCTGGAGGTCACGGTCGTTGGTCATATGGTAAAAAGGGTGGAGGACCTTAAGCTCGCAGGGGCTTAAGGCCTATTTTTGTCAAATGAGTGGAAATAAGCTCATAAAATGGGTTTTTAGGCTCTTTTAAGGTTTCGAATAGGCAACAAAAGGTGTTTTTAAACCATATAAAAGGAATTTTATAAGGTTAAAGAGCGTTTTTCATGGAGAATGAGGATGATCAAAGGGAAAAAAGGGGTTTTTATAAGAATGAATGAATGTTTAGGTGAGTGAGAAATGGGTGATTTGGGAGGGATTTTTTTGAAGAGTTTTTTATAATGGAGAAAAGGTTTGAAACAGTTTCGTTGAATCATCAAGTTAACTTGGAATAGGCTTAAAAATAAAGATTTTTTTTTTAGTGAACTGGATAGATTTAGGATGATGAAGGCAGTGAGATTTCTAGAACTCACAATGTTTCTGCAAATATTGTTTCTATAAATCTAAGTATTTCAACTTAGTCATCTTTAGATAAAAGAAAAATTATGGATGACTAACACTAACTAAGCATGCGTGGAATTGGGCCACTTACTTTGGCTAATTATCTAGGTGTTTTGGTACCTAAATTTGCAAAACATAATTTTTTTTTTCTTTTCAGAATGCAAGTTAATTTCCCCCCTACTTAAACTATGTGTGAACTTTGCAAAAATAAACTTGAAATAAAATTAACACCAAGCCTACCAAAAACAGCTAAGAGTGAGCTTTAGCAAGCTATGGGGCACCTCAACCAGTGCTGGCAGATGTATTATAGGTTGCCAGGCAATTTACAAGAAGGAAAAGATAGAAACATGGGAGAAATTTCTCATTTTGTCTTTTGCGTGCAAAAAAATGCAACATGTGCGATGTCTATGCGCAGGTCAGCTTTGAACGCGTGCCCTGGGTGTGCCTGTTTGAGGGAAAAGCGCACAAATTCCTGCAAGAGTAATTTTTTGGAGCTGTTTTGCTTCAGCCTGTCACTTGGGATGAGCTAGGGACTGAAGGAGAAAAAGGGGGCAATTTCAGCCCAACTCCACAACACGGACAGAGGTCTCTGCAAAAAGGCACAACCACATAAACTTGGAAATAAAAGTTAGTGGAGTCGCTAATCCTGTGTTAGTGTGTTTGGTGCACGCATGTACGAAATCACACCAAGTTAAGGGGTGTGGTTTACCCTCTTAAGTTATTGGTTACAGGTAGAAAAGATATGGAGTCAAGCAAGTTAATGGAACATGCTAGAACATAAACATACTAGATAGAGAAATATCATGCATATTCAAACATAAAAATTAAACTAAAACTAAAACAAATAAGACAAAAGCTCTAAACAGAGTAAAAAAACTTCAATAATCCAAACGACGATGCTTAGGTCCCCTCGTATTGAGTGCTGGTAGGAAATGAGGATGAAACTTTAACCCACTTACCAAGGGGCCCTTAGAACTTGGGGTTCTAAGTCCTGATACAAGGATGTCTTTACTTCCAAGCTTGCCTTGGCGCAAAGTCTCCCTCTCTCTACTATGGTGGACGATGACCAACAATTGAGTCCCCTCTGTCTCTGCTCCAGATCACACACTGCTGGTATTTCTTGGGGCAATTCTGGCCAGCATAACAATGTGCTCTCAAGTTACTCATATCTTGGTGGCCTTTTATAGGAGAATTCAAATCCTCCTTCCCTCTCTTGGTACATTGTGGATGGTGACCCAAGAGAGGGGGATGATTCCATTCTGTGCCACATTTATTCCATTGTGTACTCCCTTGATGTCCTAAGGAGGCTTGGGTGGTTTTCCTTAGGAGGCTTCAAGTGTGGAATCAATGTCCTCGAGTGTGATTTTGTGGTCCCAGAAAGTGACTTCCGCCACTCCCAGGATTGCGTGCTTTTTGGGTCAAAAGGCACGCAAAGGCGCTCTTATCGAAGGATTTTGCACACAAAAGCATTTATGACTAGTTCAAATTTTATTTTTCCTCGGACCTTAGAGATTTTTAAATACTTTCTAGATTCTCTAATGTCTCTCAGCCCTATAAATCCTTCTGCCTGACATTAAATAATGTCATCTTTGCTTGTACGATTTTCCAGTGTTAACATACATCATCTAGAAAAAGAGATTTCGAAGAGTTATTTTCAAGTTTGTAAGTATGTTTAAACAACAATTGAGAAAACATATTCTTCTTTTGAGATAAATAATAATAATAATAATAATTATAATTATAATACTGAAGAGTATTATATTTATCTTGGACTAGATTTCTCTCCTAAGAATCTTCTTAGTTTTAAGAAGTATGTAGATGTTTCAAGAGATCTAAATGCTATTTCATGTATATTCATACACATTAATTTGTATATAACTTGTTAATATTCAATAATAGAATAATAAAAAACTTGACAGGATATCAGACACATACTTGAATTGAAACAAGCTAATAAAATAATTATTAATAATATGATCAAATAAGAGATCTCAAACTTTAACTCGTAGACATGTTTTCTTAACCGAAAGATTTGACCAGATTCTTCAAAAATGTACTAATTCCATTACTTTTTTAATCAAAGTCAAGGACCATTTTAGGGTTAAATTTTGCAGATGAGCTAATTTTCCATGTTTTTTTCCCAATTTTTTTTTGCTAATTTCCATTTAAAAAGATTTACCCAAATTTTATAGTATAAAAATATTGACTTGAAATTTGCCAAAAATTATAAATACTATGAAATCATTATAAATTTGAATAATTTTCCAAATTATAATTTGCATAATAAAAATTAATAAAAATCACCAAAATTTTTACACTTTAAAATAAATTTCCATCCTTCAAATTTTTTCAAATCAAAATACTTAATATTAAAAAAAAACATTAATATTTTAACAAGATTTCATCTTAATTATCTATATTCAAATTCATTTACTAATATTATTCACTTCCCAATACCAACCAACATAAATCTACCTAAAAACTCAAAATAAAAAACATCAAATTCATTCATTTATATGCCTAATCTAAAATATTAAAATTATATTGAAAAAATAACTTCTCAACTTTTGAACACAAGAAAGCCAAGTTATTACGTGTAGTACAATCATATAAAGTAGATTACATTTTAAATGATATATCATCCTAATTGGGGTTCTACGGAATATCCTTGCAAAACAATTTCCATTGATAGTTTCCAGTAATTAACGTTAAAAATGAAGTCTATAGTCGTGCACACGAAGATAATTACTGCTTTCACCATTTATATTATATGACTTGTAATATTCAAGGCTACAAAGTATAGTATGGATTCGATGTAAAAGCAAGGGTTATATCATGGCTTAAATGGATAAATGGATAAGTTGAGAAAAAAAAAAAAAACACCACTAGTGCTTATTTATGGATAGGTAATTCATAGTGGTTTAATGTGTGAATAATTAATAATAATAAAAAAATTATGATAAAAAATAAAATAAAACTTCACACAAGAAAAAAAATGTGAAATATAAAACATAGATTGGTTAGTTTTAAAAGGAATTTGAATTTATTAAAAGTTGAAAAATATATGTTTATTATTATTATTTGTTATTGTTGTATTTAAAAAAAAAGAGTTATAACAGAAATTGTAAACCTATTAATTTTAATTGTCATAGAATTCTGTAGATTGGTTTTTTTATTTAATTGAAAGCTAGGATCAATTTTATGTGGGTTATGACACTTTTTAAAAGTCAAATATAGACATTGGGTATTAAAAGTCAAATATAGACATTGGGTTTTCTTTAAATTGAAGGCTAAGATCAACTTTATGTGGGTTATGACACTCTTTAAAGGTTAAATATAGACACTTCGAGCTCTAATTATAAAGAGTTTTATAAAAAAAAAAACAATAGTCATATCTATTAACTAGAATTTAATTGATTATGATATTTCCTTCAATAATTCTTCAACTAAAAAATATTTCGATATTTTAATCATTTGAAAGAAATACAAAACTCTTTATATATTTAATACCAACTCTTTATATATTTAATACCAAGTGCATTCAATCATAAATGTAAAAATGATATTGAATATAAAAGTATTTTAAAATAGAATAGGAAATTTGATAATTGCAAAAACATTTTCAATACACCATTTAAGGTGGATCTAACTTTATTGTTCACATTTATATGCAATTAACAGCAAAGATTTATGTACAAAGAAGGAAAGAAAAATAAGACTCAAGCTACTTCATGGTTTAGTTACACAATCACCACTTCGTTGCAATAGACTAAGATGTTGAAGAATTTTGACCTTCATAAATTTTGTTGAGAGTAGTACTTTTACTACCCAACAAATTTATTAAATTTGATTGGAATTTGGGAATGGCAGTAGAGCTAAAAAGTGTCTCTGATGTGCTAAAAAAGTGTCTCTGATGTTTTACAGTATGCCCAAAATGACCATCATAGTAGGTTGTCCTTGAGGATATTCTTTGGTGCAAATCAATCCCACATTTATTAATGAACAGAGACAACTAAGATTCTTATCTTCTTCAATGCACCTACTTGTCCACCTTAATAGACTCATGTCAACCACTTCCATTATTCAATTTGGAAAACTACTTCCCGTCCATTTTTGTATGTTCGTTCCTTCGACAAACATGTCATCGGTAGGATTTTCTCCAGTGAGAAATTCCAATAGCATTAATAGCTATAAACATCACCGCTTGTTGTAACTTGTCCACCGACTCCATATTTTGCATTCATAGATTCTCATCTTAAGATTTTTAATTCACAATGGTCAATAAATTTAAGAAATCATAACATTGCTTAATATGGTATGTAGTTTAAATAATACCTGAAGGAATGCACCCTGTAGATCCTTTGAGTGAATTTGTAGAAGTGAAAGCCATATCTTCATTATTTGTAAAACATATAGTAGCAAATCCAAAGTCTATTAAATATGCAGTCATATCTTCACCCAAAAGAACATTGTTGGGTTTCAATCACAATGGATCACTTGCACAAAAAAATGATGATGGAGATATGTCATGCCTTGGGTGATGTCTATTGCTATATCCTTGCAAAACAATTTCCATTGATAGTTTCCAGTAATTAACGTTAAAAATGAAGTCTACAATATTCCCATAAACAAACAAAATAAACCAATGGTTGCAATAACAACAACATGAATGATAACGCTTTTTATATTCAAAATACTTCTATGTTTGTGAGAATATCATGGTGATAAACTTACCCAAGCTCCACATAGATCAATATTTCTTATAAATGTTGTTGCACCAATATTTTTGAAAACTCCACCTTCAGGTACTTCTCCTAACAGCTTGTTGAAAGAAAAATTCAAGTGGTGGAGCATTGTGAGATGTTCTAGAGATACAGGTATTCCACCTGACAAATTGTTGGAAGAGCGATCTAGGTCTTCAAGAATTTGAAGTTCACCGAGTGACCCTGGAATCAAATATTCAAGTTTGTTGCAATAAATATTTAGATACACTATTTCTTTGCAGCCTCTGAGTGCATTTGGAATATAATCAGTTAACTGATTCATATAAATATATATAGCTTGAAGTTAACTTGGACACGTAATAAATATTTTAACAAGTTGAAATATAAAACTAAATTTCTAAGGACTGCAACCTCTCGAGGTATGTGCCCACTAAGATTTTTGTATGATAGCTCTAGCTCTAGTAATTTCACACATTTCCCTAAATTTGCAGGCATATTTCTTGATAATTGGTTATGATT
Organism: Pinus albicaulis; assembly: GCA_034641835.2. Lineage (NCBI taxonomy): Eukaryota > Viridiplantae > Streptophyta > Pinopsida > Pinales > Pinaceae > Pinus > Pinus albicaulis. The sequence goes on from CM076579.1 coordinate 1,660,580,127, forward strand.
AAGATCTAGATATCTTAGTTGCTGGAGGTTGGCCACAAAATAAGGGATTTTTCCAGAGAGGTTATTTTTTGGAGATATAAGAGCCCTAAACTTTTGAGCTGACCAATTTCTATAGGGATGTTACCTTGTAAATTGTTGAAAGATAGATATAACCTCTCCTACTTGTAAAGTTGTTGGGCGCAACCCAACTTGGTCCAATTTTGGTCAAAGACTCCGCATTTTGAGGAGCGGAGTGGGCAGTACCGTGAAGTTATATTTACCGCGTGATTTCTAGGGGCTTCAGGGTGGGTCAAAACCCCTTGTTTTTTAATGTGTATTGGGATTTTATTTGATTGTTTTGTCGCGCACATGGTATGTGGACCATGGTCTTGTGTCTATATAATGTTATATAAAGCGATGTAATGCTTTGTCGAAGAGTATTGTAATGTAATGGATGGTTGAATCAATAATTTAATTGTATATATCTTTTTCAATGTGTTATCACACACAAATTTTCATTTTTTTTTATAGGGTCACTAACCTAGGTTTCATTTTGTCTCATAAAGTTGGTTAATGAAATTGATGAGAACTTCATGAAATGGTCATATCCTAAGTCTAGAATACTCCATCAGTCATGTCATCTCAGTCAAATCTATCAAATTCCACCTTAGGCTCACATGCATTGTTTCAAATTGAGGTAGTGGCCACCTGTATGTTTTTTCACAGTTCTACAGCGAATATAACTGCAAACAAGCAAATTTCGCTATGGAATCACCTGACTAGTTTGTAGCAAATATGGCAGTTTTATAACTGAATATGTTGCGGAATCATGTTTTTCTACACCAAAACAGAGGATGATGAGCTGTCAATTTTCTAGTGGTTTAGGATAAAGGTGAGGTCATGTAATCGATTATTACAATCATCCAAGCATGCAAAATCATAAGTACCATCCATCATTACCTTTCACCCCTCCCATTTGTCATCATTCTCTCCACATTCAAATTTCATTTTTTAAACCTATCTCCAAAGCACCTCTCTTTCATATTCCCTTCGAGCTTTGCACGCAGTAACCGATTATCGTCTTTGAAGAGTCTAGTCCTACCGCAAGAAGCTTTCTATTCAGTCTTTTTCCTTGTAGGTGTCATAGTTCAAGAAGACAACGTGGTTATAAAAGAAGATGGCCATGAAGAAGAAAACGAACAAAGGGGGTATGAACCCATGGACCTCAAGCTACTCAATGAAGACCCCAACTTTGTGGAAGCCTTCAAAAATGTTGGATGCCTGAAATTCTGTCAAAAACTTCAAGGTTTTCATGCTCAGATATCAAATGATTTTCCAATAAATTTCATAGGCACAACTTCGAGGGTGGGGGTTCTAAATTTTATAGTGTCACCTGAGACCATTTCTCAAGACACAGAATACCAAGAGAGGGTGAAGGGTGGTTTAAATCCACTAAGTTCAAGATGCAGAGTTGCAATGAATTTGTAAAACCAGAACAAATTGGAGCTGACATGGCATCCAAAATTCCAAGGAGCTACATGAAAGACAACTACTCAAAATTGTTGTTTGTAATTCAAAAGTACTTTACTTGTGAGGGGAGATTTCATATGGTTTACCTGTACCATTTCAGGATTTTATTGCACTTCACTAGTAAGCAGTCTCTTGATCTTCCCTTCTTGTTTAGGAGCTTAGGGAAAATGTCTGACAAGGTTCAGGCTAGGGTAGAAAGCAGTGAGACATCAATTTTCCACCATGGTTTGATTAAAATCATGGTGTTGGAGGAGTTGAAGAAATTAAACAGAGACTGGGCTACCTTTCTTTTCCTCGGTGGTTATGAAGTTGATTCAGTGACACCCAAGAAAACCCAAAAGTCAAAAGCTACTCCATCAAATAAAAATGATAAATCTGCAACTGAGACAGAGGGTGGCCATGAAGAAGAGATAGAGCCCATTATAGAGCCAATGGTTATTGAAACATAACATGTAAAAGAGGCAAAAATTCCACACCCTTCACCTACAAGCAACAAACAAAAGATCAATAAGCAAGGCCACGAAAGGATAACCAGAAGTTAAACAAGTGGAAAGGGAAACCTTGAAGACATCCTTCAGGCTATAGATATTGAGGAGACTCCAATGGTCGGAGCTGAATATATTTAAGGTGACAAGAAGAAAAAGAAATGAATGACTGCTAAAAATCTTGATTTTGGAGGAGAAGATGTAGGTTTCATCTTTCAGCCAAGGAAAAAAATCACTAGGCTGCAATTTACAAAAGGTGTCATATAAAATAAGAAGATAAGAGATTCTAAGGCAAGAAGTCTATCACAAAATATATTATTGATTTGTCTCCAGTAGCAAAGGAGGTCATTGTACAAAGGAAAGGTAAAGAGAATATGGTGGAAAATACTAAAGTGAAGGTGCTAAAATAACAGTTAAGAGAGACTAGAGAAGAGGTCATTGAGATAAAATTAGAGTTGCAGGAAACCAAGGTAGACAGAAAGCTGATGGAAGATTTCAAAGAAGAATTAAATGAGCAGCTAAACCAATATTATGAATCATTAACCAATGTCAAGAAGTTGCTAAAAAGGACACTCCCCTTGAGAAGTGTAATGAAGACCACCAGAAACATAATTTATGGTTACAATCTGAAAAGAAGAAACTCAAAAGCTAGGTCAAAGAGTTAGAGGGTCAAATTGAGATGATACAGTCAGAACTAAAGAAAAGAGGCCTTAAAATCATAGTTATAAATGAACTTGAAGAGATTCAACCTCCTACTACTAAAGATGAAGTTCCCAAAGCTTGAAGAGTAGACCTAACACATTATTGAAAATTTTGCAGCACTCAGAAATCAACATTTCCTGATCTAAAATTTAAATTTTGAAGAAAAGGGAAAATTTTGATTTTTCTCCCAACTAGGCAATTTCGTAGCGAATCCCAAGCTTGAAGCCTAGATTTTGCTACAAAATCCTTGTAGGTGACTTTTTGTTGAAAATCACAGTTTTGGTTGAAATCAAAGAGGGAGAAAGTTTGTATTTAGCCTATTTCATCCAACAAACATCTCTGAATCATAAAAGAAGGCTAACAATTGGCACAGATAGGTGAAGTGGATCTGCTACAAAATCACGCTACGAAATTGCCTTGTTTTCCCCTGTTTCTGCAGCGAGCAACATTTAATAGCAATTTGGTATTTTGAAGGTTCATTGGAGGTCAACCAGCCATGTGGAGGGTTTAAAGAGTATCAGTGGAAAATTCTAGAAGATGTTTGGTCTTCAACAAAGTTGTCTATTTCACTAGCTCAACATAAAGACATTCAACAAATATCATGACACCATATCCTTAAAAATAGGATGATTGTTTTCTTAGTTTAGTGGAGGCAGTAAGGTATTAATCATGGTTAGTGCCACTTAAGAACATAACCATCTTCGATGTAAATAGGATGTCTTTTTAGTTAGTAGATGAAATAAATAAGAGGAATATTCCTAATAGGTCTCTAAGTCATAAAGTCATTAGGTGTCTTTTTTATTCCCAGGTATCTAGTTTCTTGTTAAGATAGGTGTCAACACAAGTAGTTCGATGATCTAGCCATGTGGGCAGATCCAATGTAATGTGACTAAAACCTATTAATAGGCATAACTTTGAAGAATACATAGTCGGAGGATGTTAGTCTAGACTACTACTATTGTAAAGTTTTTATGATCAGTAATATACAATGACTGTGTGTTTCTTCTTCACCTAAGATTCATTAGTGTTTCATGAGCATTTATCCTATGTATATTATTATCTTTCTTTTAGAATCTTGATGTTTAATTACTCATAATTCATGTACACCATGCTCTGACTTCCTTTAAACATTAAGCTATTGTATATCTGTGTATGTTGTCCTTTCATTGAAACATCTACATGCCTCAGCTTCCATAAGGAGAACCATGTCATTGAATTTCCTAACATTGACTCCATAAGCCCAATGGTATTAAACCCTACACATTTTTCACCTGCATACAAATACAATCAAGACACTATTACAGAGTTAGGCATCTGATTGAATCATATTTGAATAAATCATAGTTACTTTTTGAGAGAGCTCTCTCAGGCTCAAAAGGATAATTTTCAGTCAGAAGTTGGTTTGAAAGAGTTACTATAGGTTTTTTTATAACTCCAATAATTCTTAATAGTTGTGAGATTTTTAGTTTTAAAGAATATTAGAGGTAACCACAAACCTAATTCTAAGCCTTAGGATCTAGCCTTCCTAATGCTTAGAGAGGGCTCTCTCTATATGATTTATGTTTGTTGATTGTATTTGATTTTAGGCTAGTTATGTAGGATAAATTGATTTTGGGTTTTGATTTGATTTGGTGATGAAATCAGTTACTTAGATGGATAGATATAGGTCTGTATCCCATCGGGAAAATGGAGTCAATGTGTCAAGCAGTCAGATCAGGATCAAGGTCTAAAGGGAAATTTTTACAGGGCAAGATAGCTGACTCACTTCAGATCTTCAAGGCTAATGGTGAAAATGGTTTTGATTGGGATAAAATAGCAATTAAGGGTTCTTAAATCCAGATTCTAAGTGAAAAGGCAGAGGTCAATCAAAATTAAGGAGAAATTAAGGGTTCTCTAGTCTAAATATCAGTGGAAAACATATAAATGATAATCAGTCCAAACAGAGTGCTTTTAACATATTCTGAAATAACAATTCTTGATTTATCGTTTAGATTTAGAACACATTCAAGTATTCATGGAAAACATAATAAATTGACAAAGTAACAAGTGAAAATACTTCACTGTAGTGGCCCAACACATGAATCCTGTAATATGATGCTTTATTGTTGTGATCCATTCTGCTGACTTGAAATTGATACAAAAAAACCCTTAGGTTCAGAATAGTACAACTACAGAATTGTTCAGCAATTCATCCACACTCAATACTTCCAAATGAGAAGCATTTATACAAAAACTCATATAAAATATCCTAGAATAAACTTAGGAATTATTGATGGAAAAGAAATATCTTCATGCAAGAAGATAGTGACAGATTCCTAACTAATGCTAGATGTCACTTTTTTATTGAAATAAAATGGTTTGTTAGGCTTGATTTTTTCACTGCTTTCTCTCTTTTTTGTTCAACGAATACTGCAGCTGGACAATGAGGTGTCTTTCACGCCGACTGATTCATTTTTGCTTTGATTTTTTCTTTAACATTTCATCTGATACACTTTATCCTGATACTCTTTTACTGTAAAAACTATCAATGCTGATGTAAAAACAACAAACTCTATTTTTTACTTTCACTGCTCTATGATTACTACAATTTGACTTTACAGTAGATCAATTAACTTTTCCCAGAATTCTGTCTATGGCAGTTTTATCTTCATCATCCTTCTAAAGTTTTCATCAGCTTCATTATACTTTGAGAATGCTGGTTTGTTCACAAATAAGTGTTTTACTTCATGCTATAAGTAAAAAAAATTCTCAAAATTCTTATATAGCACCTTCCCTGTTGGGATTCTCTACAAGGATGATTTTTTCACTTGTTCCCTGACAAAATCTCTTATCATTTTATCATAACCACCCTGCTTCATTAATATATCATTAATCACTAGAGGATTGAGAAGGCCTTTTTGCCTTAGAACATCAAATTTTATCATGAAACTTGTGATTGAAATCTCCATGTTCCAGCATTTCTCCTCTAACTGTGTCATCAAATTCTTCTTGGAGATTACCTTCCTAACTTCCAATATGGTCTCTGTTCTGTCATTAATTCCAATTTCTTCCATCTCTTGTCTATTTTTGGAATTAAGAAACTTGATGATTTCTAGAGCTTCTTTAGGATTTTTTCCAAGCTCTTCTTTGATATTTTGTATTGATTCTCTTGCTGATTTCAATAAGTCTTTCTGCTCATATATGAACTATGTGGATGGCAAAATATCATTGATTGCTTCAATGATTGGACCATAACTGTTGCTTGACATGTGCCATTGGTTCCTTCAGTGTGAATTCTCATTCAATCTGTTGGCTTTTTGTTCTTCGTTCTTAGCATTTATTTGAGCAAGTTTCTTAGCATCCTCAAGATTTTTGAGTTTTTACTTTAATTTGTTTATCTCATTAGTTTGAATAGACATATCTTGCATAGCCTTTACTAGTTTTCTTGCTTCATCTCTGTGTTGTGCTCTTGTTGTTAATGATTATGTGGCTAAAGTTGTAGATGAAGTAACTGGAACTTTTGTGGCCATTGGGACATTAGGAGCCAGTGATTCTGCCAAAGTAGAAGGTAGAGCTATTGTAACTACAAGGATGACAGTGGAAGGAACTTCTTCTGCTTTGTTGGCTTCTTTCTCTTGGACCAACTTGTCCATTTTGATTTCCATTTCCTTTATCTCAGCTGTTAACTGTAAAATGAGACTCATCATCTCATCTCTCTGATTAGTATCTTGTAAGACCTCCTTGGCTTGAGGATGTTTTGTAGGGGCCAAATTCAATTGTTTCTTAAGTGCAAAAATGTCCCAATTTTTATTTTTGATCAAATCCTTTGCAGCTTTTATATTTTGAGGATCATATCCTACTTCAATCACTAGCTCTTCCAAGGATTTGATTCTAGTTTCCTTTGCATATGAAGATGCTTTCTCCAATTTGAGCTGATCTCTTACATTTACCAAAGTGTTTTTAATTTTCTGTGCACTCATAGCCTTGGTGGTCATTGTAGAATAAATCATCTCTCCCGCTTGCTTATGAAATTCAATTTGATCCAGAGGATGAATATCCTGGACTGGAACTTCAAAATCTATCTTTTTATAATCAGAGGATGATTTAGGAGTTTGAATTGTGGGCTGAAGAACTGTCATCATAAATTTTTTATTCTTGTATTCAAAGGATGAAAATAGCCTATTCTGAATGCTAGGAGTTTTCTTTAGTTACTGAGAATATATTTCATTTTTTATTTCTTCATTTTTAGCTTTGATTTCCTTGTATCTCTCTTTGATATCCATGTCCTTTGCAACTGTTTTTTTAGACGATGACACTTCTATACTGTGTTGTTTTTGAATTAGCTGTGCCTTAGAAGTAGTGGGTTGTTGTTCCTCTTCAATTATTGTAGGAGGTGCATTATATTTTTCGACAATTTCTGTGTCAATCACCTCTATTGTATCCTTTTCTTTACTGGCAGGATTTAGCTTTGGATTTTTACTGTATCTTAATTTGAATTTAGTTTATGTTGTAGTTGCTGCTGTATATGATCCTTCCTCTCAGTTTCTCTTCACATTTATGTCTTCTTGGGCTGGAGTTTGAAAAGTTTGACTAGTATCACTTTGCTTCTCTACCTCTACTAATGTATTCTCTAACCATTCAGATTTGTTTGAGAATTTCTCAATATTTGGCTTCTTTTTGTGTATATAAGGAGTTAATTTGCATTTAACTCTCATTTTACTGATAACACCAAGGGGATCATAATACCATAGGAAACTAGGACTAAACTTGAATTCCTGCAACTGTTTTTCTGCCTCTAGACCTGCTTCTCTATTATTACAGATAAATGGGTCACCCTAGTTCTTCAATTTGATTTTTTTTTTCTTCTTTACTATTAATAAATTGACAACATCTGAATTTAGAAACTGCCTTATGTATTCCAGGGAAGATAACCTCATAGGGAGTTATTTTGGCAGTTTATAAGGGATAAGACTTGATCCATAAACTCTTATTTCAGTGTGATTTTGGTAAAAGTACCAGTCACCTATCCTATTATTCTTAGACAATTGCAGGACTTTCTTGATTTCATTCCTAATTCTGGATTGTACACTGCTGTTTAGAAAAATTACCAAGGGATGGATGAAGGAATCTATAAAATCTGAATAAGTGAACTCATTTGAATCTTTCCTTATCAAAGAAGTCCAAAATATGACTGGTTGTGGATTTAATTCCACCTCAAGCTTCTGAAGGCTTATATTAAACTTCTCAGACTGAAAATATAGGAACATGTGAAATAGGAATGAAGAATACCTAAATACACCTTCAGAAGGCATTTTGACTAATTGCTCATGGATACTGTCAGCAATATATTGGGAAAAGTTAAAGATGGTAGCAGGAGGCTGACCAGGTGTAAAAGTGGACAAGAAACTAAGCACTGCAACATCAACATGTTCATATGTAAAATAGCCAAGGATGAAAGACAACATGGAAATAATATGTCTTTTCCTTTCAAAGAATTTAGTAGAAGAGTATGGAGGATTCAGCGTGGGAATTTCTACATAAGAAGGCATGAAGGGTTGTAAAATCTAGAATCTCTTGAGAAAGTCTAGATCCAAATATAACTTATTGAGGGCTTCAATAGACAAAGTAAATTCATTTGGCCCAGGTTGTATCTGAAGCATTTGATTGATAGAATCTACTGTAATGGTAAACAAAACATCTTTTTCAGGGTTCACTATGGCTCTTTGGTCAGGAGAGTAGCATGATTGGCAGAGTCTAATTACTTCTGGGCATTGGTAAGTATGAGAAACAACATATTTTGGAAATTTTGATTCCAAGATAAACACTTCATCAGCTGATCTAGGGATTTTTCTTGGCTCCAGTAGTGGAGCTCAAGAAGGTTGAACTCTGTCACTGTATCAGTAATCTTGAATTCTACATCTGCCAGGGGAATATTCTGTACATCTACAATAGGGGGTTGTAGAGGATTGACTACTAGAATATTTTTAGAAGCCATAGATTTGTTTAATTTATCAATTCCATACTCTTTTGACCTTAAAAACAAGGAATTAGGCTTGAAAAACACCTTTGGAAGTTATGACAGTTTTGTAGAAGGATTTGGATATAAAAGGGGTTCTATATTTTGTTTGCAAAGGAATAAATCTGATCAATTAACTTTAAACTATGATCTTTGTATCAAAAGAGAAAATTTAAGACCTTAGAGCTTCAACAAATAATATCTAGGGTTTATAATGTACTCTCTGTGATAAAAACAATCTTAAGACATCAATTTTATGCAAAATGAATGCTTAAGCATTGTAGGAAAGGGTTTTGAAGGTCACAGAAGGCTTCCTCAGGTCTGTAGATGGCTTAAATTTCTTCAGTTTACTTAATCTGTGAAAGAATTTCTCAGGGTTTACAGAATAAATGATTTAGGAAGGAAATGAGGTTTTCTTTAGGCTCAAAGGCTTCTAAATGATTCAATTAACTCTAATACTCCTTTAGATTTGATGAATAAGTCTGTTCTTTTGAAGAATACCTGGGAAAAATTGAAGTTTTGTTGTGTAGGAGGGTTTCTAGGGTTGGAAAGCTTTCAAAAGTTTTTTTCTAGTCTTTATAGGCACTCAGATGACTTCTGCACCGTTTGTAATAGTCAAATTAGTGAATTCCATTTCTTTTATGCTTAAAAATAGAGTTGACAGAGGTCTTTTTAGTCTGCAATAATTATTCTGCGCGAAAAATAGTAACAAAAGGGCAAAACAATGCATTTGGGCGATTTATAAATGTTTTTCATTCAACAGTGAATGCATTGATTGCGAGGTTAATTCAAACAGGCTAGTGGTTTAGGCGCGGGGGAGGGAAAAACTGCTAAGCAGTTTTCGTAAGGTTCAAAGGTGGTAAGCGGAATTCGTTTGATCGATGTGATCCAATACAATGAAGACATGTAGAGGGGAGAGAAAACACGCAAATCGTGCTTATCACAAGCTTTGGGGCTAGTTAACCATTGCATAAGGAAATGTGCGATAAGGGATATATGCCATTAGATCTAGGGGCTGAAAAGCGAATGACTTGGATCGTGCAATAGAGTTGTAGGTTCATATGGTGTGGGGCCCAGGGTTTTCAATGCACCAGGGGGTTAAATATGTATTAACCTAAGGTTTAATACATAGCTAGGAGTGCATTATTATAGATAGAGGTTAATTTTTTATTTAACAAATAGGATGTGGGCAGGTGTAACTTTAGAATTGGCGGGGATTAAATATAGTGGGACCAGGATTAATAAACATGGTTTACCTATGGGATGCGGGTTATATAACATGTGGAGGAAATAAAACATAGGTTAAACTAGAAATATGGGTTGGGATATATTATATAAGGATTTAATTTAGTACGAGGTAAAAGGTATATATAAGGAGTTAATACCTTAGATTAGTGTTAAAAATGGAATGAATCTGCGGGATGTCAAAATACACTAAGTATAGTGTAAAACCTGATGTCAGAATTTAGATTTATTCATAATGGGTCCCAACATATTATTTTAGCATTTATACTTGGGATAAAAGATGTTTCTTTGGGTTTTTGGGTGTTTTTTGAATAAAAGGGGAATTAGTTAAAGGGTTTTATTTTTCTTAAGTAAAATGTGTTTTAAACTTAGGAAAAGGGGATTTTTGCAAATGAAAATGGATTATAATGGGAAAAAGGGAAAAATGAAGTGGAAAGAATAAAAATGAAGGGAATGAAGTATTTCTATAAGGGGATGATTTTTTGAAGGAATTTAGTGACTGAAATTACCAATTTTATGCTTATCAATGATTATAAAAACTACTTGTACTTACCCATATGCTACCCTAACATTTTTTCTTCATTTAACTGGGTGAATTTGAGCTTGCAAACCCTTGTTCATTTTTCTTTTAAAACAAAAAACTAACTAATTCTATCCTTATTTATTTCAAGGGCTCAGATTAAGCTGTTGAGCTCCTTATTATTCTCTACCTAACTATTGATCTGCCAAAATTAAAATTTTTGGCTAGATCTTTATTCTCTATCTAACAACATGAAATTTGAAGCATGAGAGGCTAAGATTAAGCTGTTTAACCTTCATGGATTGTGGCATTGTAATAAGCTGCACACAATGTTTATTTTTCAGTAAAAGTAAATAGTAGTGGCATTTGGATTTGAATCACTCGCATGCTTTATTTTTTTCTCTCTTTTTATTTGGGGTCCATTTTCATATTCTTTTTGATATTTTTCTTTCAAGTCCTTTGATTTTTCTTTTAGGACTTTTACCCTCTTTACATTTTTTATTTTTATGATATGGGAAAACCATTTGCCAAAAGAAAAGTATGTACATATTACAAGACTAATCAAAGTCAAATAAAAATTATGAATCCTATTATTATAGGACCCTAACAATGGCTCCACATGGGGATGGAATTTCCTGGTGAAATGTCAAGAACTTTGAGACTAGTAGCCTTTGAATTTTGACTGTGCTGTCCTTGGAACTATTTTCTGAGGTCTACATTATTCATACTTATGATATATTATCCTTCAAAGCTTAGGGCCTTCTCTCCGGGCTTCAACTTTGCTAGAAAAACATCTAATCCAATCTAAAATATGCAATGTTATGTACAATGAGTAAAGTAAGCATAGTGAACTACTGTTATTCTGGGGAATAGTAATGCTTCAGCATTCTACCATTGATAGGTCCACCTAGCAGATCTGATCCATCCAACTCCTTCAAAAAGAATGCATTATTACCTCTATAACCATAAATAACATAAGGGCCTTTCCATAAAAAAATTAGATTTCCAAAGCTTACCTTTCTCTTCCCTCCTTGAATCCCACTTTAGAACTTTGTCACCTATATAAAAGTCATCTTATTTAGTCTTCTTGTCAAATATATTTTTAATATTTTCTTGAACAACTTGAGACTTGAGATAGAAATCTTCCCTGGTTTTCTGCAAGTGTATGGTTTGGTTATTTCTTCTCTAGATATCATTTGTTTCAACTTGTAGTTCTTGGATTATCTTCATTACTGGCACTCCTAGAGAAAATGGAAAAACAACATCCATCCCATAAAAAATATGGTAAGGGGATGTACCAATGGATTTATTTGTGGTAAGTCTATCTACCCATAAGGCATTCACTAACCTTTTGTTCCAGGTTTTCCTATTGTCTTCTAGTAATTTCTTGATGATATTCACAAGGATTTTATTGGAGGATTCAGCAAGGCCATTACCTTGAGGGTAATAAGAACTGGAATGGCCAAGGGTAATGTGGTATTTATTATAGAAGTCAATCATATTTTTGGACTTGAATGCAACTGCATTATCAGTGATGATATTTTTGGGGCATCCAAATCTTGAGAGTATGTTTCTTTCTAAAAATGAGATTATGACAGTATCAGTGGCTTGCCTGGAAGATATGGCTTCTATCCACTTTGTGAAATAGTCTATGGCTGTCAAAATCCACTTGTGTTGGGCTGAGGATGGGGGATGAATTTAACCAATAAAATCAAGACCCCATTGTTGAAAAGTCATTTATGTGGAGATGGGTTTTAAGGGAAAAGGTAGCAGATTTTTATTTCCTTCAATGATTTGGCACTTGTGACAGGAGGTCACATACTTTTTCACATATGCAAACAAAGTAGGCCAGTAAAAACCAGCTCTCAAGATTTTATCTGCACTAGTCTTCCAATAAAGATGTCCTCCACAGTCACCTGCATGAAATTCTTCCAAAACTTTATCAGTTTTTTCTTTAAGCAAAAAATTCAATAAAATGCCACCATGATCTTTCCAAAACAGTGCATTTTCTATGATACAAAACTTCATTGCCTTTAAATTTAAAAATCTAGCTTTAGTTCTTGATAATCTAGGAGGAGCTTGTAAATTTAGTAATACAAATATAATATCTGCATACCATGGTGAGTCTGAAAAGGCTTCACTGATCTCTGGAGTCACCATCTCTTCCCGATCATCTATTTGGAAAATAAAATTAATATCTAAAGCATGAAAATTTGATTCAGCCATGAGTTTGGCTAAACCTTGACCTTTTATGAGTTTGGTGGGCTTAATTTCTATGTCATATTCTAAAATGGTGGCAATCCATTTGCCTCTTTTACCATCAGGCCCATTCTGAGTCAGAATGTCCTTTACAATTGAATTTGGAACATAAGCAATGATATGTGAATAACGAATGTAAACTCTAAAGTCTTTGATAGCTTTCACTAAAGCTAGTGCTTGCTTTTCCATTATGTTATAATTTAAAGTGACATCTCTAAGTGATTTGTTGAAAAAAGCAATGGGTTGCTCATAACCCTGATCATTTTTCTATAGTAAGACTGCAACAATAGTATGTTCTGAAGCAAAGGAAAAAATAATGAAGTCTTTTTTGAAATTAGGACTAATAAGGACTGGTATTTTTGTCAAGGCTTGTTTAATTGATTCAAATGATTGTTTGGCATCCACAGTCCATTTAAGTACTGAATCCTTTTTCAAAATGTTATTGAGTTCTCTAATTATTTATGCTAGGTTTGAGATGAATCTTCTGAGAAAATTGATTTTACCTAAGAAAGCTTGCAACTTTTTAATATTCCTAGGATGACTAATGTTCAGAATGGCCTCTATTCTAGCTAGGTCTATCATAATTCCCTCTTTAGATATGATATATACTAACAATTTACCTTCTTCTAGTCCAAAGAGAGTCTTTTTAGGATTTAAATAAATGCCAAATTTCCTACATTTGATAAATACTTGTCTGAGATGATCTAGATGTTCATTGTCAGTCTTTGAAAATACTATAATATCATATAGATAGATCACAATAAAATCATGAATTTCTTTAGCAAAATCTATATCCATAGCTCTTTGAAAAGTGGATCTTACATTCATTAATCCAAAAGACATTTTCACATACATGAAAGTGCCTCAAGGAGTAGTAAAAGCAATTTTAGGTTGGTCTTCTGGTTGAATTAAAATATGGTTATATCTAGAGAATCCATCAAGTAATGAAATTTTGGAAGAACCAACCACCCTCTGTAAAATGTGATCCATCTTAAGTAAAGGGTAGTTATCTTTTAAGGACACTTTATTTAAATTTTGAAAATCAACACATAGCCTGATTTCCCATGTCTTCTTCCTAGTGGGAACTAGGTTTGAAACCCAATCATAATAATTGGTTGGTGCAATTATTTGGGCTTCATAAATTCTTATAATCTCTTTCTCAATTAAAGGCATCAAAACTGGATTGATTCTTATGAGCTTCTGTTTGAAAGATTTTTTATCTTCTTTTATGGGTATTTTGTGTTGTATTATGCTAGTGTCATATGATTTTAAGTCCTCATAACTCCATGCAGATACATCCTGAAATTATTTAAACAGAGCTATGTATTTCACTTTTTCTTCTTGAGGTAAGGATTTTGAAAGTTTTATCATCTTACGCTTTAATTTTGTTCCTATATTGTACTCTTCAATGTCAGATCTTAATGGTTTCATATTAGGCTTTCTTTCAACATCAGTAGAATAAAAAAGATCTTCTAAAGGGGTTAATCCCTTAGGTAAAAAGTTGTTCTTAAGGTTTAAAATATCAGAATCATCATCTGCTAATTCTTCAATCTCTATTTTCTCTAAATAATCTATTTCTACTGGAGTAAATTTAGTGGGTTTAGCATAATCTAAGTTATTTACATCTACATTGTTTATATCAATCTCACTATCTATGGTTTGATCTACTGTACAATCTGTGTCTATGTTACAATTCTGAAATTCTCCTTCAGCATTCATAAAATGATAAATCTGTTAATCTTGTGAAAATATTTGCCAATATTTTAGATTATCTGGTATTGTAGGCCTGTGTTTAACTTCTGTTATATATTTATGATTTGGTTGAAATGGCAGATTACAGGTGCTAGCAAAATTTTCTAAGCTATGTGCCTGTATTTTCTGTTTTCTTGCAATTGCAGCAAATTCACATTCAAGCAGTTCCTTAATCAGATCTAAAACAATTTATCTATATTGGCTTAATCTTGGATTATATACAAAATATTCTCTTGTTATATGTTTCACAATTAACTCAGAGTCTCCCATAATTGACACTCTTTTGGCTCCTAAATTTCTAACAATCTGCAGTCCTAAAATAAGAGCTTCATATTCAGCCATGTTGTTTGTACAATTTAAATTTAATTTAAAAGCATGACCTTTTGCATGATTGTTTTCCATGTTATGTATCCAAACTCTTGCTCTTGCTCCTAATTTATTAACTGATCCATCAAAATCTAGGTGCCAAATTGATTCATGAAAAATGTTATCACTGTCTCGTGCTTTCTTTTGCTCTTTTAGTTCAGTGTTGTTCTCAATGCCAGTTTCAGAATTACATAAAATGAATGAATCCATATCAGTAGGTGTAGAGTAAATAGGATAGTTTCGAGGTCTTTCTACACTACTAACCATGTACTTCATTAATGTTTCTCTGTAAAGTTTCTTGGGTTGGCCAAAAACTGATATTGTTGCATAAGACATATCAAGTTGTAGAGATCCCTACAGTTTAGCTCCCCATGAGCGAGATAACAACATTCCATACTTAGGAGGGATGTCAACTACTACAATATCCATGACTATTCTTTTTTCAGGGTATTGAACTAAAGTAACACATAAATATTTTATCAAGCCTAAACATTTCACTTTACTGAAATCAAATGAGAAGAAATATTTATAAGGTCTAATGATGTCTAAATTCAAGGTTTCCATTATTTCTTTTGGCATCAAATTGTGTGAAGCCCCTAAATCTAGCATTTCATTATGTAAAATCTGATCATGAACAGTTAAGATAATGTAGAAAGGAGGAACTTCTCCATCTTGGTGTTTCCCATTAACATCATGACCAAAGATTAGTTCTGGTTGATCATCACTCAAATTTACAGAATCTTATCCATGATTCATATTTAAAGTCTCAATTATATGTGTTTTGTATAGGTTATGTTTTACCAACTCTGTCAAAGGAATTGGTATCTTTAATTTGGCAATTTCAGCTTGGATATTAAATGGTGCTTGTGATTTTCCTAGCTGGATTATTTCTTCTTTTGTAACTGTAGTTTGGGTGGGTTTGTATTCTTTTTCTACAGTTGGTTTTTCACTTTCTATTTGTATTTCCATTGTCTTACTGCTTCTAATTTCTTTTCAGGGGCAGTTTGAGATGCTGTAGAAGTTTTAACAGATTTTGTGGTTTCAACAGTTGTTTTAGTAGTGGCTGCTTTAGGATCATACGATTTTGGATCAGTAGTAGATGTTTTTGGATCTGAAATTATTTTTTTAACATAAATTGTTGTCTTGGCAGCAACAGATTTTTGAGGATCTGTTGATGTTTGGACAACAACATCTGTGATATCAACAATTTTAGGACTAGGTGAAATTTTGGGACTTGAAATTTTCTGAGTTGAACTAGAGTTTTGCTGGGTTTCCCCAGGGAGAATTTGTAGAACTTTAGTGGTAGGAGGCTCTACTATCTTCTTTGTTTGAGTTTGAGCAGATTTCTTAATAGAAGGCTCTACATTTTTCTTGCTCCTAAGGTTATATTTATTATGAACTTCATTAATTTCAAACTCATAACCTTGCTTGTAAATAAAAGACTCACCAGAATCTAATTGTAGTTGTTGTAATTCATATAGCTCTTGTTCTTCTTGTGTAATAAAAATTGTGTTATCATCATTAATGCCCATTAGATTGATTTGGGTTTCTTCATCATCTTCGTTTTGATGAGAAATTTTAGCATAGTTCTCTTGGAAAGGTGGTCCTATTGTTTGGTAAGGTGTTGATTCTCTAGATTTTCCAGTGTTGGTGTTTTTCCTGAATTTTGGATTTCTAATTTGAGGTCCTTGTTGTTGGTTATACCACTATGGCTTCCTTTCCATATTATCTAACCTATCCATCATTCTCTCTAATATTTTTACGAAGTCATCTGTTTTCAAATCTGAAGTTGATGTTTCCTCTTTTATTGTCACTCTCCTTTCATTTCTTAATCTAGCTTTCTTTGCTAACAAGTTTGCCTCTACACTAACAACATTACTTTGCATCTGCTCTAATGTTTCTGGATTTCTCTCTCTCAGTTGATAATCTATATCTGTATCAAATCCATCAAGGAATTTGATAAGGACAGAGTCTGGAGGAGGTTTAAGATTAGCAGGAATTGCATTATAAATGCTGTTATATCTAGTACAATAATCATGGATTGTTTCATTTGGTGCTCTTTTTATGATTTCAAATTTAGATAAAATTTGTAGTGGGTTTTTCTTCTTCTTCCACCTATTAAGAAACATTCTCTAAAAAAACTGTTAAATCAGCAATACTACCAGCATTCAAACCTTTAAACCATTTTTTCACTTCACCAGTTAAATTTTGAGCAAAAAGTCTCATTTGTTCCATCGTCATCAATTTCATGTAGTTCAAAATAGTCTATCATCTTATTAATATGTTGTTGTGCAGGATAATGAGTTGTTCCATCAAATTGAGGGATTTTGCTTTGATAATCCCGGGGCATGTCATGTAACTGTGTTGGTAGGACCAAGGGAGCATATCTGGTAGCCACTTGGATTCTAGCTTGGCTAGGAGGTAAGTTTGAAGTACTTGGTGAAGAAATAGAAGTACTTGCAGATGAGATTTGGATATAAGAAGTTGTACTTGCAAATGTGGTTGAGATATTAGAAGATGAAGTTGGGATGTTAGAATAGGTTCTTGGAAATGAGAATGATGTATTGGAAAATGCAGCAGAAATACTAGGGGATGAACTTGAGGTGGTGGAAGACGGAAATAAAATTCTAGGTTGAAATGGTTGCTTAGGAAAGAATGAATCTGTGGAATGAAGTGTGGTGGAAATAATGGATGAAGTGGTAGTGAATAGAGATGAACCTACAGATTCTAAAAGATTGGTATCTAAATGGCTGATAGAAGGCTTAAGGGTATAAGCTGATACATCAGTCAATTCAACTGCATGTTGTAGATAAGCTTCATCAATTTCTTTAATCAAAGTTGCAGTTATGGCATCAGGTATATCATAAACTTCAAAAATATTTTGATCAGAATCAACTAAAACAGTTTCCTTCTTAGTTTCAATCAATGAAATGAAGTTAGGATCTATTACAATATTATGTAAGTCGCTTTCTGATTTAGTTCTAAACAAATATTGTTCAAAATTTAAATAAAATTCAATGTCTTGTAAACTTGATAGTTGTTTGGGAAGGGAATTTTCTTTGACTAATGAAATCTTATTACCTAATTCTTCTACTCTTTTGTTTTTCTTTCCAATTATGTCAGGATTATCTACTATGACAGCAAGTTGTGGATCTAGGTTTGACATGGTGTAGTAGACTCTTCTAGAAGCCAAAATTACAATTTTTATGAAAATATACTCACGACCTTTTTAAAACAATCTTAAGGTGAAAAGATAAATGAAAATATTTCCTTTAAGATCTATTTAAAAACATAGGATTAGTTAGTTCCCCAATGGAGTCGCCAGTATGTTATCACTCCAATAATTCTTAATAGTTGTGAGATTTTTAGTTTTAAAGAATATTAGAGGTAACCAAAAACCTAATTTTAAGCCTTAAGATCTAGCCTTTCTAATGCTTAGAGAAGGCTCTCTCTATATGATTTATCTTTGTTCATTGTATTTCATTTTAGGCTAGTTATGTATGATAAATTGATTTCGGGTTTTGATTTGATTTGGTGGTGAAATCACTTACTTAGATGGATAGCTATAGGTCTATATCCCATTGCGAAAATGAAGTCAATGTGTCAAGCAATCAGATCAGGATCAAGGTCTAAAGGGAAATTTTTATAGGGCAAGATAGCTGAGTCACTTCAAATCTTCAAGGTTGATGGTGAAAATGGTTTTGATCGGGAAAAAAGAGAAATTAAGGGTTCTTAAATCCGTATTATGAGTGAAAAGGCATAGGTAAATCGAAATTAAGGAGCAATTAAGGGTTCCCTAATCTAAATATCAGTGGAAAACATATAAATGTTAATCAGTCAAAACAAAGTGCTTTTAACATATTCTGAAATAAAAATTCCTGATTTGTCATTTATATTTAGAACACATTCAAATATTGATGGAAAACATAAGAAATTGAAAAAGTAACAAGTGAAAATACCTCACTGTAGTGGCCCAACACATGAATCCTGTAATATGATGCTTTATTGCTGTGATCCAGTCTGTTGACTTGAAATTGATACAAAAAAACCCTTAGGTTCAGAATAGTACAACTACAGAAATGTTTAGCAATTCATCCACACTCAATACTTCCAAATGAGAAGTATTTATACAAAATATACTAGAATAAACTTAGGAATTATTGATGGAAAATTAATATCTTCATGTAAGAAGATAGTGACAACTTCCTAACTACTGCTAACTATCCCTTTTTTATTGAAATAAAATGGTTTGTTGTCTTGATTTTTTTACTGCTTTGTCTCTTTGTTGTTCAACGAATACTGAAACTGGACAACGAGGTGTCGTTCACGCTGTTAGATTCATTTTTTCTTTAACATTTCATCTGATACACTTTATCCTGATACTCTTTTACTACAAAAACTGTCAATGTTGATGGAAAAATAGCAAACTCTATTTTTTACTTTCATTGCTCTGTGCTTACTGCAATTTGACTTTATAGTAGATCAGTTAAATTTTCCTGGAATTCTATCTCTGGAAGTTTTATCTTCATCATCCTTCTGAAGTTTTCATCAGCCTCAGTATACTTTGAGAATGTTGGTTTGTTCACAAATAAGTGTTTTACTTCATGTTGTAAGTAAAATTACTTGTTCCCTGGAAAAATCTCTTATCTTTTTATCATAATCATCTTGATTCATTAATATATCATTAATCACTAGAGGATTGGGAAGGCCTTTTTTCCTTATAACATCAAATTTGATCATGAACCTTGTGATTGCAATCTCCATGTTCCGTAATTTCTCCTCTAACTGTGTCATCAAATTCTTCTTGGAGATTACCTTCTTAACTTCCAGGATGGTCTCTGTTCTGTCATTAATTCCAATTTCTTCCATCTCTTGTCTATTTTTGGAATTAAGAAACTTGATGATTTCTAGAGATTCTTCAGGTTTTTTCCCAAGATCTTCATTGATCTTATGTATTTCTTCTCTTGCTGATTTCAATAAGTCTTTCTACTCATATATGACCTGTATGGATGGCCAAATATCATTAACTGCTTCAATGATATTGGACCATAACTTCTACTTGACATGTGCCATTGGTTCCTTCAGTGTGAGTTCTTTTTCCAATTTTTTCAATTGCTCATTCAACTTGTTGGCTTTTTGTTCTTCATTCTTAGCATTTATTTGACCAAGTCTCTTAGCATACTCAATATTTTTGAGTTGTTCTTTTAATTTGTTTATCTCATTGGTCTGAATAGACATATGTTGCATAGCCTTTACTAGTTTGCTTGCTTCATCTGTGTGTTGTGCTACTGTTGTTGAAGATTCTGTGGCTGAAGTTGTAGATGAAGTAGCTGGAACTATTGTGGCCATTGAGACATTAGGAGCCAGTGATTTTGCCAAAGTAGAATGTACATTTATTGCAACTACAAGGATGACAGTGGCAGGAACTTCTTCTGCTTTGTTGTCTTCTTTCTCCTGGACCAACTTGTCCATTTCAATTTCCATTTCCTTTATCTGAGCTGTTAACTATAAAATGAGACTCATCATCTCATCTTTATGATTGGTATCCTGTAATACCTCCTTGGCTTGAGGATGTTCTGTAGGGGGCAGTTTCAATTGTTTCTTAAGTGCAACAATGTTTGCATTTTTCTTTTTGATCAATTCCTCTGCAGCTTTTATATTTTGAGGATCATATCTTACTTCAATCACTAGCTCTTCCAAGGATTTGATTCTAGTGTCCTTTGCATATGAAGATGCTTTCTCCAATTTGAGCTGATCTCTTACATTTACCAGAGTGTTTTGAAGTTTTTGTGCACTTATGGCGTTGGTGGTCATTGTAGAATAAATCATATCTCCCGTATGCTTATGAAACTAAATTTGATCCAGAGGATGAATATCCTGGACCAGAACTTCAAAATCTATCTTTTTATAATTAGAGGATGATTTAGGAGTTTGAACTGTGAACTGAAGAATTGTCATCAACATCTTTTCATTCTTGCAGTAAAAGGCTGAAAGTAGCCTATTATGAATGCTAGGAGTTTGCTTTAGATACTGAGAATATATTTCATTTTTTATTTCTTCATTTTTAGCTTTGATTTCCTTGTATCTCTCTTTGATATCCATGTCCTTTTCAGTTGTTTTTTAGATGATGACACTTCTATATTGTGTTTTTTCTGGATTAGCTGTGTCTTAGAAGTAGTGGGTTGTTGTTCCTCTTCAATTACTGAGGGAGGTGCATAATCGTTTTCTGCAATTTTTGTGTCAATCACCTCTATTGTCTCCTTTTCTTTACTGACAGGATTTAACTTTGGATTTTTATTGTATCTTAATCTGAATTTAGTTTCTATTTTATTTTCCGCTTTATATGATCCTTCGTCTATGTTTCTCTTCACATTTATGTCTTCTTGGGCTTGATTTTGTAAATTTTGACTAGTATCACTTTGCTTCTCTACCTCTACCAATGTATTCTCTAACCGTTCAGATTGGTTTGAGAATTTCTCAATCTCTGGCTTCTTTTCATGTATATATGGAGTTAATTTGCATTTAACTCTCATTTTACTGATAACACCAAGGGGATCATAATACCATAGGAAACTAGGAATAAAATTGAATTCCTGCAACCTTTTTTCTACCTCTGGACCTGCTTCTCTATTATTACAGATAAATGGGCCAACCCGGTTCTTCAACTTGAATTGTATTTTCCTTTTTGCTATTAAGAAATTGATAGCATCTGAATTTAGAATCTAAGTTATGTATTCCAGGGCAAATAAACTCATAGGGAGGTATTTTGGCAGTTTATAAGGGATAAGAATTGATCCATAAACTCTTATTTTAGTTTGATTTTGGTACAAGTACTAGTCACTTGTCCTATTATGCTCAGACAATTGCAGGAATTTCTTGATTTCATTGCTAATTTTGGGTTGTACACTGATGTTTAGAAAATTTACCAAGGGATGGATGAAGGAATCTATAAACTCTGAATAGGTGAACTCATTGGAATCTTTTCTTATCAAGTAATTCCAAAATATGATTGATTTTGGATTTCCTTCCACCTCAAGCTTCTGAAGGCTTATATTAAACTTCTCAGATTGAAAATATAGGAACATGTGAAATAGGAATGAAGAATACCTAAAAACGCCTTTGGAAGGCATTTTGACTAATTGCTCATGGAAACTGTCAGCAATATATTGGGAAAAGTTAAAGATGGTAGTAGGAGGCTGACGAGGTGTAAAAGTGGACAAGAAACCAAGCACTGCAACGTCAACATGTTCATCTGTAAAATAGCCAAGGATGAAAGACAACATGGAAATAATATTTCTTATCCTTTCAGAGAATTTAGCAGAAGAGTATGGAGGATTCATCTTGGGAATTTCTACATAAGAAGGCATGAAGGTCTGAAAAATATGGAATCTCTTGGGAAAGTCCAAATCAAAATATAACTTAGTGAGCACTTAAATATGCAAAGGAACTTCATTTGGCCCAGGCTATATCTGAAGCATTTGATTGATAGATTCTGTTGTAATGGTAAACACTTCTTTTTCAGGGTTCACTATGGCTCTTTGGTAAGGACAGTAGCATGATTGGCAGAGTTTGATTATTTCTGGGCATTAGTAAGTATGAGGAACAACATATTCTGGAAAGTTTTATTCCTAGATAAACACTTCATCTGCCTGATCTAGGGATTTTTCTTGGCTCCAGCAGTGGAGCTCAAGAAGGTTGAACTTTGTCACTATATCAGTAATCTTGATGTCTACATTTGCTAGGGGAATATGCTCTACATATACAACAAGGGGTTGTAGAGGATTGACTGCTAGAATATTTTTTTTTTTACAAGAACGGGTATGGATTTATATTAGAATTTGGCCAAAATGCCTTTCACCGGTTATATTTGATCGGGCATAGCCCTTAAACTTTCTTCCACTAACTGATCAAAGGCCCCAAAACTTGGCAAACCGCAAGATTTACTCGAGACTATAGAGTCTATCTCCGTTATTTTCCCTATCTTAAATAGACAAACAAACTGATTCAGTAAAATGCAGAAAAACATGACAATCTTTATGGAATGGAATCCCAGTTCTCAATTCCGTCTGCCCCGAGACAGCCAGCGGGAAGTGGAACTGCCCTGTTGGCTTCCAAATCAGCGGCTTTATTATTTTCCCTCAAAACGTGGAGGAAGGTTGTAGTCCGGAAATATTTCACCAGGGTTCTGATTCTTGAAATCACTCTTGCCAGTCTAATGTCTGCAAGAGAGGAATCCTCCACTAAGACTTTGATAATGGATTGAGAATCTCCTATAATACTGAAATCTGAGAGACCAATAGCCTTTTCTTGCTTAAGACCTTGCAAAAGTGCCAAGGCTTCAGCTTGCATGCTGGTAGATTGCCCTAGTCCCCAAGCGAACTTTGCCACAGTTATGCCCTCTTTATTTTTTATAATTCCTCCTGCCCCAGCCAATCCAGGATTGCCTTTCGCTGCTCCATCGAAGAACAAAGAGAATCTGGATTGCCTGAGGAGAAAATCCGATAGATCATTCTCCTTCCCTTTGAATTTCCACTCTTTTATGACCTTGTGATGCCTTGTTTCGCCAGAGAATTGGAGGTCCATTGAGGCACCCCATTCTAAGTCTTGTTGGCTCATATTCAAATCCGGAAAATGTTCCCCCAGAATTTCTTTCCAAAGACATTTTGTTTTGATGATGATAAACTGAGGATTTAGACTTTCATCTCTGAAAATTCTTCTATTACGCTCGAGCCAGATTTGCCAGCAGACAAATTTCGGCAGGGAGAGCCATGCAGCTTTGAAATTTTCATTTTTTGGGAGCGTCTCTGGGTAGTAATTCCGCCATTTTGCAAAAAGATCGGATATAGACATGGGTAAAATGAAATCAGATTTCCAGTAGCTCAAAAGGCCATGCCAGATTTCTCTTGAAAATTTGTAGTCCAATATGATATGTTGGGCATTCTCCTCACTATCATAGCATAAGTGGCATCGAGAGGGACCATGAAATCCTTTCTTCTTCAATCTATCTGCTGTTAAAATCCCTCTGTGGCATAACAGCCAACAAAATGAATCAACCTTAGGCATGGATTTGAAATTCCAAATCCCATTCCACACAGCAGGATTAGGAGGGACGTTAGGATGATCGTGAAGGCATTTATATCCCTGCGCAACCGTGTAAATCCCTGGGGCGGATCCCCAACCACGGGCATCCTTCTTACCCACGCGCAGAGGCGCCATACCATTTAACAAAGAAAGGAGAAGATCGCGTGCTTGAGACAGCTCAGGAGGGACGGGAGGGAGTCTCCAACGCAGCCAGTTTCTGCCTTCCCATTGTGAAATGTCCCAAAGAGTAATGCAACCTGCGTTGTCCAACCACAAACGCAGTGCATGCAGAGAGCAATGGGACGATAAAGGAGGATGCATCATAATGCTGCCGTCCCATATCTTAATTTCTTTGCCATTGAATCCAATACGCTCTGTCTCTGATTAAAGGGGCTGCTTTGTGACAAAGTTTGATCAGCTGCGAGCCTGTGTTGGGTAGGGCATCCAGACATCTCTTCCTCTTTCCCATGAAATATTTCCTCCATAGAGCTCATTGCGCCCAACCTGGATGTGGTCCAATGATTATCCAGAAGATCTTGGCTCCCATGGCTATGTTTTGGAGGCTGAGATCTTTGAAGTTAAGGCCTCCTTCGCTCTGGGGCTTGCAGATTTTCTCCCAACTTACCAAAGGGATTTTCCTGTCATTGTGATTGCCCCCTTTCCAGAAGAAATTGTGAATGAAGGCTTCCATTTTTTTGATGATGCCTGAAGGGGCAAGAAGGACAAAGAATTGAAAAATGGGGAGGCTATTGAGAACGGATTTGATGAGGACAGTTTTGCCGGCAAGATTTAACCATGAGAATCCCCAAGCTTGGATTTTGCCCTTAAATTTGTCCAACAAAGGAATCCAATCTCTGCTGTATGCCAATTTGCGGAAGATGGGGAGGCCCAAATAAGTAAAGGAGGACCAGTTGAGGAAGGCAGTAAAGCCCAGAATTCTTGAAATGGCAGAAAGGGTGGAAGCAGAGATATTCCAGCAAAAAGCTTTGCACTTACCTTTGTTTAAACTGCTTCCTGAAGCTTCACTGTAGTCATCCAAGACCTCCTTGAATCTTAAAGCAGATCTAGTAGAGGCATCCCCTAACAAGAGGGTATCATCCGCAAACAGGGTGTGGTTAACATTTTTAACCCCTCTAGCTATATTGAGCCCCAAGATCTCTTGGTCAACCACTTTCTGATCCAGGTAGAAACTCAGGACAGAAACATGAAGGACGAAGAGGAGCGGAGAGAGGGGGCAACCCTGCCTAAGCCCTCTTGAAGCTTTAAAAAAACTAGCTACTCTCCCATTCACCAAGGGGGGGATCCAAGGGTCAGCAATACAAGCACGGATCCATTTTAAAAAGCCCATTCCAAAGCCAAATTTTTTCATGACTTCCCAAAGAAAGCTAAGTCTGACCCGATCAAATGCATTAGCCAAATCTAATTTAATTACCATACCTTTCTCATTGCGAAGCTGGCTCGAGTGAATCGCCTCTTGCATAAGGATGAAGTTGTCAGCAAGTTGTCTCCCCTGAACAAATCCGCCTTGGTTCTCCGGGATGATGGCTGGAAGGATACATTTTAGTCTATTGGCAATAACCTTTGTGATTAATTTGTATCCAATATTACAAAGAGAGATGGGGCGGAACCGATTAAATTCTTTAGCACCCTTTTCCTTGGGAATGAGGGCAAGAAAAGCTGAATTGGTGCTGCCCCCAATTTTCTGGCAATTTTGAGATTTCAAAATCATTTTGTAGAGGTCTTTCTCCACAATCTGCCAGCAGGTTTGAAGAAATCTTGCAGTGAATCCATCCGGGCCTGGGGCTTTGTCAGGCTCCATGTCGGAGAGAGCTTCTTTTATTTCTTGTATAGAGATCTTCGCTTCAAGCTGTTGATTCATTGAAGGTGAGATCCTAGGGGGAACTGCCTCCAAAAATTTAGAGTATGGGTCCGTCACACCCTCTTCTCTATACAGGTTTTGAAAGTGATTG
Organism: Pinus albicaulis; assembly: GCA_034641835.2. Taxonomy (NCBI): domain Eukaryota; kingdom Viridiplantae; phylum Streptophyta; class Pinopsida; order Pinales; family Pinaceae; genus Pinus; species Pinus albicaulis. Next base: position 1,660,606,011 of record CM076579.1, read on the forward strand.
AAAGCTGCTCTCTTTATGCTATCAAAGTCTTTGTGTGTCGAGTTTCCATCTTTGATTTCTGCGATAGAATTGAAGCTCTTTCTGGCTTGAGCTTGTTTATGGAAGAAGGCAGAATTTTTGTCTCCTGCTTTAAGCCATAAACTCCTAGACTTCTGTCTCCAATGCTCTTCCTCCAAAAGGCAAGCTTTATGGAAGATTTGCTGGAGCACAACTTCCTTGTCTAATACTTCTTTAGTGATTTCTACATCTTCACTTTGGGCATGGTGCTGGGCAAGATTGACTTGGGCATGCTTTCTCTCTTTTGCAGGGGAGGGAAGAGACTTGGCCCAAGTTTTAAGAACCGCTTTCAGTCTTCTAAGTTTTTCTTCCCAAATGAAGAAAGAAGAACCTTTCACTGGCGTATTCCAGCAGTCCCGAACCAAATTTAGAAACTCTGGTTCCTTGACCCAAAGAGGGTTGAATCTGAAGGGGATGGGGCCAAGATCTTTGTGGCCCAACATCTCAAGAAAAATGGGCTTATGATCTGAAACACTGCATGGGAGGATATGCAATCTGAATTCTAAGCCCAGCAAAAGGAAGGAACTCTGCACCAAACATCTATCAAGTCTAGCAGCAATATGACCAGGACCTATTCTTTTGTTAGACCAGGTGTACTTACCATTTTCTGGGGGGATGTCTAGCAGATCCCAGTCCTGCATGAGGTCTTGCACCCATTCCCTTGCAGGGTCCCTTATGATTGTGCCTCCTTGCTTTTCCTCCATGCGCAAGGTAAGGTTTAGATCACCTGAAACAATGATGTTTTCCAAGTTTTCTAACTCCGACAGATGTCTGATGGAGTCCCAGCACTCCCTTTTCTCCCCTATATTTGTTTGAACATAGACATTGAAAAGGCTGACAGCCTCCCTCGAGTCCAAAGGCTGGAGCTTCAAAAACAGCCAGTGGGTGTTGTGCAGCTCGGTGACCGGCCTATACTTGAGAGGGTTCCAGAGAGAGCCCAGACCCCCAGAGGCTCCCCGTGCTGAAACTGCATGACCGTTGCTTCCTTTCCAAAAATTTTTACTGATTTGGAGAAACTCCTTGTTCTCCATTTTGGTCTCCTGAATCAGAAGAATGTCTAGGGCTTCTCTTCTTATAAGGCTTCTCGTTGCTTCTTCTTTCACTTTGCTCCCCATTCCTCTACAGTTCTAGGAGACAATATTCATCATTTATTTTTATGATGATAGGCTCCCTTGGAGCACTGCGCTTGATTTTTATCATCTTCAAATTTTTGCCAAGGAGTTTCTCCAGAGTGGGATGACTACCTTGAAGCTTGTCTTTGTAAGTTTCCTGATCTCTCTTTTCTCTAGCAGATTTGCGGCCCCTTGCAGATCTTCTGACCGATGTCTGCGTATCTCCTATTTCTCCATCCTTCTCAGACTCCTCCGAGTCATGTTCCTCCTCGGAGGCTTTTGTTTTCTTATCCTTGTTTCTTGCCGTGGTGCTTTCTTCAGGTCTGGCTTCTGCCGAAGTCGTTTTTTCTAATGGTCTATCTTGCCTATCTTCTTCCTGAGGAGTCTCTTCAGTAGAGCTTAAGACCTCATACCTATTTTCTTGACTTTTTGGCGGGGGAGCATTCTGGGTGGAGGCGGGCTGGGGGCCATGAACCCCAGATTTCTTGTGAGATGTCTTTGGCCTCTTGACCTGGTTCCAGCCATCTTCCTTTCCTTTCTCTGCTTCCCCTTTGTTCGGGCACCCTCTTGCAAAATGGCCATAGATGTGACATTTACGGCATTTGAAAGGGAGTTGCTCATAGTCCAGCACTTGCACATGCATCCAACTGCCAACCTTTAATTTGATGGCCTCCGGAAGCCCCACCTCTAAGTCCACCTCGACACAGATTCGGGCGCAATCGTACTGATCGTTGTTGTTTTCTCTATCAATGAATTTTCCCAAAGTATTACCTATGTGCTTGAGGGACTCCCAGTTCCAACAATGCACTGGAAGATTAGGGAGCCAAACCCAGACAGGGACAGTCGTTGGGACATCCACGACCGGATTGAAGTCAGGGGTCCATTTGTTGAGGTAGAGGCCCTGAGGTCCCATGAAATAGGGCCCATTCCTGAAAATCAGGTCTTTGTCCTCCTTTGTGTTGAACTCAAACAGGAAGAAGCCTCTGCCCAGAAAATAAGAGGTGACTTTGTTCTTGATCAGTGGAACCCAGTTCTTGACGACCCAGTTTTTCGTCGATTTTGGTGAGGGCTAAAGGCCCATGAATTGACCCACCAGGGCACGATCTGCCAGGGACAAAGCGACCTGGATCGGACCCTCAGGAGGGAGGTTTACCTATGGAACATCGTCGAGCCTTTTGACGAACTTAGCAACTTCGGACTTCTTCTTTTTGGGCAGCGAAGCAAGTAGAAAGGAGAGGCTGCTTCAGCTTCCGGGGATGGAGCTTGCGAGGGACCGATGGGCGAGCCTTGGGCCTCCATGGCAAAGAAGGTCAAATCAGCAAAACCGATCTGCACCAAGCAACTACAGGAAGCGAGGCATCTCAAGTCCGGGATGAAGAAGAAGAGGATCCGATCAGATCCTGCAGGAAGAATCTCCAAGGGCGTAGATCCAAGCAGATCTGATAAAAGATCAAGAGACCCAGAGGTCAGGAGGACCAGGGTCAGAGGCAGAAACAGCTGAGAGTGCAGAGCCTAGTCTCAGGCTGCGCAGAGCAAGTCGCAGCAGAAGGCAGCAGCGCTAAGGTAACTCATTCCAAAACTCCTCTCTGGAATTTAGGAAGGATAGATTAGAATATTTTTAGAAGCCATAGATTTGTTTAATTTATCAATTCTATACTCTTTTGACCTTAAAAACAATGATTTAGGCTTGAAAAACACCTCTGGAAGTTATGACAGTTTTGTAGAAGGATTTGAATATAACATGGGTTCCATATTTTGTTTGCAAAGGAATAATTCTGATCAATTAACTTTAAACTACGATCTCTATATAAAAATGAAAATTTAAGACCTTAGAGCTTCAAAAAATAATATCTAGGGTTTATAATGTACTCTATGTGATAAAAACAATCTTAAGACATCAATTTTATGCAAAAAGGATGCTTAAGCACTGTAGGAAAGGGTTTTGAAGGTCACAGAAGGCTTCCTCAGGTCTGTAGATGGCTTAAATTTCTTTAGTTTACTTAATCTGTGAACGAATTGCTCAGGGTTTACAGAATAAATGATTTAGGAAACAAATGGGGTTTTCTTTAGGTTCAGAGGCTCCTAAATGATTCAATTAACTGTACTACTCCTTTAGATTTGATGAATAAGTTTGTTCTTCTGAAGAATACCTGGGAAAAATTGAAGTTTTGCTGTGTAGGAGGGTTTCTGGGGTTGGAAATATTTCAGAAGCTTTTGCTGGTCTTTATAGGCACTCGGATGACTTCTGCACTGTTTGTAGCAGTCAAATTGGTGAATTCTGTTTCTTTTATACTTAAAAACAGAGTCGGCAACGCTCTTTTTGGTCTGCAATACTTCTTATGCGCAAAAAAGGGTAACAGAATGGAAAAACAATGCATTTGGGCGGTTTATAAACGTTTTTAATTCAACAGTGAATGCATTGATTATGGGGTCAATTCAAACAGGTTGGTGGTTTGGGCATGGGGGAAGGAAAAACTGCCAAGCGGTTTTTGCAAGGTTCAAAGGTGGTAAGTAGAATTCGTTTGATAGATGCGATCTAATACAATGAAGACACATAGAGGGGAGAGAAAACGCGCAAAATGCGATTATCGCAAGCTTTGGGGTTGGTTAACCATTGCGTAAGGAAATGTGCGATAAGGGATATCCATCGTTAGATCTGGGGGTTGAAAAGTGAATGGCTTGGATCGTGCGATAGAGTCGCAAGTTCATATGGTGTGGGGTCCAGGATTTTCAATGCAGCGGGGGGTTAAATATGTATTAACCAAGGTTTAATACATAGTCGGGAGTGCATTATTATAGGCAGAGGTTAATGTTTTATTTAACATGTTGTCGTTCCTAGAGACAGCCTAGAGTTGTGATAGACCAGTGCCTAGGACATCTTATGTAGCAAGGAGCATATAATATAACATAGGGAGTTATCAACAAAAGACTCTCATGCTATCTCTTGTAAACAAGAAGGTTAATTTGAATGGGACCAAAACTTACAGAAACTTGACACAGGAAAAGAGATACTGCAGAGGCAAGGTGTAAAACTCTAATACAAAGCGTCAGAAAATTCAGAGACAGTTTACTGCAAAGTGGGCCGGTTCAGAAATACTTCACAGAGATAAATAATCTAAAGATGTTTACTGTGCAAGAAAGGTTAGAGAATACTAGTTGTCATATAGATGATATCCAGATACACATGTTACCATGTAATGGGCTTACCGATTTAAGAATCCATACATAATAACAACGTTTTAAAAATAACATTCCACAGACGCTAATATAGCAAAAATATGGTAGAAGTGAAGATGGAACAGTATATCATGCATGAGCCGTATTTAAAGCGCTTGACTGATTCTAGTATGAGTATCAACTAGGATAAATTCACACCAAAAACAGTGAGCCACTCGCATTCCAAAACATGATACAAGAAATATGAATGGCAACAAGATGAACAATTTAATTAACACATAAAGGGAGAAGTTACAAACTGTGAAATACCAAAGACCAAAATCCTCTTAACAGATGGAACTCCTCCTCACTGAGACCCAACAGGCTCTGAGCATTCATACAAGAGTTCAACAAAATTTTATACAAAATCCTCTTACTGCATAATTTTCTGATAAATCTGGAACCCTAAATCCTCTGTTCTTCGGGAGCTTTATAGGAGAAAAAGAAAGCTCCAAAAGGGAGTAGGTGATGAAAATTTAATTTTCCTCATTCAGACAAGATGGAGGAAACATGCATGCCCATACTGATTGATGACTCTGTAATGTTGTTTTTACCCTATGGCCTGCTTACTGAAATAAATGCACTGGGTAGAAGTCTCTTCAGGAACACGGCAAAGAAGTAAAATCACATAGACATTTCGTCCTTTCCTGAAAGAAAATGGTGCTAAAAATAAAACTTTAGGGTATTATTTTCTGCGAATGGTACCCTTTGCCTTCTAAACCCTGAATTAAGGTTTAAGATCTTCAATGTTGAACGTTGAATTCCTCGATCATTCACTGATATTTCTCTGCTGCTCCATTAACGTCTCCATCTGCGCAATCTGTGCTTTGAATGACTCTGGAGGGTTTGACAGATTTTAACCCTGCTTCTTTAATGGAAGTCTTGTCAACATACCTTCCCAAGCCTTTCTCCATAATTACAGCCTCTGAAAAATGGTCCTTTGATGTGCTCTCTATTACAGTAATAGAGAATGTAAATCATGGCAGTTTTCCGCCACTGTAACCCTGCAAAACCCGCAAACTCGTTAGGAAAACCATGCATGGGGATGGTGGATGTGGCGGGGTCAATGAAAATGGTCGTGCGGACATGGCGAAATGGTGGAACAATGCAAGGTGGCGGCAAATACGCAGTGAAACGATGGAGGGTGGACTGGTGAAAGGTTTTAACCCAAAACATTAAAATTTGACTTATGACTAGAATATATAATGGGTGGAGGAAAAATGCGACACACACGTGGGATGATGATGTGGTGGGACCGATCAAATGCGGGCGTGCGAATAAATCTGGACCGTTCGATCTCAAGAGGAGATTGACGGTGGAAAATACGTCGGAGGGTGATGGACTGTGGGCTAGGGGTACGGTTTCCCCGTGTTAACTTCAGCACAGCTTCGAGGAGCGATCACCGTCAGATGGGCCGCTCTAGATCGGACGGCTCACGTGCATATCGCGCCACGTCTGCCGCCAAACTATAACGCGCGATGAGCAGGTGGTTTTGAAATAGTGTGTGAGACACGCGTCGCGCGATGAATGACATTGCTCTGAAATGAGAAATACCGCCCGCCTCCGAAAGGCGGTGCGATATAAACCAGCGGGTTTTGTATAGTGAGCGGGTGCACTATGGACTGTTGATTTTATAGGTCGATCGGACGGTGGACGAGGTGGGCCATGGGCGCAATGGAGCCTTGCGAATGTTGTTCGATCTATACAGATTGACGGATAATACTACGCCCGATATATATATGTGTGATAAGCGCCTTCAAGGCTAGCGCTCGGTTTCGACTTTCAGTCATGTGGAGAAAAAGGTGTAGGGGCTAGGGTGTTGGGAAAAATACTGAGAGGGGGGGGGGGGTGAATCAGTATTTAGGGCATATTCAAACTTTTTACTTTTTCTTACTTCTAAAACCCATACGCTACTTTCCTAATACAGACTCACGTATATACGCGGATACCCTTTATAAAACTTGCGTATATAAAGAGATCTAATTATGCCATTAATTCTTCACTTATATCATTCCATCATTCATTCATCAGATGATCAATAAACAGTAAACATGTGCAGTAAGAACAGAATAAACCATCACACATAAGCATCACACATGAACACCAGGATTTTAGGTGGAAACCCAAGTCGAGAGAAAACCACCGCTGCAGTTGCTCAGCCTTCAATATTTTATTATAGAGAAAACATCTTACAAAATATGTGCTGGTGCAGACTCCTACCAGCACGCAGGCACCCACCTGCGCTCGTTTACCAGCCTCTCCTGGAAGGGAGCTACGACCCCCTGCTCTCGTTTACCAGCCTCACCTGGAAGGGAGCTACAACCCCCTGACTGAAGGCTACAACCCTCAGCACCTCTTATGGACCACGTTTCATCAATTTTCATACTAGATCCAACCCACACAATTAAGCTTAAGGAACATTCATCAATTCAACAACTTTCTCAATATTCGAACTACCCAGATCAATATTAACAGATAGCAGTACACATCAGAAATAGATATCAGCAAGATAGCAGAACAGATCAGACATCTCACAACTTCAGAAAACCCTAGTTTATCATACGCGCTTTCCTTTCACTGATATCGCGTATATACGCGCCTTCATGCATATAAACCCGCGTATACCTCTGCACATACTTCAGAAAACCCTAACTGGACATACGCGCTTTTCCTTCATCAGATCCGCGTACACACGCGCTTTTACCGAAACGAACCAGCATATACTTCTTCAGACATTTCAGCACAATTCTTCAGAACAGATGCATAGCTCAGATATTACTCTTTACTTCAGGAAACATGTTCGCCTCATCTCAGATCAGAACATTCCATAAACAAATCTAGAAGATACAAATACATTTCAGATCTAGATTCACTTCTTCATCATTATCTTCATAGGTGCATCACAGATTCAGATCATCAAACTGTTACCCTTTCCATACAGATATACTTCATAATGAAGTACTCATTCAAACCTTGACTCATACACCACCTTTGCACAATGATTTTCTTCTCCTTATATAGGTTTACCCTTTTTCAATACCATGAGCCAAAACCACATTATTTCTAATGGTATTCCTAGACGGGATCAAATAGATAATCCAGTGCTCAATACAATGGGTCAATACCATGGTAAAGCCCCTTGGTATCATACTTTTAGAGCGCAAAAGGGCATACGCGAATTTTAGCGTTCGTTTCCGTGTGTATACGCAACTTAGCCTCATAAAAGATGCGTATATGCTAATCCTGAATGTATACGCGGGTTCCCTTCACAAAAGTAGAGTATATACGCGGGTTGCCTTCACAAAAGTAGCGTATACATTGTGACATATTATATTTATCATTTTTCTGGCACTTACTGGAATTCTTTTCTCTGCCACATCTAAACTGATCTGAAGATACATCATTCTTACATCTTTAGCACATAGGTTGCTTATCATAGGAAACTCATCGAGTATATTTCCATAAAGGAAAACTTCATCAAGTAGATTGCCATCATCTTCATCAAGTGGGTTGCCATCAAGGACAACACTTTTGCATCATATTGCCAACAATCTCCCCCTTTGGACTTGATGGCAACCACGATGGTGTTTGATCACCACAACAGATTAAGCATAATGATATTCTCCCCTTATTCAAACACCATGTCACTCTCCCCATTCTTTGACACCATTCTTTTCCTTTATTCAAACACCATGTCACTCTCCCCCTTTGACATCAAGGGCAAAGGGCGGATCAAAACCAACACAAGGTTTTTCTCCTTATGTAGAAGGAAGCGTTTTGCAGATCTGTTGTACACTGAAGTGACCAAGCTCCCCCTGAGCTCATGCTGAATATTCAAACATTTTTTCAATGAAGTACATGACTCTATGACCTTCCTATCACCAAAGACTCATACTTACATCAAAGATCCAACCAAGTGGATTTACATATGAGACTCAAGTACCCAACCAAGCAGGTTTACACATTTTGACTCAACTACCCAACCAAGTGGGTTTACAAATTTGAACACGTCCTTACATGATTGAATATTAAAATTTTACATCATGGGTCTCATCATGACCTTTTCATCAAAATACAAATATGAATTTTTATGACTACTACCAAAAAGACTTCAAGAAAGAGATTACATTTCAGAGTCATCGTAATGCCAACAATGCATTACACCCAGCAAGGCTACTGCTCCCATTGAAACTTTGCATCCAATGCATCCTTTCCATATGGCCAAGGCTCCTCCTTAGCTTGTGCAACCTGAACACCTTCAACAGCAAGTCATCAGCAACCAACTCTGCGTGATCTGTCCATATCTCTGAATCATAAGACTTCCATCTCATCCAACAGATACTCTTCATCAAGTAACAATCCGGGCTCATCCATGATCTTCAACATAAGAAACCAAGTATCATATCATCATTATTTAGAACTGAGAAAATAAGTTGATACAGAGTCAATAATACAGTTATTAACAGTCAGACTGATGCTCCCCCTGAACCTCTGCTTCAGATCTTCAGTTGTCATATCAGTTCTCTTATCATTAATGAATACGCGACTGTGTCTACTGGAATGCGCGTGTATACGCGACTTTGTTTCATAGAACCCGCGTATGGAAAGTGAAATATATAAAATTTCACACCTTCATCTCCCCCTGCAATTGTACCTTCTGTTCCTGTCTTTTCTTCACACCAGATGCACTGTCAGAAATACACATACTCAGAATTACCAAAACAATCATGGAAATCACCATACATTGCTTCCCCTGTGATGATACATTCACATCATTCCTACAGTCAATAAGAGAAGTAAACTTCAGAAGCGGATGACTACAGTAGGGTCAGTATTCCCTACGTTTCTGACCGGTCCTCCTTCTTTTTCCAGCTTTGCTTGAAACTTCTTATTGTGGGCTGGAAGTTATCCAATTTCTCATATCTTTTCATCTTGCATTCTTTTTCCACATGTCCATACTTGTTACAAGAATAACATCTTATGTGACTAGAAAAGTAAGCATAAGGATCATAGTGTGTTCTTCTATTATTTCTTCTATTGCAATCAGCTGCTTTATGCCCATACTTGTTGCATGAAAAACAATATCCCTTGAAGCCACTAGAGTACCTTTCTGAATAGAATCTGTTTGATTGTGACTGAAATGATCTGCTTCTGCAATTTGCCGCAACATGCCCATAATTATGACATTTAAAACACTCAACATTATTGAATGATTTCCTTTGAGAATTCATCATTGTCGGTTGACCTTTTGTTTCTTTCAATACTTCAGGTTTTGTATTGATGTCCTTTGAATCTTTAGCACTTCCTTGTGAACTAGATTCTCCTTTAACAGTTTCATGAAAACCAAGACCAATTTTAATAGCAGGAGACCTTTGATTACTAAGAATATTGTCCAGAATCTTAGTACTATCTTGAAACCTCAAGAGTTTATCCTTTTCTTCTAATTTACCTGTGAGAATGTTTACCTCAACCTCTAATTTTTGGCATTGCTTCTTCATACTTTCTTCACCCCTTTTTCCTTCTTCAACTTGATCATTCAATTTTAAAATTTCTTCCTTCAAGCAATTTTCTTGCTCTTCACATGTTTGCAACAGTTCTTCATGCTTCTTATTTGATTTTTCTAGATCTTCTTTGAGGGAGATGATTTCTGCTTCAAGAGCTTCCTTTTCAAATGATTGTAGAGGTTCCTCATTCTTCTTACTTGATGCTTCAAGATCTGCTTGCAGAGAGATGATTCCAGCTTCAAGTCCTTCATTCTTCTTGTTTGATTTTTCGAGATCTGCATTTAGATCGTCGATTTCTGCTTCTAGTCTTTTAATTCGATTGGATGCATAAGCATGGAACCTTTGATATTTGTCTACCTGTTCATTCAGTATTTCTATCTGTCCTTTCATTTGAGCGATCATCTCATTGTAGATAACTTCTTGCTTATTAGATGCTCTTTGTTGTTCTTCAACTTTATTCTTGAGAGCTTCTTCTAGATCCATAACATTCATTTCACTATCTTCACTATTACATGCACAAGAAGATGAATCACAAGAACAACAATCAGTATCTGTTTTATCTTCTTTATTTTCTGCCGCACATTTTTTCTGAGATGTCTCCTTTTGAGTAGTCTTCTTCTTTTGCTTCTTTGCCATGAGCGCTAGCAGATCTTTGTCAGAATCTTCTTCATCTTCATTAGATACTTCATCATTATCTTTATTTGCATAATAACTCTTTCCTTTTTCATGATTTTCTCTATAAGGACATCTAGCAGCATAATGACCAACTCTTCCACAATCAAAACACTTGAAGGGGAGCTTACCTTTGAATCTTCCAGTTCCTAGTTGGAGTTTTCTCACAAAATTTGCTTCTTCTTCTTCTGATATATAATCTGATTCCTTGACATCTTCCTTTTCCTTTCCTTTTGCACATGCCTTAAAAGCAGCTTCTTTGATTTGAGAGGGACCTCCTTGTCTCATTTCATAAGCAGTCAAAATACCATGTAGTGGAACAATGGTAAGAGTTTGCAGATCTTGCCTTTCTTCAATAGCAGATATTTTCGACTCAAATTTTGAAGTCAAAGATCTTAAGACTTTTTCCACCAGAGTAGTATCGGTTATGGTTTCACCCAAACTTCTCATACGATTTACAATATCATCTAGACGTAAAAAGAAATTGGCAATACTCTCATCACTATGCATCCTTAAATTTTCATATTCAATTCTGAGAGTTTGGAGTTTTGCACTTTTTACCTTTGTATCTCCTTCATAGCTCAGAATGATCTTGTCCCATATTTCTTTTGCTGAATGTAGCTGCATCACTTTAGCAAATTCTGATTCAGACATGCTTCCTAATAAGACATTCATTGCTTTGGCATTGATTTCATACTTCTTCCTTTCTGCTGCATCAGTAGGAATACTTGCCGGGTATTGATAACCTTCTTCCACGATTGCCCATACATCTGCACCAAGACTTTGCAGATATGCTTTTGTTCGTACCTTCCAGAATATCAGATTGCTTCCATTGAATAGAGGTGGCTTTATAGACATTATTCCTTCAAGACTTCCCATTGCGATGGATCTCCTTCAAGCGATCAAGCTTCTGCAGAAGAACCTGCTCTGATACCAATTGTTGGGAAAAATACTGAGAGGGGGGGGGTGAATCAGTATTTACTGCATATTCAAACTTTTTACTTTTTCATTCCTTTAAAACCCATACGCTATTTTGCTGAAGCCAACTAGCGTATACACGCGGATATCCTTCATAAAACTCGCGTATACACAGAGATCTAATTATGCCATTAGTTCTTCACTTATATCATTCCATCATTCATTCATTAGATGTTCTATAAACAGTAAACATGTGCAGTAAGAACAGAATAAACCATCACACATAAGAATCACACATGAACACCAGGATTTTTAGGTGGAAACCCAAGTCGGGAGAAAACCACCGCTGCAGTTGCTCAGCCTTCAATATTTTATTATAGAGAAAACATCTTACAATATATGTGCTGGCGCAGACTTGACCAGCACGCAGGCACCCACCTGCGCTCGTTTACCAGCCTCTCCTGGAAGGGAGCTCCAACCCCCTGACTCGTTTACCAGCCTCTCCTGGAAGGGAGCTACGACCCCCCGATCTCGTTTACCGGCCTCACCTGGAAGGGAGCTACAACCCCCTGACTGAAGGCTACAACCCTCAGCACCTCTATGGACCACGTTTCATCAATTTTCACACTGGATCCAACCCACACAATTAAGCTCAAGGAACATTCATCAATTCAACAACTTGCTCTATAGCAGCATAATCAATATTCGAACTACCCAGATCAATATTGACAGATAGCAATACACATCAGAAACAGATATCAGCAAGACAGCAGAACAGATCAGACATCTCACAACTTCAACAAACCCTAGTTTATCATACGCGCTTTCCTTTCACTGATCCTGCGTATATACGTGCCTTCATGCATATAAACCCGCATATACCTCTGCACATACTTCAGAAAGCCCTAACTGGACATACACGCTTTTCCTTCATCAGATCCGCATATACATGCGCTTTTACCGAAACGAACCAGCATATACTTCTTCAGATATTTCAGCGCAATTCTTCAGAACAGATGCATAGCTCAGAGATTACCCTTTACTTCAGAAACATGTTCGCCTCATCTCAGATCAGAACATTCCATAAACAGATCTAGAAGATACAAATACATTTCAGATCTAGATTCACTTCTTCATCATTATCTTCATAGGTGCATCACAGATTCAGATCATCAAACTATTACCCTTTCCATACAGATATACTTCATAATGAAGTACTCATTCAAACCTTGACTCATACACCACCTTTGCACAATGATTTTCTTCTCCTTATATAGGTTTACCCTTTTTCAATACCATGAGCCAAAACCACGTTATTTCCAATGGTATTCCTAGACGGGATCAAATAGATAATCCAACGCTCAATACAATGGGTCAATACCATGGTAAAGCCCCTTGGTATCATACTTTTAGAGCGCAAAAGGGCATACGCGACTTTTAGCGTTCGTTTCCGCGTGTATACGCAACTTAGCCTCATAAAAGATGCATATATGCTAATCCTGAATGTATACGCGGGTTCCCTTCACAAAAGTAGAGTATATACGCGGGTTTCCTTCACAAAAGTAGGGTATACATTGTGACATATTATATTTATCATTTTTCTGGCACTTACTGGAATTATTTTCTCTGCCACATCTGAACTGATCTGAAGATACATCATTCTAACATCTTTAGCACATAGGTTGCTTATCATAGGCAACTCATCGAGTATATTTCCATAAAGGAAAACTTCATCAAGTAGGTTGCCATCATCTTCATCAAGTGGGTTGCCATCAAGGACAACACTTTTGCATCGTATTGCCAACATAGGGCCGAAAGGTGTTAGGCCTTAAATATATTATAGTGTGGGATTACGGCCCTTTTATGTAGTTTTGAAGCTGGGAGAAGGTAACAATGAGCAGAAAACGAATTTCTCAGAGGAAAAAGAGGGGGTTTGAAAGGTTTAAGCGATATTGCTTGTCAGAATTTAACAGGGGGCTGTCATGATCAACATAACAAATAGGATGCGGGAAGGTGTAACTTTAGAACTCGCGGGGATTAAATATAGTGGGACCAGGATTAATAAACATGGTTTATTATTTAACCTATGGGATGTGAGTTATATAACATGTGGGGGAAATAAAAAATAGGTTAAACTAGAAATATGTGTTGGGATATATTGTATAAGGATTTAATTTAATACGGGCTCAAAGGTATATATAAGGAGATAATACCTTAGGTTAGTGCTAAAAATGGAATGAATTTGCGGGATGTCAAAATACACTAAGTATAGTGTAAAACCTGATGTTGGAATTTGGATTTATTCATAATGGGTCCCAACATATTATTTTAGCATTTATACTTAGGATAAAAATAGTTTTTTCGGTTTTTGGGTGTTATTTGAATAAAAGGGGATTTAGTTAAAGGGTTTTATTTTTCTTAAGTAAAATGTGTTTTAAACTTAGGAAAAGGGGATTTTTGCAAATGAAAATGGATGATAATGGGAAAAAGGGAAAAATGAAGGGGAAATAATAAAAATGAAGGGAATGAAGTATTTCTACAAGGGGATGATTTTTTGAAGGAATTTAGTGACTGAAATGACCAATTTTTTGCTTATCAATGATTGTAAAAATTGTTTGTACTTACCCATATGCTACCCTAACATTTTTTCTTCATTTTCCTGGGTGCATTTGAGCTTGCAAACCCTTGTTCATTTTTCTTTTAAAACAACAAACAAACTAATTCTATCCTTATTTCTTCCAAGGGCTTAGATTAAGCTGTTCAACTCCTTATTATTCTCTACCTAACTACTGATCTGCCAAGATTAAACTGTTTGGCTAGATCTTTATTCTCTATCTAACAACATGAAATTTAAAGCATGAGAGGGTAAGATTAATCCGTTTAACCTTCATGGATTGTGGCATTGTAACAAGCTGCACGCAATGCTTATTTTGCAGTAAAAGTAAATAGTAGTGGCATTTGAATTTGCATCACTTTCAAGTTTTATTTTTTTATCTCTTTTTGTTGGCGTCCATTTTCATATTCCTTTTGATATTTTTTCTTTCAAGTCCTTTGATTTTTCTTTTAGGACTTTTACCCTCTTTACATTTTTTATTTTTATGATATGGGAAAACAATTATCCGAAAGCAAAGTATGTACATATTACAAGGCTAATCAAAGTCAAATCAAAATTATGAATCCTATTATTATAGGACCCTAACAGTGGCTCCACATGGGGATGGCATTTCTTGGTGAAATTTCAAGAACTTTGAGACTAGTAGCCTTTGAATTTTGACTATGCTGGCCTTAGAATTGTTTTATGAGCTTTGCATTATTCATACTTATGATATCTTATCCTTCAAAGCTTAGGGCCTTCTCTCCAGGCTTCAACTTTGCTAGAAAAACATCCAATCCAATCTAAAATCTGCAATGTTATGTACAATGAGTAAAGTAAAAAAGTGAATTGTTGTTATTATAGGGAATAGTAATGCTTCAACATTCTACCATTGATAGGTCCAATTGGCATATCTGATTCATCTAACTCCTTCAAAAAGAATGCATTATTACCTATATAACCATAAATGACATAGGGGCCTCTCCTTAAGAAATCAAATTTCCCATGTTTACCTTTCTCTTCCCTCCTTGAATCCCACTTTCGAACTTTGTCACCTATATAAAAGTCATATTTTGTAGTCTTCTTGTTAAATATCTTTTTAATATTTTCTTGAACAACTTGAAGCTTCATAGAGACATCTTCCCTGGTTTGCTGCAAGTATATGGTTTGGTTAATCCTTCTCGAGATATCATTAGTTTCAACTTGCAATTCTTGGATTATATTTATTACTGGTACTCCTAGAGAAGATGGAAAAACAACATCCATCCCATAAACAAGATGGTAAGGGGATGTACTAATGGATTTCTTTGTGGTAAGTCTATCTGCCCATAAGGCATTCACTAGCTTTTTTCTCCAGGTTTTCTTATTGTCTTCTAGTAGTTTCTTGATGATATTCACAAGGATTTTATTGGAGGATTTAGAAATGCCATTACCTTGAGGGTAACAAGCAGTGGAATGGCCAAGGGTAATGTGGTATTTATTACAGAAGTCAATCAAATTTTTGGACTTGAATGCAACTGAATTATCAGTGATGATATTTTGCGGGCATCCAAATCTTGAGAGTATGTTGTTTTCTAAAAATGAGATTATGACAGTATTAGTGGCTTGCCTGGAAGATATGGCTTCTATCCACTTTGTGAAATAGTCTGTGGCTGTCTAAATCCACTTATGTTGGGATGAGGATGGGGGGTAAATTTCACCAATGGAATCAAGACCCCATTGCTGAAAAGGAATTTCTGTGGAGATGGGTTTTAAGGGAAAAGGTAGCAGTTTTTTATTTCCTTCAAATATTTGGCACTTGTGACAAGAGGTCACATACCTTTTCACATCTGAAAACAAAGTAGGTCAGTAAAAACCAGCTCTCAAGATTTTATCTATAGTAGTCTTCCAGTAAAGATGTCCTCCACAGTCACCTGCATGAAATTATTCCAAAACTTTACCAGTTTCTTCTTTAAGCAAAAAATTCAATAAAATGCCACCATGATACAAAGCTTCATTGCCTTTAACTTTAAAAATCTAGATTTAGTTCTTGATAATCTAGAAGGGGCTTGTAAATTTAGTAATACAAATATAATATTATACCATGGTGAGTCTGAAAAGGCTTCACTGATATCTGGAGTTGCCATCTCTTCCTGATCATCTATTTGGGCAATAAAATTAATATCTAAAGCATGAAAATTTGATTCAACCATGAGTTTGGCTAAACCTTGACCTTTTATGAGTTTGGTGGGATTAATTTCTATGTCATATTCCAAAATGGTGGCAATCCATTTGCCTCTTTTACCATCAAGCCCATTCTGCGTCAGAATGTCCTTTACAACTGAATTTGGAACATAAGCAATGATATTTGAATAAAGGATGTACACTCTAAAGTTAGTGACTGAAATGACCAATTTTTTGCTTATCAATGATTGTAAAAACTGCTTGTACTTACCCATATGCTACCCTAACATTTTTTCTTCATTTACCTAGGTGCATTTGAGCTTGCAAACCCTTGTTCATTTTTCTTTTAAAACAACAAACTAACTAATTCTATCCTTATTTCTTCCAAGGGCTCATATTAAGTTGTTGAGCTCCTTATTATTCTCTACCTAACTACTAATCTTCCAAGATTAAACTGTTTGGCTAGATCTTTATTCTCTATCTAACAACATGAAATTTAAAGCCTGAGAGGCTAAGATAAAGCTGTTTAAACTTCATGGATTGTGGCATTGTAACAAGTTGTACACAATGTTTATTTTGCAATAAAAGTAAATAGTAGTGGCATTTGGATTTGCATCACTTTCATTTTTTATTTTTTATATCTTTTTGTTTGGGGTCCATTTTCATATTCTTTTTGATCATTTTTCTTTCAAGTCCTTTGTTTTTTCTTTTAGAACTTTTACCCTCTTTACATTTTTTATTTTTATGATACGAGAAAAACATTTTCCGAAAGAAAAGTATGTACATATTACAAGACTAATCAAAG
This sequence comes from Pinus albicaulis, assembly GCA_034641835.2. Classification (NCBI taxonomy): domain Eukaryota; kingdom Viridiplantae; phylum Streptophyta; class Pinopsida; order Pinales; family Pinaceae; genus Pinus; species Pinus albicaulis. Next base: position 1,660,623,051 of record CM076579.1, read on the forward strand.
TCAAATCAAAATGATGAATCCTATTATTATAGGACCCTAACAGGTTGTTTGGTGGAGGAGCCCATATGTACCAACTTAGTGATAACATAGTGTTTTGGGCCTTAAGGAAAGGCTCCACAACTAAGTGTGTGGAGACCTTGGAAAAGTTTGCAAGCTTATTGCACAGACCACCTACAACTATGTGCACAAATCAAGAAGCTCAATGCACTGAAAGGGATTCATCTTAATAAAGAAAGATAATTTTTTGGAAGTATCCTATGTTTATGTGTTATGTTTTCTTTCTATCTGTGGATGTGAAGTATTGATTGTTAGTAAATTTTATGATAGCGCAATTTATATGGTTCTGTAACATGCTTATGTTAAAATGAATGTGTAGAAGTAGATAATTAAGCTATACCGTGCAGTAGTGATAAATATAGAAAAGCAAAGGAAGAGCCACCTCACGTAGTCCCTCAAGGCTGCAGAAACCTGGTTCTGCAAACACCCATTAGGGGACTTTTGAGGTCTAAAATGGGCCTCCTAAGAAAAATGTACAACCAAAATAAAATTTATAAGAAACAATAATATTCAGGATGATGATGTCAACCATGGGGGATGATTCACCATTTTTTAAGTAAAAGGATAAAAAGTAAAAAATAATAAAACTACTTTTTCAAATCGTATTTTCAACTTATCTCCCAAATTTTTTACTCAAATTTCTAGCAGGAGTAATAGTTGGATGCAAAATTTAATTCCTCATCTAAGAAGTACCCATGTTGCATACTTTCGATAGACCCTGCTATGTGAAAAATGAGAAATATATGAAAAAACGTGATTGCAATCATATTTTTCATGTATTTTTCATTTTTCGTTTAGAAGGGTCCATCAAAAGTATGCAACATGGATACTCCTTGGATGGGGAATTAAATTTTGCATCGAACGAGCACTCTCGCTCGAAATTTGAGTAAACATTTTGGGAGATAAGTTGAAAATATGAGTTGAAAAAGTAGTTTTTTTCTTTTTTCCCTATCAAATTTGATGATGTAACCAAATATTATTTTATTATTTCCACTATTATTTTATAATTTCCTTAGGAGGCCCATTTTAGACCTCAAAATACCCTAATTCATAGCCACTTCGGGTGAGACTACAATATTCTTGCAGGTCGTTTTTGAAAGGGCCGGTGTCTAAGGGTTTTATTGGTGCGAAGTACAAAGCTGAACTTGGGTCAAGCCCAATGGAGCCAACAAATGGTTCTGTTTCCGGGACCTGGATCTATTTGAGGGACATGTGGATGTGGCATCCATTGAAGAAGGAAATAAAATATTGGGTAGATCAGAAAGAACAAGAATTTGCAGATCAGGAAAACATAAATCCATGGTTGACAAATGAAACTTGGCTGAAGAGGTATATTTTCATAGAACAACATGAGATTTTCTTCGTTTCGTTTACTAATGAACTATATGAATGCATATCAAGGTTGGCTGAGAATAATACTTGTTTTAAAAACGACGAGCCTACTACGTGGAGCCCTGAATTGATACAACGACTCAAGGATACTAGGAACAACATCTCAAGCGCTGTTGATTTTTGGATTGAAAGTATCATGGCAGGATTTATCACTGAATTCACCATAGACATGACTGTATCTTACAACGAATATTCTTCAAGGGACTGTGAGGTAAGTATCTAATCTATTTAAAGATGTGGATTAAAATGATTTTATGTGAAAAGTTCGCACTACGAATGTAGTCAGATTAATATTTGGACGAAGAGAGAATAAGTATGAACCAGGAATTGGGTCTATTCGAAGTTGAATGCAATACATTATAGATCACAAGAAATTTATTTAGACTAACTATAGTCCCTTGCTAGGTGAATCTGAGAGCGTAGAAGAAAAAATTAAACCTGTAACCCCATGATATTCCCAAGCCTTAGGTGTTGAGAATAATCAGGGCACCTCTGGGATTCCCTATCCCTCTACTCCCCTTACCCTCCATCCCCCTCCCCATAATTCCCCTACACCCCATCCCCTTCCCCGTAATTCCCCTACCCCTCCCCCTAAGCCCCCAAGAAGAAACATGGCTGATGAAATTAAGTTACCTGTTTTTATAAGATTTGGATCAGAAAATCCTAAGCGGTTTTGGTTTGTAGCTAATGTAGTATGGAAATCAAGACAGATTATTGGAAAATATGTAAATAAGGCGCAACTCATTATGATAATGCGCCAAATATCGTTGACCTGGTATATGAAGTATTCTATGACTAATCGGCCTGCTTCATTGGATGATGTTAAGAAAGCGATGGTATCATAATTCAAGATGTCAATTTTGAATCTTAGTGCATTACTGAGTACAAGGAAATCAAGCAAATGACTAATGAATCTGTGTGGGAGTTGGATCAAAGATTCAAGGTGTTAATGGGACAAGTAAGCTTTGACATACCTCGAGTGCAACATAAATAATGGTTTATAGCCGCATTGCTGCCACATATCAGGTTACCCATGACGCAACAGAAAATAGCAATGCAAGCCGAAGCTCTGGAAATAGAAATGAAGTTGGAAGCTTAGCTGGTAGGAGATACTCATGTAGGAGTACAACAAATTCAGATTCAACTAGAAAATTTGACCTTGGAACTATAATATCTCAAGAAAGGTAAAGAAGTTAGATAGGAAGTGTGGTGTATAAAGTGCAAATAAGAAGGACATTCTAAAGAACAATGCCCTGTATTCAGAGATTACTTGGCTAGTGGAGCACCTAATCCATTGAATCCAGGGCCAATCCTGTGGTGTGAGATATGCAAAACTATAGGAAAACACCGACCATAATAGTGTTATCTATTATAGAAATATGTACATACCCCAAGGCAACTATTTTGAAACTTTTGTAAATCAGTGGGACATGATGAGAAGAATTTTCGAAGTTATGAATTGATGATGGAACACACCGCTAATTCTTATAGAATTCAACATGAAGGATATGCACACAAGGATCAAGGACAACATTTTGGTCGAGGAGGTTTCCAAGGATGAGGACAAGGATGAGGTGGAGGAGCTAGTCGAGGGTGCGACTAGACTATCTATTATAACTATAGACATACATGGCACTACACAAGAGACTTTCAGAATCCTACTACAACCTGTAAGCACTGCAAATATTTTGATCATGTGATAGAATAATTTCTAGTCCCTATGGAAAAGATGCAGGAGAAAAGGAACCAACAACCCACAAAAAGTATGGAAATGATCACTATGGAAATATGGGAGGATGAACCACGCATCAACATTGTAAGAAGAAGCGGAACTGCGACGAGAGATGATAAGGTAGAAGATAATAAGAAAATGGAAGATACATGGGTAAGAAAGACCATAGAAAAATCCCATGGGTTCAATATTCACAAGGAAAAAGAAACAATCATGGAGGCGAATCAAAGCTTCAACATCTAAAGCACAACCGATGCCGAAGTTAATACCAAAGAATGACAAAGCTAAAGTAACTACTCAAATGCAAGAATTAGATCCAAGTATTTTAATATCGTTCTTACAGACTCGCATAAAGTTGTTGAGAAATAATAGGGTTGTCAAAGGACTCCAAGAGTTAATAGACTCCTGCGCTGATAAAGAAGTGCCACAAAGAAATCTATGCGTAGTGAACAATTTACATCAACGTAAGAAGAGAATGAGGAAGGAAATGAGACCAACTAAGCAGATCAAGGAATATAACGTGGATCAGGTAATCCTAGATTTGGGATCTAATGCTAATGTGTTACCTAAGAAAACTTGGAAGTTAATGTGAAAATCAAAGTTGCAATGGTCGCCAATCCAGTTGAGGATGGCCAACCAACAGAAGATCCTCCTTATGGGAAGCATACCTAGCGTTGTAGTAGATATTGAAGGAGTGTGTGTTGTTGTATACTTCAAAATAATTTAAATTGTAGATGATAGCAATCCCTATCTAGCGCTGCTTGGATTGGATTGGGCTTTCGATACTATGGCGATAATCAATTTGAAGAAGAGACAAATGGTGTTCGAAAAGGAAAATATGAGGGTCATTGTTCCTTTAGACATTTAAGGAGTTCGTTATACAAATCCTATCAAGGATGAGTAGTGCGACACAAGTGTCAACAACATTTATCAGATAACAGCTAAGGAGGAAGATTGGATTAATCCCATTGCAGACGGTAAAGTAAACTAGGAACATGATAGTTCATGTACTTCATATTCCGAGGAAGAACTAGAAAATTGGCCGAATAGTTTACATGAAATATCTACCCGGCGATGTGCCAAAATCGCAAAATCACTTCGCTGCATAACTTCATAGGTATGTAGTCTACCTTATTATGATGGGATAAGAAAATTTAGTCTTTTACTTGATAAATTTGAAAGAGAAATATGACAAGAAAAAATGTTCCAACCTTTGGATGTATCCCTGAGGTCTACACTTGTTAGATGGTGGGGTACTCATGAAAGGAAGATAGGAAGTTGGGAGGAGTATCAAAGGCCGATGTCGGTTAGATTTGGGAAAATAGATACAAGAGTCGAATTAAAGTATGATGGTAAGGTTGACCCCTGGGATCATATTCACCGATGCAGTTCAGTTGGAGGAGAAGCTCCAGAAGAAGAGTGGGTACATGTGTTTATCAAGACATTGGAAACAATACCTATGAATTGGTATCTTGAGACAAAATTTCGACATGGAATTGCGAACTGGAAAAATTTGGTTGAAGGATTCATACTAACATTTGGTTTTTAGGATCAATGTTTGTGCATAGATACAACCCTTTATAAAGTCAAAGAAAAGGTTTTTAAGAACACAACTTTGCTAACATGGAAGCAACCAAATTGGACTCCACAGTTGGAGCAAGCACTGGAGTGCTATAATGTGATTGCAGAAGAAGATGATGAGGATGCACACAATATTGATATCATAGAATCAGAAGGACACCGCGAAGTTGTGGGACCAGAACCTGAAATAATTGATATAGTGAAGCCCACAAAACAAAGAAGGTGAATATAAAATTATAATAAGAACCTAAATTAACAATTATTGGATATTATTGGGATGATGACACAGTTAGAAAAAATGCAGAGCTGCAACACGAGTATCAAGAGCTCTTCCCCATGAAATTTTTGGAATTGAAGGGCATAATATGGGACCTAGTAGTTATGAGGATTCCCTTGAAACCTAAAGTGAATCCAATAAAGCAAAGACCCTATAGGTTGAATCCGAAATACAAGGAAAAAGTGAAGGTGGAGTTAGATAAAATGATAAAATATGGGGTCATCGAACTGGTCGAAGAGTCTGAATGGGTAAGTCACATGGTAGTTTAGTAAAAGAAGACAATAGGAGAAATTAGAATATGTGTAGACGTAAGGAAGTTGAATGATGCATGCTTGCATGACCGTTTCCCCACACCATTTACAGACGAGGTGTTGGACAATGTAGGAGGACATGAGGCTTATTCTTTCATAGATGGCTTTTTAGGTTACCATCAGATTAGAATTGTACCAGAAGATAGACATAAGACAACTTTTGCTACAGAGTGGGGCTCTTATTAGTACATGGTGATGCCTTTTGGCTTGAAGAATGCCCTGCCATATGTTATAGAGTTGTAGTTGCAACTTTTAAAGAATATATACACAAATTTTTGGAAGATTACTTTGATGACTGGACAGTCTTTGGGATGTTGAAAAAATATGTTGCGAGCTTGAGGTTGATGCTGGATACATGTAGGAAATATCAAATATCATTGAATTTAAAGAAGTGTATATTTTGTGTACCTTTTGGTATACTATTGAGACATGTTGTTTGCAAGCAAGTACTCATGGTGGACCTTGCGAAGATTGTTGTTATTGTAAACCTGGATCCACCTAAGACAGTGATAAAACTACACATGACACTTGGACACACTAGCTATAACATAAATTCTATAAGGGGTACTTTAAAATGGCACCAAGAAATGGCACCCCAAAGCGGGGCTTCTAATTTAATTTTTCCCTCAATGAAATTGGAAGAGAAATTAGTTAACGAAGTTAGAATGACTGAGTTAGCTTAGGAAATTTGAGTTGAGGATCAAAGAGGATACATGTAGAGTGATTCCATGATTTAAGGGGGTCCAGTTGCGGTTATGCATGAATTGTAACAAGTTAACTCAAGAAATTGAGTTAAAATCAGTTAACTTGTTCTAACTAAGTGATGAGATAGAGATAGGTCTAGTGAATTAAATCTAATTTAATTCACAGTGAGTGATCAATCAATTAACTGATAATTCACTATAAATAGTTGTTGCATGTCAGTTCTAAGGAAGACCCAATTGAGACATAGGTTAAAGGGTAGATAACTATCAATTGTATAATTAGAAAATTGTATAGGTAAGTTATAGAGTCATTTGGAGACCATGGATGGATTGCTTAGTCAAGGAAATTGTTTTTCCTATTTAATAGGGATTTAATTCCTCAAGGAATGTGTGAGCAAGGTGGGATGAATAAAGGCAAAGAATTGGTTAATTATTTGTCCATTTTTTCCTAGATCAGTGTGAGACAGTTGGAAAAGTGCATAAGTTCTCTTATGAGAGAAAGAATTGTATTGTTTCATGATCCTTGACATACATCTTTAGAAATTATACAAACATATGTATATCAATGGATTCAACCTGATCAAGCAATGTACTAAAGCTAGATACTGAATCCTTCTACAAATCAATTGCGGAAATTAAACACAATTGCCAATCATAGTAAGAAAAAAAAGAATCAAATCAAACCATAACACAAATAATTTCCCAGGGAAAGCTTACTGCTCAAAACCCCTCTATCATATATTTTGTATTCCATAAGGAATCATGAAACAATTACAATGCATTCTTCTCACAAGAGTCTCTTGCAATCTTCCTATCGTCTCACACTGATCCAGACAAAATCGAGTCAACACTTAGCCAATTCTCAGACTGTCTTCAACCTACCTTGCTCACGCAATTAATGAGGAATGCAATTCATATTCCTTAGTAATTTCAGCCTTTCTCAACTGCGCTAGTATCATGGGAAATCCTGTGGTGTTTTAACTGCATATGGGCAGCCTACTAATATCACAACTGATGGTTAGCTTCCCTTTAACCTTTGTCTCAACTAGGTCTTCATCAGAATTGACATGCATGCAACTATTAATAGTAAATCATCAATTGCATGGTATATCACTGATTGTGAATTAAATATGATTTAATTCACTTGATCTCTCACTAGTGCAGCAAACAGTTATAATTAGTTCAACTGACTTTAACTAACTTAATTGAGTTAACTAATTTATCATGCATTAAAATCATGCACTTAACTACAATTTGAACTCTAAAACACATAGAATCACTCTGCATGCCTCATCAACCACCCTCAACTTGAAATTCATGAGCTAACTGAGTCTATCACACTCAGTTAGCTATTACAAGTATTTATGAGATAAGATTACAATTTATTGTCCAATTTAATAAAGGGATAGTTAAATTTGACCATGGAAAATTTTAGGGGCTAATATTCGTAGGTGGGCTAATTTTCCATGGTTTTTCCAAAAAAAAGATTCGCCAATTTCCATTTTTTTATAAAAGTGATTTGCCCAAATTTTGCAGTATAAAATTATTTTATGTTGAAAATTGCCAAAATTATATATACAATATATATAATATCATTATAAATTTGAATAATTTTATAAATACATCAATAAACATTTTATAGTTTGCATATTAGGGACTAGTGAGATTTGCCAATTTTTTAAACTTCAAGATAATTTTCCATCCTTAAAATTATCCCTGAATTTGACACATATCCAATTTATTAAATAAATTGAATTTCACAATAATGTATCGCTAGGACCCATCACTACACGACCTATGGTCCCACACTAGTGTAGGTGTTGTCATGTTTTTTCTAGATGCCAATTTCAATGTTTCTTGTTGAAAACTTAAAAACTCCCTCTCAACAAGAAAGGAATGTCCTTGCAAGCGACATGCACCTCTTGCATGCGACATGAAACCCTTGCATCTGACATGCAAATCTTGCATGCGAAACTTCTCCAGTGTTTCTCGCACATGCAAATTTTGCATGCAACACTTCCGAAACTGAATAGCCTCCAAACAACTGAATCAGTATAATGCATATGTCATCAAATTCTTCAGACTGCTGCTAGCTACTGCACATGTCTATTGGACTCTGTGCGTTGCTGACATCTGCATCCATGCACTATGCACTGCTGCCAACTATGATCTGTGCTCTAATATCTGACACCTGTCACTCTGATTTTAGTCCTCCTGATATCTGACTGCATCAATCTAACTGATCCTGCTACTGTTGTAATGTGGGGTCCTTGTAGCCAGGTTTGATCCATGAGATGCACCATCTCTAGGACCCTACCCAAATTTCTTCTTGGGATTAATTTTGCACATCACCCCACCTCACACTTGGAGGTATAGCTGCATGTACTCCCTCTACCCATCTGGCTCGAAATTTCTTTGCTTGAGTGGTTTCTGCCACTCCATGATCCTCTGCATGTGGCTGCTCCACATCTTGAGGTTTATTCTTTGGAACCAAGAGTTTCTCATCTACATTCAAATCAAGCTCCCTCTCAAGGGAAAATCGCATGGATTTCTCACACTTCCCAATGGTACATCCCTTGCATGTGTCTATCTGCGCAAGAGTACCCTTTGGAAGCTCCATAGAAATCTGCTACATGACCTTCAAAGCTCCATGCTGTAACTCACCCTCATCCCGACTCACCACTTTGTCTGCTTTACCCATCAATGTTGCACAACCATCTACATCAAGCTTGTATAGATTCTTCACACAAATCCCAATATTCTTGGATTGTCCTGTTGCTTTATGTTGAATGAAAGTTTTTCCTTTACTGAAAACAACATCATAGCCTCTATCCTCCAACATTGCGACTGAAACTAAATTTTTCTTCAAGCCTGGTACATTCATTACATCTTTTAATAAAAATGGTTTACCTGTCTGTCTCTGGAAAGTAACTGTACCAATCCTAGTAGAACTATACCTTCCGTCATCACCTTTTTCGATATGCATCTAGAGGTCCTTCTCCTCCAAGCTACTGAAAATTTCTTTGTTTCCCGTCATGTGGAAAGATGCACCACTATCCAAGTACCACCACGATCCCATTGCACTTGACATGATGCATGCGATCAGTGAGAATTCCAACTCAAATTGAGAGGCCAAAACCTCACCGAATGCAGATCCTGAAGCCTTCTTGTTCTTCTTCTTTTGTGGACAATTGGTGGCATAATGTCCATGCTCGTGACAGTGAAAACATTTCACTCTGGACATGTCACGCTCTTTGCCTTCTTCGTCGGTCTCGAATTTGGAATAGGATTTCTTTCCCTTCCCATTCTTCAACTTACTAGCCAAGGCACAATTTTATTTATCATCTTCCTTAGATGAAGATCCATCCCTAGTATTCTGCCTGAATTCTTCTTGCACCAAATCCGACCAAAGTCCTTCCCAATATGGCAGATTTTCCCTCCCATTGACAGAGTCCTGATAACTATGCCAACACTTGGGAAGTCCTAGAAGAGCTAGGCTCACCAAGTCATCATCCGCGACAGTAATTCCTACACTCCCAAGCTCATCTCAACATTGGACAAACTTGGTCAAGTATATTGGAATAATGTCTCCTTTCTCCATTTTGATTTTCCTGAGCTTGTCCTTCAGTGCAAATTTCCTATGATCACTACTGCTCTGAAACATATATGTTAAATACTGTCACATTGCATATGGAATCACTTTTCCATGGAGACTTGAGACAATGTGGTCTCGTACTCCCTCTAGTAAGATCCTCCTCGCCCTTGCAACCTTCTTTTTCCAAGCATCAAGATTTGCAGCATCTGCTACAACGGGTTTGGGAACATCATTATCAATGAATTATTTCAACCCGTTGTCCTCCAATACTACCTCCATCCTGTCTTTCCATGCAATATAATTGGAACTTCCCTCAAGTGCATACTCCAATCTCAAGCCATTGAAAGCCATTTCGATCTTGATCCACTTGTCGCAACAAGAATACTTTTGCAAATTCGACATCTATTCAGTTACAAACTCAACTTCTCATCCACTATAGTGATTTCTTGTGCTATGATACCATGTAGAAATTATAAAAACATATGTATATCAATGGATTCAATCCGATCAAGCAATGTAATAAAGCTAGATATTGAATCCTTCTACAAATAAATTGTGGAAATTAAACACAATCGCCAATCACAATAAGCAAAGAAAGAATCAAATCAAACCACAACACAAATAATTTCCCAGGGAAAGCTTACTGCTAAAAACCCCTCTATCATATATTTTATATTCCACAAGGAATCATGAAACAATTACAATGCACTCTTCTCACAAGAGTCTCCTGCAATCTGCCTATCGTCTCACACTGATCCAAACAAAATCGGGCCAACACTTAGCCAATTCTCAGCCTGTCTTCAGCCTACCTTTCTCACGCAATTCATTAGGAATGAAATATTTATTCCTTAGTAATTTCAACCTTTCTCAACTGCGCTAGTGTCATGGGAAATCTTGTGGTGTTTTAACTTCATCTAGGCAACCTGCTAATATCACCACTGATAGTTAACTTCCATTTAACCTTTGTCTCAACTGGGTCTTCATCAGAACATACATGCATGCAACTACTAATAGTAAATCATCAGGTGCATGGTAGTTCATTGATTGTGAATTAAATATGATTTAATTCACTTGATCTCTCACTAGTGCAACAAACAGTTACAACTAGTTCAACTGACTTTAACTCACTTAACTGAGTTAACTGATTTTCATGCATTAAGCTCATGCACGTAACTGCAACTTGAACTCTATATAGAATCACTCTGCATGCCTCACCAACCACCCTCAACTCAAAATTCATGAGCTAACTGATCCTATCACACTCAGTTAACTATTACAAGTGTTTATGAGATAATATTACAATTTATTGTCCAATTTAATTAAGGGATAATTAAATTTGACACATATCAAATTTATTAAATGAATTCAATTTCACACTAATGTATCGCTAGGAACCATCTCTACACAACCACTGGTCCCACACTAGTGTAGGTGTTGTCATGTTGTTTCTGGATGCTAATTTCGTTGTTTCTTGTTGCAAACTTCAACAACCTCTAGCGTAGCATAAAGAATGGTTCCTAGTTGCGCTGCTGCCACATATCAGATTACCCTTGACACAACATAAAATAGCAACGCAAGACGAAGCTCTGGAAATAGAAATGAATTTGGAAGCTTCGCCAGTAGGAGATACTCATGCAGGATTAAAACATATTCAGATTCAGCTAAAAAATATGACCTTGGAATTGCAAGATCTCAAGAAAGGTAAAGAAGTTAGATAGGAAGTGTGGTGTATAAAGTGCAAAGCATAAGGCCATTCTAAATAAAAATTCCCTGTATTCAGAGATTACTTAGATAGTGAAGCACCTAATCCATTGAGTCCAAGATACATCTTGTGGTGTGAGATATGCATAACTACAGGACAACACTGACCAAAAAAATTATATCTATTACATAAATATGTACAGACCCCAAGGGAAATGTTTTGCAACTTTTGTAAATCAGTGGGACATGATGAGAAGAACTGTCAAATTTATGACTTTATTATGGAACACACTGCTACTGCTTATATAATGCAACCTAAAGGATATGTAAACAAGGATCAAGGACAACATGTTTGTCGAGGAGGTTTCCAAGGATGAGGACGAGGATGAGGTGGAGGAGCTGGTCGAGGGCGCGACCAAACTATCTGTTATAACTGCAGACATACAAGACACTATGCAAGAGATTGTGATAATCCTACTAAAACCTATAAGTATTGCAAATATTTTGATCATGTGAGAGAAGAATGTTTGGTCCTTATGGCGGAGATGTAGGAGAAAAGGAATAAAAACCCACACAAAATCTGCAAATGATGATTGTTGAACCAAGGGAGGATGAACTGCACATCAACATCATAACAAGAAGTGGAGGTACGAAGGGAGATGATAAGGAAAAAGGTAAGCTGAAAATGGAAGATACATGGTTAAGAAAGACCACAGAAAAATCCCATGGGTTCTATAATCATCAGGAAAAATAAACATTCATGGAGGAAAATCAAAGCTTAATGGGTCTCGGAGCTTCAACCTATAAAGCGAAACCAATGCCGAAGTTAATACCAAATAAGGACGACACTAAAGTAATTACTCAGACATAAGAATTAGATCCAAGTATTTTAAGATCGTTCTTACAAACTTGCATGAAGCATTTGAGGAATCATAGGGTTGTCGAATGACTCTAGGAGTTGATAGACTCCTGCACTAATAAAGAAGTTCCACAAAGCGATCAACGCACAATGAAAAATTGACATCGACATAAGAAGAGAACGAGGAATGAAATGAGACTAACTACGCAGATCATGGAATATGATATGGATCAGGTAATCCTAGATTTGGGATCCGATTCCATTGTGTTACCTAAGAAAATGTGTAAGTTAATGGGAAAATCGAAGTTGCAATGGTCACCGATCTAGTTGAGGATGGCCAACCAACAATGTATCCTCCCTATGGGAAGGCTACCTAGTGTTGTAGTAGATATTGAAGGAGTGCGTGTTGTTGCAGACTTCAAAGTGATTAAAATTGTAGATGATAGAAATCCTTATCTGGCACTACTTGGATTGGATTGGGCTTTCAATACTATGGCGATAATCAATTTGAAGAAGAGACAAATGGTGTTCGTAAAGGACAATATGAGGGTCATATTTCCTTAGACCCTTCAGATGGAGTGCATTATACAGAGTTTGTCAGGGACAAGTATTGCGACACAGATGTCAACAAAATTTATCAGATAAAAACTAAGGAGTAAGATTGTATTAATCCCACTACAGACGATAAATTAAGCTGGGAACAAGAGAATTCCCGTACTTCAGATTCTGAGGAAGAACTCGAAAATTGGCAGAACATGTCACATGAAATATCTACCCGACGATGTGTCAGAATCACAAAATCATTTCGTTGCATAACTTTGAAGGTATTTAGTATGCCTTATTATGATGTGATAGGAGATGTAAGTATTTTCCTTGATAAATGTGAAAGAGAAATACCAGAATAATAGAGGTTGCAACCTTTGGATGTAGCCCTAAGCCTTACACTTGCTAGATGGTGGGGTACTAATAAAAGGAATATAAGAATTTGGGAGGAGTATCAAAGGATAATGTGGGTCATGTTTGGGTCAGTAGATACAAGATTTGAAGTAATGTATGATGGTAAGGTTGACCCCCGGAAGCATATTCATTACAGCACTTGAATTTGGGAAGAAGTTCCAGAACAAGAGTGGGTACATGTGTTTATGCACATACTGGAAACGATACCTATGAATTGCTATCTTGAGACAGAACTGCGACATGGAACTGCGAATTGGAAAAATTTGGTTGAAGGGTTCATACTAACATTTAGTTTTGAGGATGACTATCCGTGCATAGATATAACCCTTCATAAAGTCAGAGAAAAGGTTTTTAAGAACACAACTTTGCTAACATGGAAGCAACCAAATTGGACTGCGTAGTTGGAGTAAGCACTAGAGTGTTATAATGTGATTGAAAAAGAATATGATGAGTATCTGCGCAACATTGATATCATAGGATCATAAGGACATCGCAAAGTTGTGGGACCAGAACCTAAAATACTCGATATAGCAAAGCCCGCAAAAACAAAGAAGGTGAATAGTAGATCAGAAGAAGAACCAAAATTTGCAATGATTGGAGATTATTAGAATGAAGACACAATTAAAAAAATTACAGAGCTCCTACACGAGTATCAAGAGCTCTTCCCTATGAAATTTTCGGAATTTATGGGCATATTAGGGGACCTAGGAGCTATGAGGATTCCCTTGAAACCTGAAGCGAAGCTAGTAAAGAAAAGACCCTATAGGTTGAATCCAAAATACAAGGAAAAAGTGAAGGTGGATTTAGATAAAATGATCAAAGCTGAGATCATCGAATCAGTCGAAGATTATGAATGTGTAAGTCTCATGGTAGTTTAGGAAAATAAGACAATGGGAGAAATAAGTATATGTGTTGACCTAAGGAAGTTGAATGATGCATGCTTGCATGACGCTTTCCCCACACCATTTACAGACAAGGTGTTGGACAATGTAGGAGGACAAGAGGCCTATTATTTCACAAATGGCTTTTTGAGTTGCCATCAGATCATAATTGTGCCAAAAGATAGACATAAGACAAATTTTTCTATAGAGTAGGGCTCTTATTAGTACATGATGATGCCTTTTGGATTGAAGAATGCCTCTGCCATATTTACTAGAGTTGTAGCTGCTATTTTCAAAGAATATATACACAAATTTTTGGAAGTTTACTTTGATGACTGGACAATATTTGGGTTGTTGAAAATAAATGTTGCAAGCTTGAGGTTGATGCTGGATACATGTAGGCAATATAAAATATCTTTGAATTTAAATAAGTGTAACTTTTGTGTACCTTTTGGTATACTATTGGGAAATGTTGTTTGCAAGCAAGGACTCATGGTGGACCCTAAGAAAATTGTTGTTATTGTAAACCGAGATCCACCTAAGACAGTGAGACAAATGTGCATGACACTTGAACACACTAGATATTACAAAAAGTATATAAAGGGGTATGTTGAAATGGCACCCCAAAGTGGGGCTTCTAATTTAATTTTTCCCTTAATTAAGTTGGAAGAGAAATTGTAATTTCATCTCATAACAACTTGTATTAGTTAACTAATTTAGAATGAATGAGTTAGCTTAGGAAATTCAAGTTGAGGCTCAGAGAGGATGCATGTATAGAGATTCCATGATTTAAGGGGGTCCAGTTGCAATTATGCATGAGTTGTAATTAGTTAACTCAAGAAATTGAGTTAAAATCAGTTTAACTAGTTCTAACTAAGTGATGATCTAGAGATAGGTCTAGTGAATTAAATTTGATTTAATTCACAATGAGTGATCTATCAGTTAACTAATAATTCACTATAAATAGTTGTTTCATGTCAGTTCTGGGGAATACTTAGTTGAGACAAAGGTTAAAGGGAAGATAGTATCAGTTATATAATTACAAAATTGTACATGTCAGTTATAGAGTCAGTTGGAGAAATTGGATGGATTGTGAAATCAAGGAATGGGATTTTCATATTTAATAGGGAATTGATTCCTCAAGGAATGCAGGAGCAAGGCAAGCTGAGTAGAGGTAGAGAATTGGCTAAGTATTTGTCTGATTTTTCATAGATCAATGTGAGATAGTTAGCAAAGTGCAAAATTTATCTTGTGAGAGAAAGCATTGTATTGTTTCAAGATCCTTGAATTTATACAATATACAGATAGGAGGGTTTTAGGAAGCATGCTTTCCCCAGATACATATTATGTTGTTCTATTGATTGTTTCTTTCCCTTACTTGTTTATGTGATTGTGCGATCGTGTTTTGTTTCCACAACTCTGTATAAGGATTCAATATCTTGTTTTAGTACATCATAAGATTATATTAAATCCCATTGGTATAATTTCTACATGGTATCAAAGTGCTAGGAATCACAATAAGAAGAGAAGAACAAAGTTTGTTTTGATCAGGTTCGAATTTATAGATACATTCTTCGGTATTCAACAATAGAACAATATGTATTTCAATGACTTGAGACTGAAATATACACTTAAGGGAAATTCAAATTATATCACATGGAAGGAAAATATGGAGGCAGTGATTGAGGACAATGGAATGAAGGATTTCATAGATTCTAAAGTCATGCACCCCGTGAAAGGAAATGCTCAACTTATTGATGCATGGAAGAATAATGTAGCAAAGACGAGAAGGATATTGTTAGAGGGAGTTGGGGACCATATTGTCTCGAGCCTCCATAGGAAGGCGACTCCATATGAAATGTGGAAGGCCTTGACAGATCTTTGTCAGAATAACAACGACCACTGGAAGTTGGCATTGAAAGACAATCTCAGGAAGATCAAAATGGAGAAGGGTGACACGATCCAGAAATACTTAACCAAGTTCATTCAATGTCAAGTTGAGCTTGGAAGCATTGGTGTCACTGTTGTCACAAATGATTTGGTGAACATAGATCTTCTAGGCCTTCCCAAGAGCTGACATAGCTACCAAGAATATGTTAATGGGAGGGAGAAGCTTTCAGATTGAGAGCGAATTTGGTCAGATTTGGCACAAGAAGAAATACAGGAGAGCCCCCGATATGGATCCTCGTTAAATAATAATGGTGAGGACAATTGTGCCTTAGCTGGCAACACGAAGAAAGGAAAATGGAAGGCGTCCCATTCCAAATCTGAGACTGGAAACAAAGGAAAGAAGCGAGACTTTTCAAATGTGAAATGTTTCAAATGTCATGAGCATGGACACCATGCCACAAATTGTCTACAAAACAAGAACAAAAAGAAAGCCTCAGGAGCAGCAACAGGTGAATATTTAGCTTCACAATTCGAGTTGGACTTCACCCTCATTGCATGCATGGTGTCGCTGGTGTTGGGAGTTGTGTGGTACTTGGATAGTGGTGCCACATTCCACATGACCAGAAACAAAGAATTATTCAGCAACTTGGAGGATAAGGATCTCTAGATTCACATCGAGATGGGTGATGACGGGAGCTATAGCGCTATCGGTATTGGTACAGTTGCTTTAGAGAGAGAGTCAAGTAAACCCCTCATACTAAAAGATGTCATGCATGTACCTCGTTTAAAGAAGAATTTGGTTTCTTTTTCTATGTTGGAAGATTGTGGATATGATGTGATTTTCAGTGAAGTAAAGGCCTTCCTTCATCCCAAAGCCACAGGACAGTTGAAAAATATTGGGGTTCAAGTGAAGAACCTCTACAAACTTGATGTGGATGATTGCGCAACATTGAGGAGTAAAGAAGAGAAGGTGGTGAGCTGAGACATCGGTGAGTTATGGCAGAGGAGGTTGGGTCATCTACACCACAACACTTTGAGGATCATGCAACAGATTTCTACAGGGCTTCCAAAGGGTACACTTCCTGTAATATTCCTAATTAGCACCGCTAATTGGAATATTTGATTTTTGTATAGTTTTTCCGACTATAGTTTATTAATAAATAAAAGTGAGAAAAGGGGTCTAACTCACTTAAATAAAATAAAGTGTTTCCCTAGTAGATGCAACGTTGTAACTTAAGGGGGGAGCCTAGGGGGGCCACACACCACGTGGAGGAGCCAATGAGAGAGAGGACGTTGGTTTTGGAGGGAAACCAATGCTATAAAAGGGGGAGGAGTCTCCTCATTTGGGGCATTATTGATATTGTTGATGATATTGAGCTAGACTTCTGTCTACTTGAGCACGCTGGCTGTTTAGTCAGTCTGCAGCACTGTTCAGTGCGACTGAGTGTCTCCGGTCGGAGATCTCACCCTTGGCCCCGGGGGACTTCGAGTGCCTGCTCGGGCAAGGTTTTTCTTCAGTCTTTAGCAGGAGATTTGCAGGTGTTTTGTTGGGAGTTTTGCTGAGGAGTTGAGCTTCATTGGGTGACTGCGCAGTCCTTGGAGGGAGGACGCAGTTTGAGTTGGAGCTGTTCAGTGGTAGAGATTTCTGCAGGAGATTCAGGCCTATTCCGGTGTGGAGGTTCAGCGTTTATCATTTGGTGAGTTTCTTGAGGAGTCGTGGCCCCATTTCAGTCTATTTCAGTTGGTGTCTGCGTTGGTCCTGGAGGGACAGCGTTTTTCTAGGAGGAGGGTTTCTGGGGGTGATTTTC
Source organism: Pinus albicaulis (assembly GCA_034641835.2). Classification (NCBI taxonomy): domain Eukaryota; kingdom Viridiplantae; phylum Streptophyta; class Pinopsida; order Pinales; family Pinaceae; genus Pinus; species Pinus albicaulis. Next base: position 1,660,640,796 of record CM076579.1, read on the forward strand.
GGAGGTGGTCCATTTTGTATATGGTTTCTGGGTTTTGTCCGGGGTGGTGAGTTCAGGTGGTCTGCCGATTTTCAGCTCATTCCGGCAAGGGGATCAGCCTCTAGCTTCAGTTCATTCCAGCAACAGCAGTGTACGGCAGTTTCTTCCAGCAGCTGGGATGCAGTTTCTTGTAGCAGCCATTTCCTGTTTTTCTGAGAGGGTTCTTCACTTTCCTTGAGCAAGGATAGGTGCATTTATTCTGGTTATCCATTGTATCCCATTATATTCTCAGATTAATAAAATGGCTTAGCATTTCCGGCATTTTTATGTGTATTTGCTTTATGTTCTATTCCCGGCATTTTCTATATAGTTGTATGCTTGTATTGCTGTGTATTGTTGTCTATTTCCTATTGGGGATATTACAGTGGTATCAGAGCATAGATCTGGCTCAGCCTGTGGTCTATGACATTGGGAAAGAGATCATACAGAAGTTTGCTGGAATTTTGGAGAGCAATAGCAATTGCAGTACCAAAAACGAAATTGGAAAGAGGGCCAAAATATAAAGGGTCAAATTTTGAAGGTTGGAAATAGAAGAAACGTTTTCTGGGTTTTTCTGGGTTTTGGGCAAGGATCACCTTCCCAAATTCCTAGAATTTTCTGAGTAGTTTTCAGTGGGTAAATCAAAGGTCGAAGTTAAGCAGCAGTATGGTTTTGCAGCAGTTGTGCAGTTTCTCAGGAGCCTGTAGACACATAGCAGAAAGAGCCGATGGCAGGTGATGATGATGAGAGGAGATTTAGAGAGGCGCTCCTCCAACACATGCAGGATGTGTCACAGAGACTCACTGCGCTAGAGGTTAGGCAGCGGGAAACCCCAAGGGGTTTTCAGATTGGTGAGGGATCAGGCACATCCCACCATTTGCCAGAGCATGATGCCACTCAGCATATGGCATCACATACACCCACACGTCCTACCATGCCCACTTTTCTAGATGAAGACATAGGGGCAGCAGCACAGCAAGAGCCGGAGCCGGGCCACATGGGTGACTATTTTGCAGAGTACCTGGCATACGGGCAGGAGTTCATGGAGGCTCTCTCGTTCAGAGACTTTGTCCAGCTCCAGCGTGATAGTAGACCTCACAACTTTCACAGAGGGAACAGGCGCTCACATGATGGGGGCTTACGGCGCACAGTGGATAGATTCCATCTACCGACATTTGACGGGTCATCCAGGCGCTCAGAAAAAGCTTGGGTGGACAAGTTGGATACCTCTTTCCAGCTTGACCGAGTATCGGAGAGGGAAACCATTAAAATGGTTACCTCGCACTTGGAGGATGAGGGAACACAAGATTGCAGGGAGTCCGAGGTTACACCTAGTGTGACACAGGATTCACTCTCATTGGAGACCTCCTTGGCCGTGTCGATTGATGTGGTAGTGGAGAAGGTAGAGCCTACCCCAGTAGAGCCATCCATTGAGGTGATGACCGGAGTCGTGTCCGAGTCTTCAGGTGGTAGCATCACACGACAGGTGGGTGAGACGATAGGAGATATATCCACCTTTGATGAGGCACTAGCAGGTACAGAGGTATTGGATGATGGTCACAGACAGCGGTATCATCAGCTTCGGGCGGACCTTCGAGTTTTGAGAGGGAAGGCCACGTCAGTACGGGAGGCCATTTTGTTGCAGGACCAGGAGCTGGAGGGTATGAGAGTGACTTGTGCCAAGTCAGCGGCCAAGTTGGTCCGCATTGGGGAACGACTCGATTCCCTGATGGTACAACCCGAGGGCACATTGCAGCGTCAGATCATTCCCCTTCAGGCATGCATGGATGGGACTAGCAGTGTTGTTGGGTCATCTCTCCCCGTTGGAGAGAGAGAGGCAGAGCCACCTAGTCAGATCTCATATGTTGACTTGGATAGCGGTATGAGACGATCAGAGTTGCACAGGGTACAACATCCACATGTTGAGGTTGGATGGAGAGAGATTTTGAGTTGGTACTCGGTGGAGTGGGCTATGGAGATGGTGATGGATCCGAGTGTAGCTCAGCAGGAGTTTCTATGCATGGGGATTACAGGAACCCCAGATTGGCATTGGGATCCAGGTGGGATCACCTACCGTTTCCCAGGCAGGTCGGCTGACTATGTCTTGGAGAGTACAGTTGGCCTAGTAGTAGAGCATGTGCAGTTTCGGTCAGCTCCAGTGGCCAACCAGTTTATGGGCAGACTCCCTAGGTTGTCTTGGCATGACATTCATACACGAGATCACGGGGTGGTCAGCACACCTTGGCAGGAGCTTGTCAGAGGAGGTGGCATTGGCAGGCCACCAGATGGCACCTTGTATGGGGCCAAGGATTCTTCACCTTTGTGTGGGGCACAGAGGACGCAGCGGAGCCGAGCAGTGGTGGTAACACTACTGACACACAGGGAGATTCACTTCTTGGACCCCTTGAGAAGTATTTGGAGTGATGATCCTTTCGTCGGCAGGTATAGTGATGCGACGGTGGAGACGATGTTACCGATTGGTGGTAGTCTGACATGTAGAGGCATAGCTCTAGGACATCACATCCAGGGATGTGTGGGAGCCTCTAGCATTGCGCGGTGGATTGCCGGTGGACATGGAGTAGCATGGTGGTGTACCATAGTGTGTGGGACTGCATTGTGGAGTAGGAGTATCCTACATCACATTGAGAGCATGCGGAGAGTGACCGATGCCTGGACATAGTCAGAGCACGAGATGGTACAGGGTGCTACAGCAGTAACACATGGTATCCAGCAGTATACAGGGGTATGCCTCAGTGTGCAGTGGCATGTTGAGGAGTATATGGATGATCAGTGGTATGCGAGGGCATACGGTGCTGCACAGCAGGGTCTTAGAGCATTGCTTCCAGGGAGACTCATGGACAGGGACATCAGGCTTACCTTTGGGAGTAGTTCACCCAGGATCGAGGGAGAGACAAAGGATCGATACTTGGCAGTATCTGTGGGGACTCACACACCTGACTCGCTTTGACATCACTCACAGGTACAGTTGATTATGTTTTTGACCTTCGACACTTTGGGCGTGAGCAACAGGGTACGCGAGGTTCACCCAAGATATTTGGATGACACTCAGTACACTAGGCGAGAGACTTCTCAGCAGTGGCACTGGGTTGGTGTGCTAGTTGACAGCCACAGGTTGGGGGATGAGATGATCCTCTGCAGAGGTGGTGCATTAGTTATCACCGAGCCTACGCTTGGGGAGCAGGTCATGAGGGAGACATGCATCATTTTTCCCTCAGGGCATGTCGAGATCATGCATGAGCAGAGGATACGGGGTACAGCAGAGGTAGTATCCCAGTATGTGTCTGGGCTCCAGACACTGTATCGACACTTTGTCGAGAGGGTGGATGGCATGTTCGATGCAGATGCGATGGCGGAGGTAGAACAAGAGGGCATTCCTTCTGTATGCCAGGGTGAGGACTCTCTTTCATATGAGTCCATAGGATCAGTTGAGGTTGCTTCTGTGGAGCAAGAGCAGTCATGCAGGTATGATGACAGTAGATTGCAGCCGTATTACAGTGTGCAGGGTGAGCAGTTAGGGGACTGTATAGGAGATACTCTGGGTGATGAGTCACTTGTGACGCTTCAGCTAGAGCAGCACATGAGGGAGCCTGAGTCAACAGAGGAGGATACTATGGACATCAGGCATGACATTCCCTTGGGTGAGGTCCAGATGGGTGCCCACATTGAGCCTATGATGGATATGTGGCTAGCATTGGGGTCATCCTTTGAGGTGGAGCAGTCAGATGCACAGACACCGAGTACCATGACAGCAGCTACAGATCCATATCCTCTGGAGATGTTGGAGGTAGATGTGATAGTTTGGCAGTGGGAGATGATTACGGGTTGGCGGCAACCTTCCAGGCATGTTGCACATGCAGTTGTTGTTGCTACATCAGATGCTTCCTCCAAGATGGACTGGCGGGAGATCATGAGTTGGTACCCTCTTGATGGTACGGTATTCTTCGTAGGTAGCACAGTGGAGCAGGGGCCCTTGGACATAGTAGATGTTACAGATCACAGTCGGCAGGAGGGCACTAGTTGTCGTTACTTCAGGACTCCTTCCCAATTTCAGGAGAGCAGGATCAGCATGGGATTGAGTCATGACTTGGATTGGAGAGAGGTGATGAGTTGGTATGCAGTTGGAGGGGTAGCATATGCAGCTACAGGTACAACGCAGCAGGAGCCCAAGAGCATTGATGCTTATTGGTGGTCTTCACCTCTTAGAGCATTAGTTATAGCCAGAGGCAGTGCACAGTCCGAGCCGTGGGACTTGGGCGATTATTGGCCATGGTGGCGATGGGATCCGAGGGGATTATTGGTTGACTGGTACTGTGAGAGGTCACTTTGGGATCCTGGCATTGAGATATCCCTTCGTATCAGGGTGATGCAGGAGACAGAGAGGTTTCAGTGGGACCCAGGCACATTTTGCAGTATCGATGGGGAGCATCAGCTAGAGAGTAGGCTTGTTCAAGCGTTGCTTGAGGACAAGCAATTTTTGCCGGATGAGGATGCCACTTGGGAGAGCGAGCAGATTTTACAGCATCCATCACTTCAGTTGCTTGAGGACAAGCAACGTTTTGCCGGGGGAGACTGTAATATTCCTAATTAGCACCGCTAATTGGAATATTTGATTTTTGTATAGTTTTTCCGACTATAGTTTATTAATAAATAAAAGTGAGAAAAGGGGTCTAACTCACTTAAATAAAATAAAGTGTTTCCCTAGTAGATGCAACGTTGTAACTTAAGGGGGGAGCCAAGGGGAGCCACACACCACGTGGAGGAGCCAATGAGAGAGAGGACGTTGGTTTTGGAGGGAAACCAATGCTATAAAAGGGGGAGGAGCCTCCTCATTTGGGCATTATTGATATTTTTGATGATATTGAGCTAGACTTCTGTCTACTTGAGCACGCTGGCTGTTTAGTCGGTCTGCAGCACTGTTTAGTGCGACTGAGTGTCTCCGATCGGAGATCTCGCCCTTGGCCCCGGGGGACTTCGAGTGCCTGCTCGGGCAAGGTTTTTCTTGAGTCTTTAGCAGGAGATTTGCAGGTGTTTTGTTTGGGAGTTTTGCCGAGGAGCTGAGCTTCATTGGGTGACTGCGCAGTCCTTGGAGGGAGGATGCAGTTTGAGTTGGAGTTGTTCAGTGGTAGAGATTTCTGCAGGAGATTCAGGCCTATTCCGGTGTGGAGGTTCAGCATTATCATTTCGTGAGTTTCCTGAGGAGTTGTGGCCCCATTTCAGTCTATTTTAGTTGGTGTCTGCGCTGGTCCTGGAGGGACAACGTTTTTCTAGGAGGAGGGTTTTTGGGGTGATTTTCGGAGGTGGTCCATTTTGTATATGGTTTCTGGGTTTTGTCCGGGGTGGCGAGTTCAGGTGGTCTGCCGATTTTCAGCTCATTCCGGCAAGGGGATCAGCCCCTAGCTTCAGTTCATTCTAGAAGCAGCAGTTTACGGCAGTTTCTTCCAGCAGCTGGGACGCAGTTACTGTAGCAGCCATTTCCTGTTTCTGAGAGGGTTCTTCACTTGCATTGTGCAAGGATAGGTGCTCTTATTTTGATTATCCATTGTACCCATTTATATTCTCAGATTAATAAAATGGCTTAGCATTCCTGGCATTTTATGTGTACTTGCTTTATGTTCTGTTTCCGGCATTTTTCTAGATAGTTGTATGCTTGTATTGCTGTCTATTTCCCATTCGGGATATTACACTTGCACAAAGAGACACATGCAAAGGGTGTACTATGGGGAAGTATACAAAGGCCACCTTTCACGATAATGAAAGTTGAGCAACGAAAACCCTTCCAACAACTTCCATAGAAAATCACAGGTATTATGTGATTTTTGTTGATGATTTTTCAAGAAAGTGTTGGATTTTCTTCATGCAGAAGAAAGATAAGATTTTCTTCAAGTTTTGTGAGTTAGAGACACTTGTCGAGAAATATATAGGGAAGAATTTGAAGGCTCTAAGGAGTGAAAATGGTGGAGAATACATCTCTAACAAATTCAAGAAATTCTATGCCTTAGAAGGAATTTGAAGAGAAATGATTGCACCTCATAACCCACAACAAAATGGGGTTACAGAGAGAAAGAAAAAAACTATTATGGGAGCAGCACGAGCTATGTTGCATGATCAGGGCCTAGTGTTGCATCTATGGGAAGAATCATGCAATACAACAATATTTGTGCAGAACATAAGTCCTCATCACATACTTGGGATGAGTACACCAGAGGAGGATTTTTCAGGTAAGAAACCGGATGTTTCATTTTTTTAAATTTTTGGTTCATTTGTCTATTTCCATGTGACCAAATATGCTAGGAAGAAGCTTGAGCCAACAATGGAGTTGGGGATATTTTTGGGGTACAATGATACACCTCACAACTATCGAGTGTTATTTCCAGCGCATCAGATAAAAATGGTTCGAAGAGATGTGAGGTTTTATGAAGACAAATCCATGTGATTGTCCCTTAAGAGGGAGCTTGAGTTGGATACAGTTGAGGATCTCTTAGATTGAAAGGATGAACCTCGGATGTGGAGCAGCCACAATCATAGGAAAAGAGAGTGGTAGAAACCACTCATGCATATCCATCCACCAAACATGGAAGGAAGAACACCAGAGAGGTTGACAAATTATTTTTGGATGCGAGAGAGAATGTGGGAGCACCCACATTACAACGCACGAAAAGAAGGTCACCATAGCGGTACATTGGATACATGGCTCTTATGAGTGGAGGTATTGATATAGAACCATCCTCTTTTGAGGAAGCAGTGCGGTATCTAGTATGGGTTGATGCCATGGTTGAGGAGTATGACTCCCATTATTAGGAACACTGCATGGTAAGTTGTCCCAAGACTAGTGGGGAAGTCAGTTGTAGGATCCAAATGGGTCTATAAGGTGAAGCAGGAAATATATGGGAGTGTGGAGAAACACAAGGTTAGATTTTGGCTAGAGGGTTCTCTCAGGTGGAAGGGATTGACTATGATGAGACTTTTGCACCAATCGCAAGGTACTCATCATTAGATCCATCCTTGCACTCTCAGCATAGATGGGATGGAAGATACATCAGATGGATGTAAAGACAACCTTTCTTGATGGCGTTATTGAGGAGAAGTGTACATTAAGAAGCTAGAAGGTTTTGAGACCTTAGAAAGGGAGTCACATCTGTGTAGATTCAAGAGAGAACTGTATGGGCTAAAGCAAGCACCTTGTGCTTGGTACACCAAGATTGACAACTATTTCCCCGAGTTGGGCTTCCCCAAGAGTGAAGCCGATGCAAACCTATATCATATTGTGGTTGATGATAGTATTTTTATTATTGTACTTTATGTTGATGATATAATACTGACAGGTGATGAGCGGCTCATAAATTCTTGCAAAGATGATCTTGAAAGAGAATTTGAGATGAAGGACATGGGGCTCTTACACTATTTCCTTGGATTGGAAATATGGCAAAGAGATGGGAAGATATTTGTATCTTAGGGCAATTATTCCAAGGAGATTCCGAGGAGGTTCCACATGGAGGGAAACAAACCCATGGAGACTCCTTGTGCAGTAAAATGGAGGAAGGAGGATGCTACTTCAGGTGAGGTAGTGGATGCTGCTATTTACAGACAACTTGTGAGTTCACACATGTGTTTGGTGAACACACGACCTGACATTTGCTACACAGTTAACCAGCCGAGTCAAGATATGGTTAAGCTGACCAAGGTCTTTTGAAAGGCATGGAAGCATGTGTTGAGATATATTAGGGGCACTAAATAATATGGATTATGGTACAAAAGGAAAAATGGAGTGAAGCTTCAAGGCTTCATTGATGAAAATTGGGTTGGGAGTCCATCCGACCGGAAGAGCACATCAGGAGGCATATTCAGCATAGGATCAATAGTAGTTTCTTGGTACAACAGGAAACATAGATCAATTTCACTTAGTTAAGCAGAGGAGGAGTACATGGCGGTCAGTGAGGCTGCATGCGAGGCCATCTGGATGAGGAAGGTACTTGTTGGTTTGTTTGGTCAACATATGGATCCGACGATGATACATTGTGATAACCAGAGTTGAATCAAACTCTCGGTTAATAAAGTATTGCATGACAGGTCCAAGCATATTGATACCCGATATCACCATCTCAGATATTGTGTTCATAGGAGGATTATGTCATTAGAGTACATTCCCACGGAGGACCAGGATGCAGACATATTGACGAAGGTGCTGGCAAGAAGAAAATTCAAATTCCACATAGACAAGATCAGTGTAGCAAATAAACCCTTTCTTGTTGAGAGGGAGTGTTGAAATGGAACCCCAAAGCGGGGCTTCTAATTTAATTTTTCCCTTAATTAAATTGGAAGAGAAATTGCAATTTCATCTCATAACAACTTGTATTAGTTAAATAAGTTAGAATGACTAAGTTATCTTAGGAAATTTGAGTTGAGGGTAAGAGAGGATACATGTCAAGTGATTCCATGATTTAAGGGGGTCCAGTTGTAGTTATGCATGAGTCGTAATTAGTTAACTCAAGAAATTGAGTTAAAATTAGTTTGACTAGTTCTAACTGAGTGATGAGCTAGAGATAGGTCCAGTGAATTAAATCAAATTTAACTCACAATGAGTGATCAATCAGTTAATTGATAATTAAATATAAATATTTTTTATATGTCAGTTATGTGGAAGACCCAGTTGAGACAGAGGTTAAAGGGAAGATAACTATCAATTGTATAATTAGAAAATTGTACAGGTCAATTATAGATTCAGTTGGAGATCTTGGATGGATTGCATAGTCAAGGCAAGGGATTTTCCTATTTAATAGGGATTTAATTCCTCAAGAATGCATGAGCAAGGCAGGCTGAGTAGAGGCATAGAATTGGATAAGTATTTGTCTGATTTTTCCTAGAGCAGTGTGAGACAGTTGGCAGAGTGCAAAATTTCTCTTATGAGAGAAAGCATTGTATTGTTTCATGATCCTTGACTTTATACAATATACAGATAGTGGGGTTTTAGGCAGGGTGATTTCCCCAGATACATCTTGTGTTGTACGATTGATTGTTTCTTTCCCTTACTTGTTTATGTGATTGTGCAATCATATTTTGTTTCTGCAAATTTGTAGAAGGATTCGGTATCTTGTTTTAGTACAGCATAAGATCATATTGAATCCCATTGGTATAATTCCTATAGGGTATGCGAAAATAATTGGGCAAATGGAGAAGTTATTGAAAAAAGATGTCACTTTTCATTAGGATGAAGAATGGAAGAAGAGCCTCGAAACACTAAAATAGAAGTTAGTGTTTGTGCCTATTCTAGTTTTCCCAGACTAGAATAAGGAATTTCATGTAAATGTCGATGCATCTTGCATAGCGTTGCGTATAGTACTAGCAAAAATAGGAGCAGGAGAAATTGATCACCTCATAACTTTTGCAAGAAAAAAAATGTTCAAGGCAGAGAAGAACTATACCATGGCGAAAAGAAAAGGGTTAGCTATGGTCTATGCATTACAGAATTTCAGGCACTACTTGGTGGGAGCACATTTCAATATGTTCACTGATAAATATACATTGAAATATTTGGTGAATAATCTTGTTTTAGGAGGGAAAATTTGTTGATGTTTGTCGTTGTTCCAGGAGTATGACTTCGAAGTTGTAGTCAAACCAGGAAGATGGAATGTCAGGCCCGATCATCTGTCGAGGGTGGAGACAGGAGAATAACCCACAAGTATCAAGGATAACCTGCCTGATGCACAATTATTCACAATTAGGGTCGAGGATATTATTTAGTTTATAGCCACAGGAACGGCGCCTATGGAGTACACTATGCAACAAAAGAAGGAGCTAGTAGTCAAAGCAGTTGATTTGTCAATTATTGTAGAAAACTTGTACAAAATGGGATCATATGAAATAATACACATAAACTTTTCTGCACATGAAAGGTAGAGTATTTTGGTAGAAGCACATGGAGGAGTCACAGGTGGAAATTATGTGGGAAAGAACACTGCACAAAAAAGTTTGAGAGATGGGATATGGTGGCCCACAATACATAAGGATGCAAAGGAGTTTTGTTGAGCATTTGATGTATGCCAAAGAACAGTAAAGCCATCCATAAGAGATGAAATTCCACTAAATACACAGGTGACATTGCAAGCATTTGAAAAATGGACCATTGACTTTGTTGGACCCATCAATCCACTGGGAAAGAATACCGACGCAAGATACATAATCACTGAAACTGATTATTTGACGAGGTGGTTCAAGGCACAAAAAATGAAGGATTGCAGTGCAGATACTGCTGCAAAGTTCATATTTGAATATATTTTGTCCATATTTGGGTGTCCAAATATATTGATGAGTGACCGAGGTTCACATTTCTTTCATAAGACTATTGAGACACTGACTAAAGAGTTTCAAGTATACCATCAGAAAAGTATCCCATATCACTCTCAAGTGAATGGGATAGTCAAAGATTTCAATAAGATCCTAGAGAATGCACTAACAAAAGTGTGCAATGTGACTAGAAATGAATAGGATCTAAGGATTCTAGCGTTGTTGTGGGCATATAGTGTTAGTATGAATCTTTGTCGAAGTGTACGAAAAAATACCACTTTAGCTACGCATAAAAAATAGCCCTAACATCAAATATGGTTGCCAATATCTTCAGATCTGTGGTTAGTTGATCAAGACAAATGCTGCAAAAATCCAGATCTATGCATAAAGAGACATTAAGCAGTAAAAATAAGGTTTTGCTCCATGCATCCAATAGACAAGACAAGAACAATATTTTTGAAAGAATTTTTATATTAAGGGCACCTGAGAGGAAAACAAGAAAGGTGTTTCCAATTCTCCTCAATGGGATGGGTTCTTGAAAGTCCTTAGCGCTTCAGATCTAGCATTTCTCTCTCTTGTTGGTGTAGAAAACCCAGACAAACATAGAACTCAGAGGGAGCTCAGAAAGCAAATAATGGAGAATGTGACAATGATGATGGCTCAAAGTCAGACCAAGGGCATAGATCCAGAGTGATCTAATGGGCAACAAAATGTGACAAATGAATAGAAAAACCCTTCTATTTATAACACAATATTGGGTCATTCTAGATCTTGGTGCATGATTAAAATAATATTAACCAAATCTAGATCCACCTTTTATGGAATATTTTATTATATTTGTTGGAGGGAAAAGACATTTGACTTGGGTCAAATCCCTTTATTTGTAAATAATAAATAAATAAATGATTTATTTATTATTTTAAGGAAGTGGTTGAATGATAATTAAATAAATAATGATTTATTTAATTATTTATAAATAATTTAGTCATATTTAACAAGGAATATTATTTAAATAAGATTTAAATAATTATTCCTAGAAAATAATAAGATAAATAAGGATTTATCTAATTGATTTCCTTGTTTTGGGTTAAACATGACCAGGAATAATAATTAAATTATTGTTTAATTAATTATTCCATGAGGAAAATCAAACAAATATAGATTTGTTTAATATTTCCTTTTGGGGTTTTCTGTTTAGACCATAAACAACCTAATAAATGTGTTTTATTAAGTTATTTTACATAGTGAAAGCAATTTTACTTAGGGTAAAATTGGTCTTACATGGTGTACTTGGGTCCATCTAATGATAATAGGTTAGATGACCAAAAAATGGTGTAACAGATTTCCCCCTAGCGTGTGAGTGTTAGGAGCAAATCGTATGACCGAAGTACGTTGTAAGAACTCAACCACCAGACATCAAAAGGGAAGTCAGAGAGAGAAATGTAAGGTAGACTAATGTGCTGAAGAACTAGACCCTGAGGAGACGAGACTTACAGGTGCAACAAGTCTCTTTTTATGAGTGGGTACCTGTGCTAGAGGCAGCGGGGGAGGCATACCTATGCCCTCCGAGACAAAGTACAAAAGAATAGTGTGTCCAGTAAACAAGGGACCAAACTGTAAAGTACATGCTGGCATAAACATGAGCTAGATAAGAGAAATAATGATAAATCCCACATACATGCTATGCCTGGGATAACAGCCAGGACTTATACAATAATATCTGAGTACATGAGATACAAATACAACCCAAATGTTCCCTATCAATGTGGAAGGGCTCGCAAAATCTAACTGATACATGCAAATCAAAGAGGCGCTGCAAGCGTCTAAGGCCGACATCATCAAATATGTGGAGCTGCATTGAAGGATGCGATGAAGAGGTCATCCGGGCATGTGGGGGGCTACCTAGAGGGCCACCCCCTCATGAGGTTTGGGACATCTCACACACACCTGGGAATCACCGATATTAGCTGCTGCAACACTGAACCATCAAGTATATGGATCTCTATCATGTTGAAAGGAGCTGGAGCTGAGAAACAATCAAGTCAAAGGGAAGATAAGCAGTCCCTTTGCCTGATCCGGGGCACCAAACAATAGTGGAAGATGGAACCAAGGTACACCGCCTCTAGACCTGTCTTCTGGAATGAATGAGCTGATGTCGAAAGAAGGAGGTCCACCATAGGTGAGGCAATAAGGGATCCTCAACTAAGGCACGAGAGAAAATAGTAGAGACTGACAGACTGACACCAATGATGATGATGAAATGGGGGTACTGAGTAGCGAATGGAAAAATTCCCTTGTTAAAGCATAAAGGGCATGGATGACACCAGGAAACGGCCCGACCTGATATCATGAGGATGAGGACAATTTGAAGGCCATAATGTGCGATGCGAGAGAGAGACCAAGAAATGAAGGATGGAGGACTATATCAGGATACAAAGTGACTCAGGATAGACTCCATGAATGTGATGATGACTCAACTCGGATGCTCTAAACAAGGGCGACTCAATGGTGCTTTAGGTGAGTGAAAAAGGTATGGAAAAGTGTATGGAAAAGATGCAAATTCGGGACTCAACATACCCCCACTGTGAATGTGTTGCATGTCCTCATGCAACCAAAATTTTGATACTCTTTGTTCAGTTCATGTGCCTTGATACTTCAGCCAGCACATCCAACCCCCTTCTCTTCTTCTTTGGTACTGCCATCATTCTGGGTTTCTTCATTAAGCACCTAAATTTGATATTCAAAAGTGCTCTGCTCAATTTCTGGCATTTCCTTTTTAATTTCTTATTCTTCTTTTGCCAAATTCCCAAATGTAACATAGTATTATCATGGATGATCTTGTCCAGTTTGCCTTGTTCTTTCAATGTTTCATTTTCATTTTTGATGTGCCGATTTAAAAGCTCCAGCTCAAAAATTTCCTGTTTTAATGACTGAACTAAATCATCCTGCAATGTATGAGGCTAAATGGAAGAGGTACTTGGACCTGTGGCTGCCTTTTCCAAGGATTCTATATAGTCATATACCTCCTGCTGCTTGGGATCTACTTCCGGTGTCATTTTCATTGGGCTGTCCCCAAAATGCTGCAAAGGAGAATTATGTTCAAAATCTGGTCGAGGAGGGCTTACATCAATATTTTGTTGAGAATAAGATGGAGTATGCTCATTGTCTGATTGGGAGTGAAAGGAGTCAGGTTCACTAACTGACTGAAATGGACTATGGTCAGTTGGAGACTGTTCAGATGTCTCCTCACCCAAATCAATGAAATGAGGACCCTTAATTTGTGTTTTTCTCAATTTTCCCTTAAGCCTGCTGCTTCTCCTCACATGTTGTGGTACACTACCCTTTTGTTCTTGTTTTCCTGTCTCTGCCTTCTTAGATATAGATGACTGTTTTTGAAGATAAGCTAATCTTTCAGATAGTATTTGGTGATCTTCTTCTTCAGAAGAAGGAGTTTTATGGACAGCCTCAATAATTTCTTTCCCTTTTGGTATTATTGGCTTCTTAGCCTTGATTTCCTTCTTCTTCCTTTTTACCAATCTCTCTTCCCTATCAGTTCTTTTCATAGTAGTAGTAGGAATATTTTGGATTTCATCTATTGTTCTTTTCCTTCTACTTCTTTTTGCTGTGCTAGCTGCGGTAATTTCCTGAGTAGGAGTAATTTGGGTTTCAACATTCATTCTCTTTCTTCTATTCCTTCTAATTGAACTACCTTCAGGAATTTCCTGAGGTTCTTCAAAGAAGTTTCTAACTAGGAATTGTTCCCATGTATCTTTTCTTTCCTTTAGCTCCTTTTCAATCAGAATTTTTATAAGGCCGTGGTGATAAAGATGAGGCTCTACATCTCCTAAGTGTTTTTGAACAGTCACAACCATTTTCTTCAAGCTATTGAATAGAAAATAAGGGAGATTGAGAGTTTGGTTTTCAAGAAAATTCATCAATAGCCTGGTATGGTACATGTACATAGACCCAAAACGGCCTTCACATGTAATAAATTTCTGAACAATTAGTAGTAAAGTGGCCCATTCTTTTTTTATTGCATGCATAGGGATTCCTCTTTTAAAAACAGTGATATCCATACCTTGATTTCGTAGGATTGTTCTCCATGCCTCATCACTGATACTTTTATTTTTGAACCAACGTTCTCCCTCCTGAAGAAGCTCTGTGGCTGTTGCTATTGATGCTTCATTGACCAAAAACTTGAGGTCTCCAACTTCTGCTTCCGAGCCATCAAATGACCTTGCAAACGCTTTCATAATTTCTTTGTGGTAACCCCTGAATTTCTGAATAAAACGCAGCCATTTAGCTTTCCTCAACATCTCTTTTGCTTGCGGATAACCCTCTATAAACTTCGGTCCTTCCGGCTCTGCCCTTAATAATTTTCCCATTTCACTTCTCTGTGCTTCACAAGTTTGCCTCTGTGAGGGTTTAAGTGGAAATGGAACGATGGAATACACAGGATCGAGCACAATACTGTGGTGATGTTATCATAAAATGGAAATGAGCACCATAAACGGAATGGAGTAAGACTGTGGGTAGATATACGGGAGTGAGAGTGAGCAAAAGGAACGAAATTGAGTGAAACAGGGAGTGAGAATGAGTAGAGTGGGGTTTTGTAAACACGACAGAGACACGACAAAGAGGTTAACAAAGTATAATGTATTCGGCCGCGTTTTGAATTTTGGTGGCTGTGTAATAAATATGAACACGTTTCAATCAATGATTATGAAGTTATGCGGCTTGTAAGAGTCCTTTGTCAACTCAAATACGTCTCATTATCTACAGTGGGATATTGGAACATGAGTGAGAATCGGAATTTCAATGATGAAACCGTTTGTGAATAAATGCAAGAGGATAACATGGAGATCGTGGAAGGTTACGGGACTGTCAATATAATCATTGCGCGCAATGGGTAGAGCTCATAGTTTAAAACTATATAAAAATGTGTTTTTCAATACTATTTGAAATAAACTTTATTCATACCTTTGGAATCCTTGCTTTTGCCCTTGGTCTTCAACTGATTGATCTTCATTAGTGTCTTGAATGTTCCATTAATCCTCTCTCCTGCATTTTATTTCATAATTATGGAAATAACAACTGACTGTACATTCTCTTTGAAAACAGAGTAGTAGCTCAGGTATACCTTGTTCACGGAAGCCCCAGGTCAGTATTTCTGGCTTGGAGTCGAGCTAACGGAAACGGATGTCGGTACGAAGCCAGAAACACGGCCCAATGCACCCAGTTTGAATAGAAATGAACAAATGACAAATGACCAGGTGGAAATGGTCATAAGATTTTTATTAATGGAATGGATGAAGTAAGAGTGGAATGAAGTGAAATAAATGAAATGAAATGAAATGAAGTGGAATGAAATGGAGTGGGTGGTGAAATGAAATGAAGATGAAGACGGATTTTTGGAAAATATGGAGTGTCGGGTGTCCACGATTTTCACCCTATATTTTAAATATAAGAGCGCAATCAATGATTTTCGGGCTTATACCATTTTTTTTTTTTTTTTTAACTTGAAAAACCAAAGCTAAGTGGTGGAGAAGAGGACTGCCACAGCTACCGGCTGATGCGAACTTTCTTGAAACATCTTGACAAAATCCTCTTTAGAAAGTGGCTTATGATAAACTTTCAATCTATGGCCATTCACTAAAAGAGGAGTTTGAAACTCATCAATGGTCTTGATTCTTACAGCTCCATTGTTAAAGATCTTGTCAATCTCATATGGCCCAAGCCAATGAGTCTGAAATTTCCCTTGAAAATCTTTAAACTTGGAGTCAAATAACAATGCCCAATCTCCTTCTTGAAACTTCTTCTCTTTGATATATTTTTCATGCCATTTAGTTCTTTGATATTGAACTAGATCAATTCTTAGAATTGCTTCTTGTCTGATCTCATCTAGCTCATTCAACTGCTCCATTCTATGCTTTTGGGCTTCTGATAAGTCCATCCCCAACTGAACTGCTATCTTGAAGGTCTTGACTTGGAACTCAATGGGGAGCAAGATTTCTTTCCCATAAACAAGTTCATAGGGAGAATGTCCTGTTGTATTCCTCCATGTAGTTCTGTAGGCCCACAAGGCTTCTGGAAGCCTTTCTGCCCAATCTCTTCTATGTAGATGAACAGTTTTGGTGATGATACATCCAAGAACTTTGTTTGTGGACTCCACTTGACCATTTGCTTGTGGATGGTAAGGAGTAGATCTTCTGTGCTTGATTTTGTATTCTTCCATCAACTTCTCCACCAGATTGGATGTGAATTGGCTCCCCTGATCTGTCACAATTTCTCTTGGAACACCAAAGCGAGTAAAAATATCCTCATAAAGAAAATGAACAACTGAATTTTCAGTAGCAGAAACTAATGCTTTAGCTTCTACCCATTTAGTAACATAATCAGTACAAACCAATATATACTTCTTTTGCTTAGATGGTGGATTAATAGGTCCAATGAAATCTAAAGCCCATTTTTCAAAGGGTTCAATGAGTACTTGTGTTTGCAATGGAATTTCATTTGAAAGGGTAGGTTTCCCTACTCTTTGGCAGCTGTCACACCTTTTGACATATTGTTTTGCATCTTTGAAGAGGGAAGGCCAATAATATCCTAAAGAGAGGATTTTATAGGCCGTCCTTTTGTCTGTAAAGTGTCCGCTGCATGGTTCATCATGACATGCCTTAAGAATATCGGGCATTTCATCTTCCCTGACACATCTTCTGATCACAAGATCTGGCCCTGTTTTAAACAATTCGTTAGAAATCCATGAATATTTTGAACTCTCCTAAATAATCTTTCGTTTTTCTCTTGGAAATAAATGTGAAGGTAGTTTCCCTATAACCAAATAGTTAGCAATATCTGCATACCAAGGGGTCTTAATAGTTACTGCAAACAAATATTCATCAGGAAACTTATCTTCTACAGGAGAATCTTCTTTAGTATTTTGAATTCTAGACAAGAAATCAGCTACTGTATTCTGTTTTCCTGGTCTATCCAACACGGTAATATTGAATTCTTGCAAAAGTAAAAGCCATCTTGTCACTCTGCCATTAGTAACAGGTTTGTTCATTAAATATCTAATTGCAGAATGGTCGGTATGAATAAAAGTTTCATAGCCTGTTATGTAATGTCTAAACTTATTAATTGCATGAACAACAGCTAAAAACTCTTTTTCAGTCACAGTATAGTTCAACTCTGTGGGAGTCAAATTTTTACTGGTGTAATAAATGGCATAAGGAATTAAATCTTTTTGACCCAACACGGCTCCAAGAGCTGTATCTGAAGCATCTGTAGAAATATGGAAAGGAAGTTTCCAATTTGGTCCTCTCAAGATAGGTGCTTCAGATATTCTTGTTTTCAAAGTTTCAAAAGCTGATTGACAATCAGGATCCCATTTAAATTCACGGTCTTTTGTAAGCAATTTGAAGAGTGGAGATGCTATTTTAGTGAAGTTTTCTATAAATCTTCTATAGTAACCGGTAAATCCTAGAAAAATTCTAACATCTCTTTGACAATTTGGAATAGGCAACTTGGAGATGACTTCAACTTTTGATCTATCAACCTTAATCCCATCTCCTGAAATATGATGTCCTAAAACAATCCCTTCGGTAAACATCATAAAGCATTTTTCATGGCTTAATGAAAGGTTTGTTTCTTTACATCTTATGAGAACTTTTTCCAAATTTTCTAATGCATCTTCAAATGAATTACCATAAACTGTAAAATCATCCATATAAACCTCTACACAATCATGGATTAGATCAGAAAAAATTCCTAGTACTGCTCTTTGGAATGTTGTTGGTGCATTACATAACCCAAAAGGAAGCACTCGGTAGGAAAAAGTTCCCCATGGACAAGTAAATGTGGTCTTATCTTGATCTTCAGGTGCTACCTGAATTTGATTATAGCCACTAAAACCATCCAAAAATGAAAAGTACTTTTTACCTGCTAATGTATCTAATACCTGATCAATAAAGGCAAAGGAAAGTGATCCTTCAAAGTTGCTTTGTTCAACTCCCTGTAATCAATGCATACTCTCCATTTACCATTCTTTTTAGGTACTATAACCAAAGGAGAAACCCATCGGCTATCTGAAATTGGATAAATGAAGTTTACATTGAGAAGTTTTTTGGAGCTCTTCTTTCACTATCTCCCTAAGATTTGGATTCATCCTTCTTTGAGGTTGTCTGATTGGTCTACTGTTTTCCTCAATATAGATATGATGGATGCAAGTCTTAGGATCAATACCCTTCATGTCAGTATACTCCCATGCAAATGCAGTAGAATGTTTTTGGAAGATTCTGGTTAATTCTTCTTGTTGTGATTTCTCCAAATGTTTGTTGATATTCAATGTCTTTTCTGGAAAAATTTCAATAGCAGAATTACCAAACTCTTCCATAGAGTAAAGAGACATTTGTCTTGATGATAAATATTCTATGTCAGATTCCAACTGAAATTGTGTGGGGTCATATTATGAAGTTATCTCAAAATTTTCTAATGTGTTCAGAATTTGACTATCCTCACTAATTTCAGAAATGGTAAAGACAGGTTGTATAGTGTTCTCATCATCGACCCATTCATTGTCTCCTATTTCTGTGATAGCTCTTGCTGGAGGATACAAATTGAATTTCTTTGTCGAATTACCATTTGAAATGTACATGTCTCCAGATCTACAACTAATAAAAGCATCAGCTGTGGCTAGCCTAGGTCTTCCTAAGATAATTGGATGTCCTCCTAGATTACTTTTGGGAGTCAAAATCATAAAGTCTACTGGATATTCCCAAGAATCTAAGGAGACTGAAATATCTTCTAATACACCATCTGGTTTAATAACCGATCGATCTGCAAGTTGCAATAAAGTAGGTGTAAAGAGAAGGTTAGGAAGTTTTAACTGTTCCATAGTCTATCTACTCATAATGTTGATAGCAGCCCCTAAGTCAATCAATGTGTTTGGAATTTCTATCCCATTTATATGTGTCTTGACAATTGGACTTCCTGGATCTACATACTTCTGCATGGTAATTTTTCCCATCATAATATCTGCAATCTTTCCTACCAGGTGGATTCTTCTTGTGTCTTTTAGTTTCCTTTCTGGTCTTTTGAAACTCAACTCCTTTATGGTTTTTGCTAGAATAGGAATTTCTCGAATGGCTTGTAGCAAGGGAATCTTGATACAAACATTCTTCAATTCATCTAGAAAGTCATAGTTAGGCAACCAGATTTGTTTTTCCACCCCCTTGTCAATTTGTAGTCTTTCAGGAAAAGGAGGTGTAGATGAAGATGCAGGTCGCTCAACTATAGGAGTTGTGGGTGTTAACTTTTCTTTTTCTTTTTGCATGCTTGGATTTTGAAGAGATTCTTCCTCGGAACCTTTATTGACTTGAAGAGAGTCCTCCTCAGAGGTATCTTGCTCTTGAATATCTATAGAAGGTTTTTCTAAAACTCTACCAGATCTGAGTTGTACATCGTTGAGAGGAACAATCATATAGGTAGAAAATTGTTGTCCTTCTACCATATAAGTAGTTTGAGGATTCTTATTGTTAGGATTTGGCAATGGCTGAGCTGGAAGTTGATTTGTCTTCTGTTGGTATGGGAGCATGAGTTGAGGATTTTTATTTTGTTGAGAAGGTTGTTGTTGTGGAAATGGTAATGAAAGTTGTGGATTTGGGCTTGGAAATTGTGGAGCTTGTTGATTTTGAAAAGATGGAGGATATTGATAAAATTGAGCAAATCTCCCATAAGGATTTTGCATCCCTTGTACCCATGGCTGATATGAATTCTGATGTTGGGGCCAAGGTTGTTGCCAAGGATTTCAATTTGGTGGGGTTTGAAGATTCATAGGGTTATTAAACCCTTGAGATTGTTGTCCCTGCCAAGGTCTCCTTGCGACAAAACAGAGAGATTCTACTGAATTTGGATCTTCTTGAAAAACGGCTTTGAGTCCAGGGATTGAAGGACAATCCTTGATCTCATGATTTTCTGAGCAAATCATACATGTTTCTACAACTTTTGCATCCAAGGGACATTCCCTTAAAGCATGTTTCTTCCTACATTTCGGACAAAAGATGGCTAAGGCATCTGTTTCTGCTTTCTACTTGTTTTGGATTTTAAGGGTGTCTAGTTGTTCACTAAGGCTCCCTAAGATATCAGTTTTAAACTCATCAAGCATATTACCAATCTCTGCCCTACTTACTGATCCAGTTGCAGATTTGTTAGCCCTAATAAGAGAAGAATCCCTAGGCCCTTTTCCAGTTTTAGATTTTCCCCTTGAGAGATGGATACATAGTTATGTTATATCATGAAATGGAAGTTGAGAAATGTCTCCTTTCCCCATCATGTTTAAAATGTCTATCCATTCATCTCTAATGGCTTTTAATAGGAGGGCTTTCAGGGTTTCATTATCTAAGTTGCTCATCTTTGCTCTTTTCAAGTTGTATTGAAATCGTTCAATTAAGTCTTCCAAATTTTCATCTTCTTTTTGCATCATTTTGAATACCTCATCCTTGTGATTGGTGGGCATAAAATAGTCCAAGTATCTATCCAAAAATGTTTGTTTCATATCATTCCAAGTCCTGATAAATTGAGTGGCTAATCCCATGAACCATTTCAAAGCAGATCCCTTCAATGTTGAAGGAAACAGTTTGAGTTTTTGAGAATCTTCCATATAGTCATAAGTTCGGCACACTACTTCAAACTCAAACAGAAATGTTTCAGGATCCTCACTTCGCAATCCATAAAAGTTAGGGAGAACAGATGGTGAAATATTTTTCATTGTTGCATGAGTTCCTCATCAGCTATAGGGAATCCCAACAAATCCCTATTTCTACCATTATTTCCTTCACCATTGTTATCTCCATTATCTCCTCCTCTTCTACCTCCACCTCTATTTATTACTTCCTCTGCCATGATAGTTTCTTTAGAGTCCTTATAGTCCTCTAGTTTTTCTACCAAGGAAGGATGAGAGAAAGTCTCTTTGTTTTCTAAGTGGGTTTTAGTAGGTGGTATAGGAGAATCCTCTAATTCAGTTGTTCCTTGACTTCCAAAAATCTTAAGGCTAGGGATAGATGGTGGTGAATCTGGTCTATGCCTTGAAGAAGATGGAGTTGTGAAAATCGAACTCTTGGCTTTAGCTATAAACCTTCCCCTAGAATCTCTTTCTCTATGCATGTCATTTTTTATTTTTTAAAAAGTTGGGCTAATAATTCTCTTTCTGATCTTCCAGATCACACTAGGTGCAAGAAGAGAGCATACTTAAGAAATTACTAAACCAATAACTCTCTTTTCTGATCCTCCAGATCACACTAGGTTCAAGAGGAGAGCATACTTCAAAAAGTTATCAAGTTTTCCCTTCTTTTATGATTTTATGTTTTTTTTTAAGAAATTGGCTACCTAGTTACACTTCCCCGGCAACGGCGCCAAAATGTTTGGTCAATTTAGTGTGTCCTAAATTGTTGCATTTAATTTGTCAATCCGGGAATCGTAAGCTGATGAAGTGCGGCGCACTATATGTGCAAGATAACCTATTTCTTAACTTTTTGTCGTTTTTGGTTTTTCTAAGGTGAAATGGAAATTCTAGAATGAAAACAAGTTTGGTTATATTTGTTCAAGGAAGTGATATCCCCTTTAATGATTTACCAACTTGAAACTTTAAAAGCAAATTGAAAATTACAATGACAAGACTTGAAAGAAAGTAAAAGTGTACTGCTGAAATGAAAAGATGCTGCTAATCTAATGCTAATCTAATGAATCAAAACAGTAAACTAGTGAACATGAAAACCAAACTATTCTTGCTGCCAACTAAACACAAAAGAAACTATGCTTAAGGAAATTCAAAATTGCAACAAAATAAATCTAAATCAGATTACATCAATTCATTTTTTGACCCTTCATCATTAGACCAGCTATGATTTTCGGAAGTAATCATAAACAACTTGTGTAACTGATATTTAATTTGCAGAAAGTAAACTAATACTAAACCATACACTCATGATTCAATCCCTCACCATCAGTCCAGCTGTGGCTTTCGGAGGCAACCGAAGATGTCATACATGATTTAATATATCTAGTCTTAACTAATACTAAACCATACACTCATGATATCCTTCACCATCAGTCTGTAAATTTCTAGTATTTTTCTAGGCACCTAAGATGTATCATACATGATTTAATATATCTAAATTTGCAACTTAAAGAAACTAATATCAAACTACACATCCATATTCAATCCCTCACCATCAGTCCAGCTGTGGCTTTCTGAGGCAACTGAAGATGTTATGAGCAATTTAATATATCTAACTTGCATAAAGGAAACTAATATCAAACTACACACTCATACTTCAATCCCTCACCATCAGTCCAGCTGTGGCTTTCGGAGGTAACTGAAAATGACATGAGCAGCTTCATATATCTAAATTTAACTACTGAATCAGATAAGCAAAACTGAAATGTACAAAGCAAGACTGAAGTTAAACAAAAGCTATGAAAAGCAAACTAGCAGCAGAACGATGTTAGTTTCATGTCATTAGTCAAAATGCTATAAAAATGCCCGGGCTGTCTATGTGAAACCTGCAATCAAGAAAACTGATCAGTGATTAACAATCATAAAACATGAAAGACAGAAATGAAATGGAAATTATGGAAATGTATAAACAGAAATGAAACAACTGCAAAGTATGAACATATGGATGGATTATGATACAATGACTTTTAAAGAAATGAAATGAGAAATATACACTAATACACAAAACCTTAGCTGAGCAGGGGCCCTCTACACAACCTTGGTAACGATCCTCAAACACGAATTAAGTTGAAAAACAGAGTCTTCTCATATTAAAAAGCAGTTCATTACAGAATGGTAGTGTTACGGCTCAAGGGCAGCGTAATCACTACAAAGAAGACTAAAAGATAACAGAGTTCATTCACTAACATCAACTATCAACTAACTTTATGTGCGTATGCAAACGCTCTATATATAACAATAAACTGTAACTGTCTCCTAAAGTTCATGATGGCAGAGAGCATGTAGACCACTACGTCCACGGATATAGGAGTATGGCCGTGTTGGAAAGTGAATCTACGGAAGGTGGATGCTTGAATTCAACTCCAGAGCTCTGCACAGATGTCGATTTAACCTCCGCAAGATTAGAAACGGCCGTATGGATGTTTATGTGCCACGAAACAGAGTCCGGCCGACATGAAACTCCATAGTTGACTTCCATGTGGACGCCTTTGACCGTGGCTTCTTTGGAAGAGTTTGCTTGAACCAATAGGACACGAACCATGTCCACGTCATTCCTAGCCTGCCCATGTGGCTCGTTTCCCTTGTAGACACCTGTAGCATATAATTCCACAAAATAGCTGCGGAAAGTTGCAGCAGCTGCGGAAAGTGGCAAGATTCCGTAGCTGAATGAAAAAAATCTAGATCAAATAGAAAACACAAAAATATAATTAAAAACCATGTTAGATACCCTTTTGCACATGATATTGACAATTTGGGAGGTTTAGGTGAGTGAAAAAGGTATGGAAAAGTGTATGGAAAAGATGCAAATTCTGGACTCAACAGGTGCTGCCACACAATAAAGGTCCAAATGGGGACCATAAAAACATGAGTACATGAGGGTAACTCATGACAAAAATCAACACGAACAAGGACGAGTAAGGAGGCAGAGTGATACCCCTAGTACAAGTGATGTAAGTGAGGAAATTAGATTTGGAGGAGAGGTGAATAGACCCTTCGTGGAGAAAACTAAATGGTGCTACCACACAGTAAAAGTCCAAATGGGGGACCATAAAAACATGAGTACATGAGGGTAACTCATGACGAAAATCAACACGAACAAGGATGAGTAAGGAGTCAGAGTGATGCCCCTAGTACAAGTGATGTAAGTGAGGAAATTCGATTTGGAGGAGAGGTGAATAGACCCTTCGTGGAGAAAATGTGTTCAAGTGAAGTATCAAATCATGAAAACTAACAGATACCCATTTGAGTGCTCGGTGAGAGCTTTCCAATGGTACAGACGATGTGTCAAACGAGGCTACGGTTTGGTTGTAGTGGGCGAAAGAAAAATCAGGGGTTTCTCTTCTAATAAGGCATTTTCCCTCCAAATGCAATCATTTGCTTGTGTAGCTGTGGTGAATGTAGAGAGGAGAGAAGGCCCTAAATCTTGTGGAGATTCGTCAGTTGCAAGTAATAGGCCTAATCCTACTCTTTCTTTTTGATGGATTGCAAGTTCAGATTAGGGTCCTAAATCTTAGGAACAACCCCTCCCTCATCTTCACGGCCGGGTCGCACTATTTGGGCCAAAAACTACGACCTGCGAAGCAGGTTTTGGCCTAAAAAGTGCGACCTGTCCCAAGATTTGGACAAAAAGTGCGACCTGTCCCAAGATTTGGACAAAAAGTGCGACTTGTCAGATGGGGGTGATTTCAGTGCTGTTGTGGGCTAAGAGTTTGGTGTTTTGTAATTGGATACATTTTTTCCTATCTGTCTACTGACAAAGATGATGTTTTTGTGCAAATATGGCAGATACACGGATCAATTAGAGAGAGAGAGACCTGGGTACATTACGGTCAGAGATCCAAGAGAATCAGGGTGTCCATCGTGCACTGGCCAGGTTTGGGGTTATTGGGATCCAGATCATGAGGTCTTTATAGTGCAGGGGCACAGGATCAAGTTGAAAGTCCAGGATCTGTATTTCCTGAGTGGTCTCCCACCATTAGGGATGGTGGGAAATACACAGCCAGTGTTACCGTGGGGGCGTGGCATCATGGAGTTTGTGGAGCGACATTTTCGACTAGGCTTCCAAGTTAAAGGGACTCGGATACTGATTGGGGACTAGGAGAGATTAGAGACCTGTGCAGTAGCCGCAGCGGTGTTGTGGATCCTGGGCAGCCAGGCGCTCCACCACATCACTGGGGGGCAGATGATGATCATGGAGAAAGTGTTGAGTGGGACCTACTATGGATGGGCCCAAATGATGTTGAAACGACAGTTGTCGCTTTGCAAGCGAAAAGTGAACCATGATTGATCGTATGGGACCGTATTATGCTCCTTCGTTTTTGAGAAGATCCCGACCTTGCGACCTCGTGTACAGCTACCAGATGGGGGTCCGAGAGAACTCAGGATGCGCTGATGGGGGCGAATACTGTGTAGAGGAGGAGGGGCGGTCAGACGGGTGTTCCGACCGGAGTTCTTTGCCCATTGGGATCAGATGCTGTTATACATAGACGACTATCCCTATAGTGGGATGAGTTATTGTGGAGATCCAGACTTGCCACTTCCGCCTGGGCGAGTATGGGGGCCCGATGGTAAGTGAAAATTGACTAATATTTTATGTGCATGTTAAAGTTTGTTAATAGTAGATATGGTACTGATTCTTATACTTTTGGTATGCAGATATAGCTTTGTTAAAACTGACCGGATATATGGGACGACTTGCAGTATCAGGAACTGCAGGTGCTAGTGGATCGAGAATGGCACAGAATGAGGATATGACCGCCCTCCTGGAGGACATCCGTCGTAGATGTGAAGGGCTGCTTACCGGTGTTTCAGAGCGAGGTTGGAAAGACTTAGACGACCAATACATAATAGAGTTATGTATTGGTCTACCCTCAGAATGGCGAGGTGTCATGCGGGACATGGCAATGGCCGGTCAGACTGTGCATGATATAGAGCAGATACATTGGCACGAGATCCTCCAGATAGTGATTAGATGTGGGGTAGGTGGTGCCCTCTAGTGTGTATGTAGGGGCAAGTGGTGCCCCCTAGTTTTGAGATGTGTTTGTTGTAACATGCTATGGACATGTCATATGTATCAGAGTAGATGGTATCTAAAAACATGTTGTATGACACATATTATGGATATGCAACGTTTTGATGATTTTGAATGTTATTGTCTTGTAGGAAATGTGTGTGATAAATGCCAATCTAGAACATGGTTTTCAATGCTATCTACGTAGTGATTTTGTTCTCTAGGTACATGACTGAAAGTAATGAATCTAAATTCACGTATCAAAAGTTTCACTCGTAAATATCTTCTAAAAGGATAGGATTATGCACACGATAGACACCATTGTGTTGTAGGACAAGAAGCAGGGAATCTAAACGAACATGCAGATGGAGGATGCGATGAGAGAGGGCATCGACTAAGAGGCCATGCACTGCATCATATTCTGCCTGATTATTGGTGGCAGTACCAATGCAGACCCCATTGGAGAGAACGAGGGTATACAAGGGGGTTAAAGATGGCCCAAGCTGCCGAGGCGAGATTTCAAGAATAGTGACTTGCCCCGTCGGCGTAGCCGATATAAGGTGTGGACAGGAGGTCTTGCAAGGTAGTGTCACAAGACAAGAAATGGGAGGAGGAATAACAATGATGGCAGCGTGAGTGTATAGTAGACATCAAATGACAACTATGGGAGGGAGTAGTCTAGATAAGATGGCTATGACTCATAAAGCGACTAGAGGGTGATGTATGAGGGCTACGGGAGGGATAGCTGCTGCTCATGCTATGGAGAACATCATAGATACGGATGGTATCATCCCGATTCTAGGTGGGAAAGAAAAGGTGAAGGAAACCACATGACGCTAAAAAGCTACCTAAATCATCAGCATGGGAAGAGAGGTTCACATACGAATCGTCGCGGGGGATGACAGAAGAACAGGTAAAAAGATGGTCAAATGATGTGGAGCCCAAGAATGTCGTTGAAGGGGGGGCAAGCGAAACAAAAGAAGGGGATTCAGAGGGAATGTACTCCGAGGGTCACACGGATGATGATAGGTAGAGGATGGGGGTGGCAGGGTCCGTCATCTCAACATCAGGGGGGGAATGTCAAGGGGAGCAGGGGGATCCTCAAGCTGACCTGACGCATACTACGTGAGGATGGGAGAGGCGGATTGATTTTGTTCAACCTCATACTCGCGAATGACCTCTAAAGAGGCGCGGTAATGCGTCAAGTGAGGACAATGGTGGGAATAATGGCCATGGACACCACACAGAGCACAAGGTTTGTTGGTGCGAAGAGTCTTTGGGTTCTTGGCTGTGGACGAGGAATAAGCAGAGGGTTCAGGGACCGTAGATTCAGGGAACACAAATTTAACCATGGGCTTAATACGGGGCAACTCGGGACAAGTATGTGTGGCATGACCAACGACATCACACAAGGTGCAAGGCTTGGCGGGCGGAGGAGGGGTAGGGTCAATCGGGGCAACCTTGTCTTTGGATGCCCCCTTGTGAGCTTTGCCTTTATTTCCCGTAGCTATCACAACAGGAGAAGGGTCCTGTTGAGGTGCTAGCAGGACTGTAGCGATGGAAGAAGC
Source organism: Pinus albicaulis (assembly GCA_034641835.2). Taxonomy (NCBI): domain Eukaryota; kingdom Viridiplantae; phylum Streptophyta; class Pinopsida; order Pinales; family Pinaceae; genus Pinus; species Pinus albicaulis. The sequence goes on from CM076579.1 coordinate 1,660,668,427, forward strand.
TAGGGGAACCGGTTGAACCGATGTCAAAGCAAGGTATGGTTTGGGGTGACCTGGTGGGGTAGCGGCTGGAGGGTCAAGGTACCAGATGGGTATGCCCAGGGTCAAATTAGGGAGGGAGAGGGTGGCCATGATGGGGACCGAATAGATTTTGGGAGGGGTAGCAAGGAAAGGTATATGACCAGCGGGGTAATGGCCAGGAGGGACGGCTCCAAGATGGTTGAGACCTGGTGGAACCGACCCAGGAGGGTAGAGAGGCTCATGGGTACCAGCTGTAGGAGAAGGGCCAGAAGGAAGAGGTCCGGCTGGCTGAGGCGAAGGGCTAGGAGAAGGTTGCGGCGAGCAAGGTTGAGGTTGCTAACTAGCCGAAGCGGGCCGCTTAAGGTCAGCCCGAGATGATTGCATTATGTAAACATTTGCTAAGCTGGGATCAGAGACAGGGGGAGGAGGAAGACCAGGGAAGGTTCCAAGCAAGGAGGAGTCATTGTAGACGCTGGGGGAGACACTGGTCAAAGAATCGATGGTTTTCTTATTGGCTACAGAAGAGATGGTCGACTCATAGGAGGGCTGAGATTTTGGCTCATGATATGTCAACTGGTTAATGGTGAGTATCTTTCCATTATGAGGGAAAAACATCTTGTGGTGGACCGCAGATGGGACAACATACATGGCATAGGTGTAGCTATGCCCCAAAAGAATGTTATAATCAAGAGGGGTGTCAATGACTTCAACGTCAACACAAACAGTCTTGCCCGCAAGAGTGATAGGACAATTACGGAATAGGCTAGTGGGTTGGGAGGCATGGTCATTGTTGAGTCCCGAATTTGCCTCTTTTCCATACACTTTTCCATATCTTTTTCACTCACCTAAACCTCCAAAATTGTCAATATCATGTGCAAAAGGGTATCTAACATGGTTTTTAATTATGTTTTTGTGTTTTCTATTTGATCTAGATTTTGTTCATACAACTGCGGAAACTTGCCACTTTCCGCAGCTGCTGCAACTTTCCGCAGCTATTTTGTGGAAATCTATGCTACAGGTGTCTACAAAGGAAACGAGCCACATGGGCAGGCTAGGAATGACGAGGACATGGTTCGTGTCCTATTGGTTCAAGTAAATTCGTCAAAGAAAGCTGCGGTCAAAGCCATCCACGTGGAAGTCAACTATGGAGTTCTATGTCGGCTGGACTCTGTTTCGTGGCATATAAACATCCATACGGCCATTTCTAAGCTTGCGGAGGTTAATTGACATCTGTGCAAAGTTCTGGAGTTGAATTCAAGCGCCCACCTTCCATAGATCCGTTTTCCAACATGGCCATATTCCTATATCCGTGGCCTTAGTGGTCTACGTGCTGGCTGCTATCATAAACTTCAGGAGACAGTTACATTTTATTGCTTTATATAAAGCGTTTGCATACGCACGTAGAGTTAGTTGTTGAGTTGTTAATTGATAGTTGCTGTGCGTACTCTATTATGTTAGCTTTGTAGTGATTACGCTGCCTTGAGCCGTAATACTACCAGTCTGTAATGAACTTCTTTTTAATGTGAGAAAACTCTGTTTTATAACTTAATTCGTGTTTGAGGATCGTACCAGAGCTGTGTAGAGGGCCCCTGCTCAGCCGAGGTTCTGTGTATTAATGTATATATATTTCATTTCATTTCTTTAAAAAAGTCATTGTATCATAATCCATTACATGTTCATATTTCATAGTTGTTTCATTTATGTTCATACATTTCTATAATTTCCATTGCATTCTTATCTTTCATGTTTTTATGATTGTCAAATCACTGATCAGTTTTCTTGTGCAGGTTTTAGGTAGACAGCCCGGGCATTTTCATAGTATTTTGGCTAATGATATGAGACTAACATTATTCTGCTGCTAGTTTCCTTTTCATAGCATTTGTTTAACTTCAATCTTGCTTTGTACATTTCAGTTTTGTTTATCTGATTCAGTAGTTAAATTTAAATATATTAAGCTACTCATAGTGTCTTCGGTTACCTCCGAAAGCCACAGCTGGACTGATGGTGAGGGGCTGCATGATGAAATGTGTAGTTTAGTATTAGTTTCCTTTCCGCAAAATTAGATATATTAAGCTGCTCATAGCGTCTTCAGTTACCTCCGAAAGCCACAGCTGGACTGATGGTGAGGGGCTGCATGATGAAATGTGTAGTTTAGTATTAGTTTCTTTTCTGCAAATTTAGATATATTAAATCATATATGACATCTTCAGTTGCCTCCGAAAGCCACAGCTGGACTGATGGCGAGGGATTGAATCATGTGTGTATGGTTTAGTATTAGTTTACTTTCTGCGAATTAAATATCAGTTACACAAGTTGTTTATGATTACTTCCGCAAGTCATAGCTGGTCTAATGATGAAGGGTTAGAAAATGATGTAATGAATAAATAATGTAGATAAATGATAATTAGTTAAATAAATAATGTAGATAAATGATAATTAGTTAATTAGTAATTAGGCTGAAAGGTCACGTCTGATAAGACATGACCTTTCGTGAAGAGGCACCTGCGTGGGTATATAAGCAGGCCTCATTTGTAACATTCAAGCAATTCATATTCATCATCTTTCTAATATAATATTTGTATCCTCATGGATATTCGGATATTTCAAGTCTTCTGGAATATTTAGTTTGAGAAAGAACTTTGTTCGCTTCATTTGGTATCAGAGAAGTTCGATCTTCTGGCCGCTCATGTTGCACAGAGCCGCACTCTCTTATCCAGGTCCTTGACCATAAAAATCGTTAACCTCGTTGCCGTCGAAGCGTTTCGCTACCAATCTTGGAGTTTCTCCATTTTCACCAGTAGGCCTTTGGCCAGAATTAAAAATTTGAAGGAAAAAAAAAATTTAAAAATTTGAAGAAAAAAAAAAGAGAAATTTTGTAAAAAAAAAAAAATTATATTGACTATAGAAAAGGGATAAGAAAAAAAAATCAGAACAGAGGAAGAAAGGAAGAGGAACGTACATATATTATTAAGATATTATTAAAAAAAAAAAAAAATCAAGGAAAAACTTTTAAAAAAAAATCATAAAAAAAATAAAATAATATAAAAGAATTTCAAAAAACAAAACAAAACAAAATACATATGCCACAGTAGTCGACCATTGTGCCTTCGCTGCCCGCGTCCAACACGCTGCCACTCGGCCCTCCTTGACAGAGGTTTTCTGAGATTCCTTTTTTGGGTTGTAAAGCAGCAAACGCTGATCTAGTGCGAGTTAGTTTTGTGACTATTTGCAAACTTAAGGAGTCTTGCACATCTGGTGTTGAAGGTTAAAATTCTGGATTAATCTTGAAGACTTTTCGTTGGAATTTGTTTGGATCCACTCGAGCTTCTTGAAGCCACTGTGCCCTTCTTGTTCCACTGCCCTATGAAAAGTCAAATCTCCGTCCATATCAAATCCCACCAGCCACCCTTACGTCGATCCATTAACACCGATTACTCAGTCCGCTAACCTTGTCTCTTCCGCTGTTAGTCAATTTCGTTAAACCCCCAAGCCATAATCCATCCCAATCCATCGGATAGCCACCCACAAGTCCGCCGTCACCACTCCATTCGCCATTGACTCACGCAGTCCACATCCGCCATCCCCTTCGCCGCCTTCGAGCCACACTACCCGACCATCTCTCATCCACCAAGCCAACGCCTACATTGCATATGCCACCTTTCCTCAGCTGCCACTAGATCCCTCGCCGCAAACAGAACCCCACTCCATTCTATCTCAAGGCACCCTAAAATTCACAGCTTTAATCATTCGACACCTTCGGAAACTTACGCCCAATTCCAAACATCACGTCCCATTTCGAGTCACGGTTTTCCAGCGGCATATTTCGAGTCACGTTTTTTTTCAAGGGTCGTGTTCCCATGCTCGTGTCTGTACATTCTATGGTAAAAAAAAAAATTAACAGACAACTATATTAAGAGAATATAAGTGGATTTAAGAAGTGTTTAAAAATATATATATATTTACGAATGAAAAAAAATTACATTGGATAAAAGAGGGTGATATATATTGGAACTTTTTATAAATGCCAAAGTGTATTTGTACAACCACTAAGGTACTTAAAAAATAAAGAAAAATATATTAATATAAAAATCCGTGTGTAGAGAAAGGAAACGTGAAGTATTGAAGTCTTATTATAGACATTCTAATTAGAATTGGTGGAAATATATGTATTAAAAATCTGAAGAAAGTAAAGAAAGTAAAGAGTACTCTCTTTTGAGAAAAAAAAAACAAAAAATCAAAATATTATTGCAAGGTTATTTAGAAAAAAGAAATATTTTATAATAAATAAAAAGCTTTTAAAAGGAAAGGAAGCTTTAGAAAAAAAAAACTATTTAAGTAAAAGTAGAAGAAAAAAAGGGTATTTTGAAGTTATTAAAGATTTATAATCAAGGGAGTTTATAAGTTAAAAAGAGTGAATTTGAAGAATATTTATCTCAACAAGCAAAATGACATCTAATACAAAAATGGAGTCAGGACGATTTTTAGAATTAGGAACGCTACCTATAGACCCTAAAGCGCTACTTAAAGTTAAAGGAAGTATCGCAGGGAAAGATGTCACTATTGCTATATCACCCGCTGAAGAGAAAAATTATATAAACCCTAAAATTGCCAACCAGTTGGTGATTCCCGAGTCAAATATAATCGAAAAATTAGACATTTTTGACAAGAAAAAATACGACATAAAAAATCTACAACTAAACATTGGGGATTATACTTTTATCTCTCAATTTGCCATCAAAACCCTAGTTTTGGATAATAGTGATATTGTGTTGGGTTCACCATGGATGGAAACCTTAGGTTCAGTTATCCTAAATACGAAAAAGAAATTTTTGACATTCACCTACAAAAAGAAGAAGATAACGCTACAAGATGTTAACTTGAAGCCAAATTCCGTGACGCCTGAAGACGTACAAGAAATTTCGCAGGTAATTTCTCAAGAAGGTAAAAAGGTGATACAAAATATGCAAAAGGAAATCGACAAAATCACAACTAATAAGAATGAAGAAGTTGCTCACCTCAAGGACCACAACGACAAATTACTAACGCAAATTAAGAAGTTGAAGAGAGACAAGAAGTCCTTAGAAAACAAGGTGCAACAACTTGTCGAAAATAAAGCGTCGAATGTAGAAATCCGAGTTGAAGAGAAGGAAATTGGTACTAATGCAGTAAATGTCATAACTCAAGAAGAAGACAAGCAAGTTGCAAAAGATGCAAACTTAGATGTTGTAGTTCCGGCGATGAACATTTCAAGCGAAAGTTATGTAGCCAGCTCAATAACATCATCGCCAAAAGAAAATCAAAACATCACCACACAACTAAGAATGGAAAGTCAAACCAAAAAAGTTCCCTATCGACATCCAAATCACGGGAGCAGACAACTCGATCAAGCTATGTCTTCAGAACAGAAACAAGTTGATATTCCGAAGAATACTAACATCAGTGCCATCCGCTCAAGTGATAATTCAGCACAAGTTTCAAGTCGCCGCGAGATTCCACAAAAAATTGATTTAGGATGGTCTGATCCATTCTCAGTGCGACAATTTTGTTTGTCACTTAGAGGATCATATCAACTTGTGTCGACAAGGATCACTGCCCCGAGGCGAGAAGATGTTCGTAACAGGAAAAGAAGTCGAGGCCTTTTCATCGACAAGCTTTGAGGACAAAGCTTTTTGAGGGGAAGGCAATGTAATGAATAAATAATGTAGATAAATGATAATTAGTTAAATAAATAATGTAGATAAATGATAATTAGTTAATTAGTAATTAGGCTGAAAGGTCACGTTTGATAAGACATGACCTTTCGTGAAGAGGCACCTGCGTGGGTATATAAGCAGGCCTCATTTGTAACATTCAAGCAATTCATATTCATCATCTTTCTAATATAATATTTGTATCCTCATGGATATTCGGATATTTCAAGTCTTCTGGAATATTTAGTTTGAGAAAGAACTTTGTTCGCTTCAAATGAATTGATGTAACCTGATTTAGATTTATTTCATTGCAATTTTGAATTTCCGTAAGCATAGTTTCTTTTGTGTTCAGTTGGCAGCAAGAATAGTTTAGTTTTCATGTTCACTAGTTTCCTGTTTTGATTCATTAGATTAGCAGCACCTTTTCATTTCAGCAATACACTTTTACTTTCTTTTAAGTTTTGTCATTGTAATTTCAATTTGCTTTTAAAGTTTCAAGATTGGTAAATCATTATAGGGGATATCACTTCCTTGAACAAATATAACCAAACTTGTTTTTCATTTTAGAATTTCCATTTCACCTTAGAAAGACCAAAAACAACAAAAAGTTAAGAAAGAGGTTATCTTGCACATATAGTGCGCCGCACTTCATCAGCTTACGATTCCCGGATTGACAATTAAATGCAGCAATTTAGGACACACTAAATTGACCAAACATTTTGGCGCCGTTGCCGGGGAAGTGTAACTAGGTAGCCAATTTCTTAAAAAATATATATATATAATCATAAAAGAAGGGAAAACTTGATAACTTCTTGAAGTATGCTCTCCTCTTGCACCTAGTGTGATCTGGAGGATCAGAAAAGAGAGTTATTGGTTTAGTAATTTCTTAAGTATGCTCTCTTCTTGCACCTAGTGTGATCTGGAAGATCAGAAAGAGAATTATTAGCCCAACTTTTTTTAAAAAAATAAAAAAAAAATGATATGCATAGAGCAAGAGATTCTAGGGGAAGGTTTATAGCTAAAGCCAAGAGTTCGATTTTCGTAACTCCATCTTTTTCAAGGCATAGACCAGATTCACCACCATCTACCCCTAGCCTTAAGATTTTTGGAAGTCAAGGAACAGCTGAATTAGAGGATTCTCCTATACCACCTACTAAAACCCACTTAGAAAACAAAGAAACTTTCTCTCATCCTTCCTTGATAGAAGAACTAGAGGACTATAAGGACTCTAAAGAAACTATCATGGCAGAGGAAGTAATAAATAGAGGTGGAGGTAGAAGAGGAGGAGATAATGAAGATAACAATGGTGAAGGAAATAACGGTAGGAATAGGGACAATTTGCTTGGATTCCCTATAGTTGATGAGGAAACTCATGCAACAATGAAAAATATCTCACCATCTGTTCTCCCTAACTTTTATGGATTACGAAGTGAGTATCCTGAAACATTTCTGTTTGAGTTTGAAGTAGTGTGCCGAACTTATGACTATGTGGAAGATTCTCAAAAACTCAAACTATTTCCTTCAACTTTGAAGGGATCTGCTTTGAAATGGTTCATGGGATTAGCCACTCAATCTATTAGGACTTGGAATGATATGAAACAAACATTTTTGGATAGATACTTGGATTATTGTATGCCCACCAATCACAAGGATGAGGTATTCAAAATGATGCAAAAAGAAGATGAAAATTTGGAAGACTTAATTGAAAGATTTCAATACAACTTGAAAAGAGAAAAAATGAGCAACTTAGATAATGAAACCTTGAAAGCCCTCCTATTAAAAGCCATTAGAGATGAATGGATAGACATTTTAAACATGATGGGAAAAGGAGACATTTCTCAACTTCCATTTCATGATATAACAGAACTATGTATCCATCTCTCAAGGGGAAAATCTAAAACTGGAAAAGGGCCTAGGGATTCTTCTCTTATTAGGGCTAACAAATCTGCAACTGGATCGGTAAGTAGGGCAGAGATTGGTAATATGCTTGATGAGTTTAAAACTGATATCTTAGGGAGTCTTAGTGAACAACTAGATACCCTTAAAATCCAAAACAAGCAGAAAGCAGAAACAGATGCTTTAGCCATCTTTTGTTCGAAATGTAGAAAGAAACATGCTTTAAGGGAATGTCCCTTGGATGCAAAAGTTGTAGAAACATGTATGATTTGCTCAGAAAATCATGAGATCAAGGATTGTCCTTCAGTCCCTGGACTCAAAGCTGTTTTTCAAGAAGATCCAAATTCAATAGAATCTCTCTGTTTTGTCGCAAGGAGACCTTGGCAGGGACAACAATCTCAAGGGTTTAATAACCCTATGAATCTTCAAACCCCACCAAATTGGACTCCTTGGAAACAAACTTGGCCCCAACATCAAAATTCATATCAGCCATGGGTACAAGGGATGCAAAATCCTTATGGGATATTTGCTCAATTTTATCAATATCCTCCATCTTTTCAAAATCAACAAGCTCCACAATTTCCAAGCCAAAATCCACAACAACTTTCATTGCCATTTCCACAACATCAACCTTCTCAACAAAATACAAATCCTCAACTCATGCTCCCATACCAACATAAGACAAATCAACTTCCAGCTCAGCCATTGCCAAATCCTAACAATAAGAATCCTCAAACTACTTATATGGTAGAAGGACAACAATTTCCTACCTATATGATTTTTCCTCTCAACGATGTACAACTCAGATCTGGTAGAGTTTTAGAAAAACCTTCTATAGATATTCAAGAGCAAGATACCTCTGAGGAGGAGTCTCTTCAAGTCAATAAGGGTTCTGAGGAAGAATCTCTTCAAAATTCAAAAATTCAAAAAGAAAAAGAAAAGCTAACATCCACAACTCCTATAGTTGAGCAACCTGTATCTTCATCTACACCTCCTTTTCCGGAAAGACTACAAATTGATAAGAGGGTGGAAAAACAAATCTTGTTGCCTAACTATGACTTTCTAGATGAATTGAAGAATGTTTGTATCAAGATTCCATTGCTACAAGCCATTCGAGAAATTCCTATTCTAGAAAAAACCATAAAGGAGTTGAGTTTCAAAAGACCAGGAAGAAAGCTAAAGGACACAAGAAGAATCCACCTGGTAGGAAAGATTGCAGACATTATGATGGGAAAAATTGCCATGCGGAAATATGTAGATCCAGGAAGTCCAATTGTCAAGACACATATAAATGGGATAGAAATTCCAAACACATTGATTGACTTAGGGGCTGCTATCAACATTATGAGTAGACAGACTATGGAGCAGTTAAAACTTCCTAACCTTCTTTTTACACCTACTTTATTGCAACTTGCAGATCGATCGGTTATTAAACCAGATGGTGTATTAGAAGATATTTCAGTCTCCTTAGATTCTTGGGAATATCTAGTAGACTTTATGATTTTGACTCCCAAGAATAATCTAGGAGGACATCCAATTATCTTAGGAAGACCTTGGCTGGCCACAGCTGATGCTTTTATTAGTTGTAGATCTGGAGACATGTACATTTCTAATGGTAATTCGACAAAGAAATTCAATTTGTATCCTCCCGCCAGAGCAATTACAGAAATAGGAGACAATGAATGGGTCGATGATGAGAACACTATACAACCTGTCTTTACCATTTCTGAGATTAGTGAGGATAGTCAAATTCTGAACACATTAGAAAATTTTGAAGTAACTTCAGAATATGACCCCACACAATTTCAGTTGGAATCTGACATAGAATATTTATCATCAAGACAAATGTCTCTCTACTCTATGGAAGAATTTGGTAATTCTGCTTTTGAGATTTTTCCAGAAAAGACATTGAATATCAACAAACATCTGGAGAAGTCACAACAAGAAGAACTAACCAGAATCTTGCAAAAACATTCTACTGCATTTGCATGGGAGTATACAGACATGAAAGGTATTGATCCTAAGACTTGCATCCATCATATCTATATTGAGGAAAATAGTAGACCAATCGGACAACCTCAAAGAAGGATGAATCCAAATCTTAGGGAGATAGTGAAAGAAGAGCTCCAAAAACTTCTCAATGTAAACTTCATTTATCCAATTTCGGATAGCCGATGGGTTTCTCCTTTGGTTATAGTACCTAAAAAGAATGGTAAATGGAGGGTATGCATTGATTACAGGGAATTGAACAAAGCAACTTTGAAGGATCACTTTCCTTTGCCTTTTATCGATCAGGTATTAGATACATTAGCGGGTAAAAAGTACTTTTCATTTTTGGATGGTTTTAGTGGCTATAATCAAATTCAGGTAGCACCTGAAGATCAAGATAAGACCACATTTACTTGTCCATGGGGAACTTTTGCCTACCGAGTGCTTCCTTTTGGGTTATGTAATGAACCAGCAACATTCCAAAGAGCAGTACTAGGAATTTTTTCTGATCTAATCCATGATTGTGTAGAGGTTTATATGGATGATTTTACAGTTTATGGTAATTCATTTGAAGAGGAATTAGAAAATTTGGAAAAAGTTCTTATAAGATGTAAAGAAACAAACCTTTCATTAAGCCATGAAAAATGCTTTATGATGTTTACTGAAGGGATTGTTTTAGGACATCATATTTCGAGAGATGGGATTAAGGTTGATAGATCAAAAGTTGAAGTCATCTCCAAGTTACCTATTCCAAATTGTCAAAGAGATGTTAGAAGTTTTCTAGGATTTACTAGTTACTATAGAATATTTATAGAAAACTTCACTAAAATAGCATCTCCACTCTTCAAATTGCTTACAAAAGACTGTGAATTTAAATGGGATCTTGATTGTCAATCATCCTTTGAAACTTTGAAAACAAGAATATCTGAAGCACCTATCTTGAGAGGACCAAATTGGAAACTCCCTTTCCATATTTCTACGGATGCTTCAGATACAGCTCTAGGAGCTGTGTTGGGTCAAAAAGATTTAGTTCCTTATGCCATTTATTACACGAGTAAAAATTTGACTCCCACAGAGTTGAACTATACTGTGACTGAAAAAGAGTTTTTAGCTGTTGTTCATGCAATTAATAAGTTTAGACATTACATAACAGGCTATGAAACTTTTATTCATGCTGACCATTCTGCAATTAGATATTTAATGAACAAACCTGTTACTAATGGCAGAGTGACAAGATGGCTTTTACTTTTGCAAGAATTCAATATTACTGTGTTGGATAGACCAGGAAAACAGAATACGGTAGCTGATTTCTTGTCTAGGATTCAGAATACTAAAGAAGATTCTCCTGTAGAAGATAAGTTTCCTGATGAATATTTGTTTGCAGTAACTATTAAGACCCCTTGGTATGCAGATATTGCTAACTATTTGGTTACAGGGAAACTACCTTCACATTTATTTCCAAGAGAAAAACGAAAAATTATTCGGGAGAGTTCAAGATATTCATGGATTTCTAACGAATTGTTTAAAACAGGGCCAGATCTTGTGATCAGAAGATGTGTCAGGGAAGATGAAATGCCTGATATTCTTAAGGCATGTCATGATGAACCATGCGGCGGACACTTTGCGGACAAAAGGATGGCCTATAAAATCCTTTCCTTGGGATATTATTTGCCTTCTCTCTTCAAAGATGCAAAACAATATGTCAAAAGGTGTGATAGCTGCCAAAGAGTAGGGAAACCTACCCTTTCAAATGAAATGCCACTGCAAACACAGGTACTCATTGAACCCTTTGAAAAATGGGCTTTAGATTTCATTGGACCTATTAATCCACCATCTAAGCAAAAGAAGTATATATTGGTTTGTACTGATTATATTACTAAATGGGTAGAAGCCAAAGCATTAGTATCTGCTACTGAAAATTCAGTTGTTCATTTTCTTTATGAGGATATTTTTACTCGCTTTGGTGTTCCAAGAGAAATTGTGACAGATCAGGGGAGGCAATTCACATCAAATTTGGTGGAGAAGTTGATGGAAGAATACAAAATCAAGCACAGAAGATCTACTCCTTACCATCCGCAAGTAAATGGTCAAGTGGAGTCTACAAACAAAGTTCTCGAAAGTATCATCACCAAAAGTGTTCATCTACATAGAAGAGATTGGGCAGAAAGGCTTCCTGAAGCCTTGTGGGCCTACAGAACTACATGGAGAAATACAACAGGACATTCTCCCTATGAACATGTTTATGGGAAAGAAGTCTTGCTCCCCATTGAGTTCCAAGTCAAGACCTTCAAGATAGCAGTTCAGTTGGGGATGGACTTATCAGAAGCCCAAAAGCATAGAATGGAGCAGTTGAATGAGCTAGATGAGATCGGACAAGAAGCAATTCTAAGAACTGATCTAGTTCAATATCAAAGAACTAAATGGCATGACAAATATATCAAAGAAAAGAAGTTTCAAGAAGGAGATTGGGCATTTTTATTTGACTCCAAGTTTAAAGATTTTCAAGGGAAATTTCAGACTCATTGGCTTGGGCCATATGAGATTGACAAGATCTTTAACAATGGAGCTGTAAGAATCAAGACCATTGATGAGTTTCAAACTGCTCTTATAGTGAATGGCCATAGATTGAAAATTTATCATAAGCCACTCTCTAAAGAGGATTTTGTCAAGTTGTTTCAAGAAAGTTCTGTAATCAGGCTGGTACAGAAGAATCCTTCTTCTCTACCAAGCTAGCTTTTGTTTTTCAAGTTTAAAAAAAGAAAAAGAAAAAAAATGGTAAAAGCCTGAAAACCAATCATTGATTGGCAGTCTTATACAGAAAATATGGGGTGAAAATCAGGGACACCTAACACTCTATATTTTCCAAAAAAAATCTGTCTTTCATTTCATTTCATTTCACCACCCACTCCATTTCATTCCACTTCATTTCATTTCATTTCATTTCACTTCACTTCATTCCACTTCATTTCATCCATTCCATCAATAAAAATCTTTTTATGACCATTTCCACCTGGTCATTTGTCATTTGTTCATTTCTATTTCAGCCAAGTAATAGCTGTGTCAGTTTCCGCAGCTGACATCTGTTTCCGCAGTTGACTCCAGTTTCCGCAGCCAGAAGCAGATTCCGCAGCTACTACTACTCTGTTTTCAAAAAGAATGTACAGTTAGTTGTTATTTTCATAAATTATGAAATAAAATGCAGGAGAGGATCAATGGAACATTCAAGACACTAATGAAGATCAATCAGTTGAATACCAAGGGCAAAAGCAAGGATTCCAAAGGTATGAATAAAGTTTATTTCAAATAGTATTGAAAAACACATTTTTATGTAATTTTAAACTATGAGCTCTACCCATAACGCGCAATGATTATATTGACAGTCCCGTAACCTTCCACGATCTCTGTGTTATCCTCTTGCATTTATTCACAAACGGTTTCATTATTGAAATTCCGACTCTCACTCATGTTCAAATATCCCACCGTAGATAATGATACGTATTTGAGTTGACAAAGGACTCTTACAAGCCGCGTAACTTCATAATCATTGATTGAAACGTGTTTATATTTATTACACAGCCACCAAAATTCAAAATGCGGCCGAATGCATTATACTTTGTTAACCTCTTTGTCGTGTCTCTGTCGTGGTTACAAAACCCCACGCTACTCATTCTCACTCCCTGTTTCACTCCATTCCGTTCCTTTTTCTCACTCTCATTCCCGTATATCCACCCACAGTCTTATTCCATTCTGTTTATGGTGCTCATTTCCGTTTTGTGATAACATCCCCACAGTATTGTGCTAGATTCTGTGTATTCCATCGTTCCATTTCCACTTAAACCCTCACACAGGCAAGCCTGTGAAGCACAGAGAAGTAAAATGGGAAAATTATTAAGGGCAGAGCCGGAAGGACCGAAATTTATAGAGGGATTTCCACAAGCAAAAGAGATGTTGAGGAAAGCTAAATGGCTGCGTTTTATTCAGAAATTTAGGGGTTACCACAGAGAAGTTACCAAAGCGTTTGCAAGATCATTTGATGGCTCGGAAGCAGAAGTGGGAGACCTCAAGTTTTTGGTTAATGAAGCATCAATAGCAGCAGCCACAGACCTTCTTCAGGAAGGAGAACGTTGGTTCAAAAATAAAAGTATCGGTGATGAGGCATGGAGAATAATCCTCCGAAATCAAGGTATGGATATCACTGTTTTCAAAAGAGGAATCCCTGTGCATGCAATAAAAGATGAATGGGCCACTTTATTACTCATTGTTCAGAAATTTATCACATGTGAAGGCCGTTTTGGCTCTATGTACATGTATCATACTAGGCTATTGATGAATTTTCTTGAAAATCAAACTCTCAATCTTCCTTATTTCCTATTCAATAGCTTGAAGAAAATGGCTGTGACTGTGCAAAAACACCTAGGAGATGTAGAGCCTCATTTATATCACCATGGGCTTATAAAAATTCTGATTGAAAAGGAGCTAAAGGAAAGAGAAGATACATGGGAACAATTCTTAGTTAGAAACTTCTTTGAAGAACCTCAGGAAATTCCTGAAGGTAATCCAATTAGAAGGAGTAGAAGAAAGAAAATGAATGTTGAAACCCAAGTTGCTCCTACACAGGAAATTCCCGCAGCTAGCACAGCAAAAAGAAGCAGAAGGAAAAGAACAGTAGATGAAATTCAAGATACTTCTACTATTACTATGAAGAAAACTGATAGGGAAGAGAGATTGGTAAAAAGGAAGAAGAAGGAAATCAAAACTAAGAAGCCAATAATACCAAAAGGGAAAGAAATTATTGAGGCTGTCCATAAAACTCCTTCTTCTGAAGAAGAAGATCACCAAATTCTATCTGAAAGATTAATTTTTCTCCAAAAACAGTCATCTCTATCCAAGAAGGCAAAGACAGGAAAACAAGAACAAAAGGGTAGTATACCACAGCACGTGAGGAGAAGCAGCAGGCTTAAGGGAAAACTGAGAAAAACACAAATTAAAGGTCCTCATTTCATTGATTTGGGTGAGGAGACATCTGAACAGTCTCCAACTGACCATAGTCCATTTCAGTCAGTTAGTGAACCTGACTCCTTTCACTCCCAATCAGACAATGAGCGTACTCCATCTTATTCTCAGCAAAATATTGATAAAAGTTCTCCTCAGCCAAATTTTGAACATAATTCTCCCTTGCAGCACTTTGAGGACAGCCCAATGAAGAAGACACCGGAAGTAGACCCCAAACAACAGCAGGTATATGACTATATAGAATCCTTGGAGAAAGCAGCCACAGGCCCAAGTACCTCTTCTATTTAGCCTCATACATTGCAGGATGATTTGGTTCAGTCATTAAAACAGGAGATTTTTGAGCTTGAGCTTTTGAATCGGCATATCAAAAATGAAAATGAAACACTCAAAGAGCAAGGCAAACTGGACAAGATTATCCATGACAATACTATGTTACATTTGGGTATTTGGCAAAAGAAGAATAAGAATCTAAAAAGGAAATGCCAAAAATTGAGCAGAGCACTTGTGAATATCAAATTCAGGTGCTTAATGAAGAAACCCAGAATGATGGCAGTACCAAAGAAGAAGAGAAGGGGGTTAGATGTGCTGGCTGAAGTATCAAGACACATGAATTGAACAAAGAGTATCAAAATTTTGGTTGCATGAGGACATGCAACACCTTCACAGTGGGGGTATGTTGAGTCCCGAATTTGCCTCTTTTCCATACACTTTTCCATATCTCTTTCACTCATCTAAACCTCCAAAAATTGTCAATATCATGTGCAAAAGGGTATCTAACATGGTTTTTAATTATGTTTGTGTGTTTTCTATTTGATTTAGATTTTGTTCATACAGCTGCGGAAACTTGCCACTTTCCGCAGCTGCTGCAACTTTCCGCAGCTATTTTGTGGAATTATATGTTACAGGTGTCTACGAAGGAAATGAGCCACATGGGCAGGCTAGGAATGACGAGGACATGGTTCGTGTCCTATTGGTTCAAGTAAATTCGTCAAAGAAAGCTGCGGTCAAAGCCATCCACGTGGAAGTCAACTATGGAGTTATATGTCGGCTGGACTCTGTTTCGTGGCATATAAACATCCATACGGCCGTTTCTAAGCTTGCGGAGGTTAATTGACATATGTGCAAAGTTCTGGAGTTGAATTCAAGCGCCCACCTTCCATAGATCCGTTTTCCAACATGGCCATATTCCTATATCCGTGGCCTTAGTGGTCTACGTGCTGGCTGCTATCATAAACTTCAAGAGACAGTTACATTTTATTGTTTTATAAAGAGCGTTTGCATACGCACGTAGAGTTAGTTGTTGAGTTGTTAATTGATAGTTGCTGTGCGTACTCTGTTATGTTAGCTTTGTATTGATTACGCTGCCTTGAGCCGTAATACTACCAGTCTGTAATGAACTTCTTTTTAATGTGAGAAAACTCTGTTTTATAACTTAATTCGTGTTTGAGGATCGTACCAGAGCTGTGTAGAGGGCCCCTGCTCAGCCGAGGTTCTGTGTATTAATGTATATATATTTCATTTCATTTCTTTAAAAGTCATTGTATCATAATCCATTACATGTTCATATTTCATAGTTGTTTCATTTCTGTTCATACATTTCTATAATTTCCATTGCATTCTTGTCTTTCATGTTTTTATGATTGTTAAATCACTGATCAGTTTTCTTGTGCAGGTTTTAGGTAGACAGCCCGGGGCATTTTCGTAGTATTTTGGCTAATGATATGAGACTGACATTATTCTGCTGCTAGTTTCCTTTTCATAGCATTTGTTTAACTTCAGTCTTGCTTTGTACATTTCAGTTTTGTTTATCTGATTCAGTAGTTAAATTTAAATATATTAAGCTGCTCATAGTGTCTACAGTTACCTCCGAAAGCCACAGCTGGACTGATGGTGAGGGGCTGCATGATGAAATGTGTAGTTTAGTATTAGTTTCTTTTCTGCAAAATTAGATATATTAAGCTGCTCATAGTGTCTTCAGTTACCTCCGAAAGCCACAGCTGGACTGATGGTGAGGGGCTGCATGATGAAATGTGTAGTTTAGTATTAGTTCCTTTTCTGCAAATTTAGATATATTAAATCATGTATGACATCTTCAGTTGCCTCCGAAAGCCACAGCTGGACTGATGGCGAGGGATTGAATCATGTGTGTATGGTTTAGTATTAGTTTACTTTCTGCGAATTAAATATCAGTTACACAAATTGTTTATGATTACTTCCGCAAGTCATAGCTGGTCTAATGATGAAGGGTCAGAAAATGAATTGATGTAACCTGATTTAGATTTATTTCATTGCAATTTTGAATTTCCATAAGCGTAGTTTCTTTTGTGTTCAGTTGGCAGCAAGAATAGTTTAGTTTTCATGTTCACTAGTTTCTTGTTTTGATTCATTAGATTAGCAGCACTTTTCATTTCAGCATTACACTTTTACTTTCTTTCAAGTCTTGTCATTGTAATTTCAATTTGCTTTTAAAGTTTCAAGATTGGTAAATCATTATAGGGGAAATCACTTCCTTGAACAAATATAACCAAGCTTGCTTTTCACTTTAGAATTTCCATTTCACCTTAGAAAGACCAAAAACAACAAAAAGTTAAGAAAGAGGTTATCTTGCACATATAGTGCGCCGCACTTCATCAGCTTACGATTCCCGGATTGACAATTAAATGCAGCAATTTAGGACACACTAAATTGACCAAACAGTCATCCCATGCACGAAGGGTGATTGTGGAAGGGACCAGCTCAAGAGATCCAAGTTGTTTCCAAACTGAAGCAGACATCACGCAGGTAAATTCCCCCTCATCAATAATACACCGAGACACATTAGCATTCCGAATTTGGACTAGGATTTGGAAAGCAACAGAAGCAGGAAGGGGAGGATGGTCTGACTGACGGGCGTCGAAAACAATCAATTGGTCATCGACAAGATCTACAATGCCCATGGCAGATAGTAGAGCCTTCCTTTGAGAAGGACACGACTGGAGGAGTTCGAGTGTTGAAATGGCAGCAAGAGACTGTGCCAAATCATCTACTATGCTATACGAATGGGCAACTCGACCAGAAGCAGCATTTCGGCGTAATGGGCCCTTAGGAACCTTGGTATGAACCTTAACTTTGGGCTGAGGGATCTGCAAAGGACCATTGGTTGTCGAAAGAGGCTCTGTAGGACTTGAAGAAGGTGACTTGGGGACAAACGGAGCGAGAGGCTTGGGGTATTGACAAGACCGAGTTTGAAGGTTAAGGTCGACAGTTAGAGGTTGGTCAGAGTTCATCATGAGAATCTGATAATTGGAGGAACCAGAAGGGGAAGGTTGAGTGGTTACCGGTGCGTGAGGTGGTTGGGTAGCCATGAATTCTTGCTGAGGGAAAGGATCAGTAAACACAGCCGGTTGAGAAGTAGCCACATTGGGGGGAACAGTGGGGGAGGCATGCTGTCCTCATAATGTAGCCTGAGACTCCCACATCTATTTCATTTGTGGTAATAGGGGACAATTGTGAGTGTAATGACCGTAAACACCGCAACATGAACAAGGCTTATTTGTAAGAAGAGGCTTGTTCGGCTTGGGCTGAGTGCCCTGTTGTTGGGTAGCAGTGTTAGAGTCAAGACCTGAAGGATTGGATCCACGATTACCAGGGGAAAATTGATTTTGATTGCCTATTCCTCTTTCTTTGAGAATAAGGAGGATTAATCGCGCCCTGTTGTGCAAATACTTGCCCTGGAGGGGGTGGTAGTTGTTGTTGCGGGGGTTGAGAAGGCAAGGGAGGTGGAGGTGTAAATGCTAGAGGAGCTGGGGCACCAGGCTATGGGTATGGATACTAGGTAGGTTGGGAAACATTGAGGTAAGCAGGAGGTTGGAAAAAATGAGGAGGCATGCCGTATCCTGGATACATGCTACCTAGAGGGGGAAAAGTGCTTGAGGTGCTGGCCCCTCCCAGAGGGAAACCATAGCCCATAGGAGGTTGAGCATATGGATGTTAAAGAGCTCCAACGATACCGTCAGCAGAGTGAGATGCCCCTGGGGCGTTAGCACCACCGGGTCTGGGGAGGTCAGGAAGGACGGTATAAACATAACTAGACTGAGCATAGATGAGGTCATATTTCAAGGCTATTTGGAGGGCGACTTCTTCAGTTTGAGGGAACTGGGATGCGACATATTTGCCGATGGCGGGTAAGAGAGATCGAAGGAACTAGTCCATGTTGACCCGATATTCAAATTTGGGAGCTCGACATAAGCTCCTTCTTCTCCGCCATTCCTAGACATGAGCGGAAAGGCGGGTCGAAGATGATTGACGGAAAGAAGTCAAGAGTTCGGTACCAGTGTTGTATCGGAAAGGGAGATGGAAGTAAGATAAGAAGGCTTGGGCAATGGTCACAAAGGTGGTATGGGAAGAGGCGGTCTGATCAACATACCACTTAGAAGCTTTGCCTGTAAGCGTGTGTTGGAACAATCTAAGATGGATGGAATCATCAGTAATGGAATTGGATGAACACCACATGTGGAAAGATCGGATATGGTTGGAGGGATCTTCTCCAGCAAGGCCTTCAAACTTTGGAATGTCGGAGGGGAGCTTGGTTGGCATAGCAGGCCAACCAACATCGTGGCAGATAGGATCATTGATCAACTGATTAAAATCAAGGAGACTGAGACCTGCCATATAGGGGAGCAAAGGGGCAGTCGAGGGAGGTCTTGTGGTGGTTCCGCTAGTAACATTCCCAACATTAGGGCCGGGGTTGCCGCTAGCGTTAGGCCCTGGACCAAACATGGTGAAGGTAACAGGGGGAGAACTAGAAGTAGGGGGAGAAACCAAAGAATCAGAAGAGGAGTCGAAGTGCGGACTCAGGGGAGGAATAACTTGACGACGGTGGGAAGGAGCAAGTCGACCAACCGAAAACTGAGGGTGAAGGCCAAGAAGTCTCCAGGATATATGCCTTGGGGGCGTAATGATGACGGCACAAAGGGAAGAAGAATGACCAACAATGGCAGGGAGGTGCAGAATCAAGTGATTACAATGTCAAAACAAGGGCAGAAAGGTGCAGTGTCAATTAAAGTCTTTGCCTGGCGGTGTTAACCAGGCTCTTCTTCACTTAGGGTAAGTGTGTGGTGTGTGTTAATTTTAATTTTTAAACCCAGACGTTTTGAGAGTAAAAGAAAAAAGTGTGTTGCGTAATTGAAAATAAATCTGTAGATAACAGTATATAAAATTGAAATAACAAAAAATTAATAGCTAACAATGCATCATTCTAACCCAAGAAGGCGGGTCTCTTAAAACTAATCTAAAAGAGGGAAAAAAAATCTAGTCAAAACACACTAAAAAGGGGCCAATAGATCTAAGGTCGGGAGGGACATGGATCTAAAGGAGAAATCTGCTGGAAAGAGGTGCAGAAAACAACAAAGAGGCAGAGGCAAGGTTGCTGCAAAAAGGAGGAAACCAGCTAAAGGCAGAAGGGACAAGGAGGTGACCCTAAAGGCAAACCCAAACAAAACTATAGGAGGTGATTTGAAAGGGAGAAGAGCTGATCTAAAAGGGATCTGAAGGTGAGGTATCAGATCTGAAAAGAAAAAGGCTGAAACTCTGAAAATTTAGACGGCTGAAACAGCTAAAACTCTTCCACAAAATGTGGAGGATACTAAAGCTCTAAGGGGCTAGATTCCCACTTAGTTGAGTAAAACATATTAGAAACAGGTCTAAATGGGCTGAGACAGAGGCTGGAAAACCCTGACAGAAGCTTCAGACAAGCACAAAAAAATTGCTGAAAAATTGCAGAAAAAAGTGCAACTGACATGTTTTCTGTCCAGGTCGCAGATTCTGGGCTGAAAAGTGTGTCTTGCAATCCAGGTCACAAGTTCTGGGCTGAAAAGTGTGACCTGCAGCTCCAGTTGTCTCAGCGGCAGATTTCAGAAAAATTTGTCGTCTCAGTTGTGATTGATGTATGTTACTTGCGCAATAGGGCCAGCAACACATGGAAGCTGGAAATTTTAATGTTTGAGGGTTTTATAGGTAAAAAAAAAACATAAAAATAGAAAAAACAAAAAGGTGAAAAGAAACCCTAGGGCCTGAAGCAGTTGGATATGTAGGAATAGGAAAAACGACAGCGGTCGTAATTGAAAACCCGTGTGGAGTCGCCAATTGTTAGTATGAATCTTTTGTTGAAGTGTACGAAAAAATACCACTTTAGCTACGCATAAAAAATAGCCCTAACATCAAATATGGCTGCCAATATCTTCAGATCTGCGGTTAGTTGATCAAGACAAATGCTGCAAAAATCCAGATCTATGCATAAAAAGACATTAAGCAATAAAAATAAGGTTTTGCTCCATGCATCCAATAGACAAGACAAGAACAATATTTTTGAAAGAATTTTTATATTAAGGGCACTTGAGAGGAAAACAAGAAAGGTGTTTCCAATTCTCCTCAATGGGATGGGTTCTTGAAAGTCCTTAACGCTTCAGATCTAGCATTTCTCTCTCTTGTTGGTGTAGAAAACCTAGACAAACATAGAACTCAAAGGGAGCTCACAAAGCAAATAATGGAGAATGTGACAATGATAATGGCTCAAAGTCAGACCAAGGCATAGATCTAGAGTGATCTAATGGGCAACAAAAGGTGACAAATGAATGGAAAACCCCTTCTATTTATAACAAAATATTGGGTCATTCTAGATCTTGGTGCATGATTAAAATAATATTAACCAAATCTAAATTCAAATTTTATGGAATATTTTATTATATTTGTTGGAGGGAAAAGGCATTTGACTTGGGTCAAATCTCTTTATTTGTAAATAATAAATAAATAAATGATTTATTTATTATTTTGAGGAAGTGGTTGAATGATAATTAAACAAATAATGATTTATTTAATTATTTATAAATGATTTAGTCATATTTAACAAGGAATATTATTTAAATAAGATTTAAATAATTATTCCTAGAAAATAATAAGATAAATAAGGATTTATCTAATTAATTTCCTTGTTTTGGGTTAAATATAACCAGAAATAATAATTAAATTATTGTTTAATTAATTATTCCATGAGGAAAATCAAACAAATATAGATTTGTTTAATATTTCCTTTTGGGGTTTCCTATTTAGACCATAAACAACCTAATAAATGTGTTTTATTAAGTTATTTTACATAGTGAAAGCAATTTTACTTAGGGTAAAATTGGTCTTACATGGTGTACTTGGGTCCATCTAATGATAGTAGGTTAGATGACCAAAAAATGGTGTAACATATAGAACAACATGCAAGAAAGTAATAGGCTAGACACCTTTTAGATTGGTACATGGACGAGAAGCAATCATGCTTATGTAGTAGATTGGGCCAAGTTTTAGAATTGCAACCTTCACATATATGGAAGACTACGATATCATGGAGGAAAGGATGGCATAATTTCTTGCTTTGGAAGAAGACATGTTTATAGCAAGTTTTCATCAACAAGTACAAAAAGCAAGGGAGAAAGCCTGGCATGATAGGCACATCAAGCAAAAGACATTACAGGAAGAAGATCTTGTACTTTTATATGATAGTAAATTTGTGAAGTTCCTAGGAAAATTTAAAACACATTGGTTAGGACTGTATATCATCAAGCACATCTCTAATGGTGGTACAATTCAGCTCGCAAAGTTAGATGGTCAACTAATTCCAGGACGAGTGAATGGTAGAAGATTGAAGATATATATGGATGATTCTGTACCTGAAGCTTCGCACTAAAAAATTAAGGGGGAAAGTCTTAGTGCTACTTGCAGTTGAAAGTGGGCACTGGACTATAAAATACTCTCCAGAATAGGACTTTGCTGAAGAAATATTATTGCGCGATATTCAGGAGTATGGCAAAGTCCAAAATAACTGTGCCAAAGGAATATTACTGCGTGATATTCAGGAGTATGTCGAAGTCTGAAAGAACCAGGACGAAGGAAGGATTGCTGCAACACAGAAAGGGACACGTCAAAGTTTGTCGTAAATATGACCGTTGGAAGGAAAAATTTGTTATTAAAAGAAATTTTATGTTAAGAGGCATGGGAGAAACACATTTATGAAGCATAGCTGGTCAGATCTAGCGCCATATATGAATTAAATTAGCAAGATCTAAGCTATCATGAGGTTTGAAATTCAAATTCGCTATAAAATCTATGTCCCACTCCACATTTTACACTTTGCTATCTCGAGAATTTAGTTTGAGACTTTGCGACCAAGTGTGCAACAAGAGTATTGTTGTATGTCTGAGAGAAGTTTAGAAGTGATTGCCAGGGATTTTGTAAAGAAAGGACTAGTAGGCATCATGGAAGCCCATGCTAGTAAATTTGTCGTGAAAGAAAGTAGCCACAAAAGAAGAGCCAAAGAGAAGACTAGAGAAGAGACCAACTGAAGCCTCTAGAGTAAGGAAATCCCCAAGGAAGAAGCTAGGGAAAGAAAAAATCACAAAGAAAAAACAGGATAAGAAGCCTGTGGAGAAGGCGAAGAAACCAACAAAACATATGGAACCAGAACATATCCATGACAGTGAGGAGGAATTTGAGATGCACTAGATGGAGATAGAGGGCGCAAAAATTCCCTCTGTGATGCCACCATATTTTCCACCAAGAAAACTGGGTGCCAAGTTAGTTAAATACCCTGAAAAATCAAAACTTGGCACCTTCACGCCACTGCTACCAAAGAAAGTGCCATTTGAAGGAGAACCAATTGGGAAAATTCTGAAATTGAAGATGGAGGATTATGACTTCAATGACCGAAGTAAGTACCCACAATTTGAGTTGAGAAGGTACCTACATCAAGTATACTATTTGGAAAGAGAAGTTATAAGGTTGGAACCACACCAATGGGACGAGGGATTGCAAAGATCAGGCTTTCTGAACATGTTAAACATGCCACACTTTGGTGGAAGAACGTTTAGCATAGACTATGTCTGATAGTTTCTTCTATTAGTGCATGACGAATACCTCTGGTTGGGAGAGAGGATCCTGATTGATAAGATTTTGATAAGAAGGATTACCGGGCTGCCCTACCAAGGAAAGGACCCCACTGAATAGTTTGTTGGAAAAACCCAAGACAAGGCAGTAGAAAAAAATATGAAGGACACATAAAGGATAATCAAGAAGTCGCGAGGTTATGATATTAATTCTATCATTGACCAAGCAGTGCACTTTGCCACATACATTTTGGCTAGAAATATTATGTGGAAGTGCAGAGCAAATGAAGTCCATGTGATCGTGGTTTCCTTAGTCGTGCACTGCATTATAGGGGTTCAGTTCAACGAGGGTGGATATTTATGAAGGGAATTTTTGGAGGATTGTCTTGAAGCACAAGAGGAAGGAAAGACATTTCATTATGCGTGGTTGATCTTGATCATCATGATGTTAGCATGGAAGGAACTGAAGGAATCACAGTTTCCTCTAGTCAAAGTGGATGTATGTGAAGTCGTGCAGTATGCCTCACTTTGGTTTACCAAGGAGCCGCCGCGTGCATAGGAGAACCGAATCTTCTTTGAATTATTGCAAATAGACTTGCACGTTGTGGTGAACCAACATCCTAGGTTGTCACCAACTTTGTTTGAGCAGTATCGCAATTTAGCAGAATTTAAGACATATTTTCATAGGTTATATGTTAAGGCTAGGAAGGATTTGATGCAGACATGGCATCGTCTGCTATATTTGGTCACTGAAGATGACCTTCTCAGGATAATATAGCGTTGGCCAGCGAAGTGGATGACTCCAACCAGAGGAGACAGGGAAGCAGAGGAAGACACCACACAACATGCAGGTACAAGTGGAAAGGATAAAGATGCAGAAGAGATAGATCCAAAGCACGATCAGGTTACCCAGGACCCTCTCAATGACATAGATCCAACATATGACTCACCATTCATCATAAAAAAGAGGACACTTGAAGCAACTACGACGAGCTCAAGGAAGAAAGAGAAGGTAGAAAAATCTAAGGGCACAATACCACTTGTCCTCATTGAGGGGGACATCAAAAAAATTGGGGACAAAGTTCGAGAAGTGAAAACGGAGTCATGGAACAGGATATAGGATCCCTACAACGTGCTCCCAACTGGTGTCAAGGAAATAATTGCAGAATTAAAGATACTAGTGCAGACAACCAGACAACCAGATCAGATGGGTTAGCTAGTACACCCAGAGAGACAGATAGAAATGAAATTTGGACTAAGGAGTATGCAGATACCAGCTAGAGAATTAAAGTTTGAATCCCCAGAAGACAGAGAGACAAAAAAAGGGTGGTATCGTATCAATATGAACATCATCGCACTGCTAACTAAGATATTGCACGAGTTCCACGAAAGTATAACAACTAAGATGAAGGAGAGAGAACAATGCACTTCACTGTTAAATATTCAAGTGGAGAAGGAAAGCGCTTCGCTAAAGAGGGAGCTTGACCAGATGATCACAAAAAGAGATGGAGCACAACAACAACAGAAGAAGTTAGAGGATGCCATAGCGAAAAATTGTAGTGAAGTTCTGGATGTCAAGGTCCGTGAAGAAGAGTTACCAACAGAGAAGGTCGCGAAGCTTGGCCTTACCATAAAAGATTCCAAGAATAAGCTACTAGATATGAAGTTCAAATATGAAGTGAAGATTGTTGAGATACAAATGAGGTTGTAGCTGGCCACAACACCAAAAGTATGTGAGCAGAGATAGATGGATCTAAAATCTTCAGTACAAGGCATCTCTGACACAGTGGCGGATTTTGGAAAAATTTTAGATGACACTATGGAGATTTGGACCTCACTGTAGGAGGATCCAAATATGCAGAGGATTGAAGAGGATCTACAAACAAAGAAAAAGTAGTTGGACAAAATTTGGCCAACTGTGAAGAGCTTACCTGTCTCACAGAGGCTTGCCAGAATCATTGAAGGGAGGAGTCTTCAAAATCAGATTGAAGACCTTAAGAGGAAGGAGAAGATTTTGATAGCGAGGACTCAACCATGGCAGGATGAGGCCCTCCAGCTTTCACAGGCAGTAGATGATAAACTCAAGGAGCTACGCTGGGGACAGAATGAAGTATTGCAGAAGACTGTCAGACCAACCACAGAGGCACTAGTAAAAGAAGTGCGCCAAGAGGAAAAGTAGGTAGTAGAAATACTTCAGCGGTATAATTCCGCCTACATGAAAATCACAACAAAGATACAAGGCACAACAACCGAGTGACTCAGGAAGAGTCAAATGTGAGTGTTGGGTACCTATAGGGCGCAACCCAACTTGGTCCAAATTTGGTCAAAGACTCTGCATTTTGAGGAGTAGAGTGCACAGTACCGTGAAATTATATTTACCAGGCGATGTCTAGGGGCTTCAGGGTGGGTCGAAGCCCCTCATTTTGTAACAGGTATTGGGGTTTTAGTTGATAGTTTTGTCGAGCACATGGTATGTGGACCGTGGTTTTGTGTCTATGTAATGTTATATAAAGTGATGTAATGCTTTGTTGAATATTAATGTAATGTAATGTATGGTTGAATCAAGCTTGTAATTGTATCTATATTTTTCTGTGTTTTAGGCCTTAAAGAAAGGCTCTGCAACTGAGTGTTTGGAGAACTTGTAAGGGTATACAAACTTACTATGCAGACCACCTGCAGCTCTGTGTGCAGGTTGAGAAGATGAATATACTGAAAGAGATTCATCTTAATAAAGAAAGAGAATTTTTGGGAAAAATTCTATGTTTATGTGTGATGTTTTCTTTCTATTTGTGGATGCGAAGTACTGATTGTTAGTAAATGTTATGGTAGCATAGTTTATATGGCTCTAGAATATGCTTATGTTAAACTGAATGTGTCGAAGTGGATAGGTAAGATATACTGAGCAATAGTGATTAATATAGAAAAGCAAAGTCAATGCAACCTCGTGTAGTCCCTCAAGGCTTCAGAAACCTGGTTCTGCAACCACCCATAGCCACCTTGAGTGAGACTACGATATGCTTGTAGGTTGTTTCCGAAAGGGCCGGTGTCTGAGGGTTTTTCTGGTTCGAAGTACAAAGCTAAACTTGGGTCAAGCCTGACCAAACCAACAAAAGCATATTAAGTGAAGAAGGGATTGACCCTGTGAAAAAAATATTATCTAAAATAAGAAATATTAAACCAGTTAGGTTTCCAATTTTTGGAGTAATTCCTCCTACTAATTCATTGACACCCAAGTCCAACTAGTAGAGTTTTGTAAAGAAGTGGCCTATAGAAAAGGGTAATTGTCTAGTGAGATTATTATAGGATAAGTCTATATCTTGTAGATTGGAACAATTACTAAGAGCTGTAAGAATGGGGCATCTAGTGGTGTTTCTTGTGTTGCCACTAATCAGGTGATTTTTTTTTAGGTAAAGCATTTGGAGATGTGTCAATTTACCCAGCTCTGTGGGCACTATTCCGCTAAGCTAGTTCATTAATGAGTCAGTTATGCGAAACTTTGTACAATTGAAGAGGGAAGAAGGAATGTTGCTACTTAATCGATTGGTATATAGATAGAGCTCCTTTAACTGGGTGGTATTATTACTACACAACTCTGACGGAATGTGGCCAACTAATTTCTTAAAATACATATTCAGTATTTCAATATTGGTGCAATTAGACAATGAAGATGGAATGTGTCCTGTCAGATGGTTCTCAAACAGATCAAGAACTTAGGATACCCAATTCATAAGGAATGATGCCATGAAGGTTGTTGTTAGACAAATATATGTACTACAAAGAGGATATGCCATCCCAAGAAATTGGGGATTGTTTCCATCAAATTGTTAGCTATCAAGGACATTAATACTAGCTTGGGGAGAACACATAGTTCTGGGGAATGTTTCTTGTAAGATTGTTATTGGGAAGAGTCAAGTTCTGTAAATCTCAGCACCTACCCAGGGTGGGTGGAATGGAACCTTGGAGTTGATTCTCAGAGAGGCGAAGCATCTTTAAGCGAAAGAGGTTTCCCAATTGATAAAGAATGTGACCGTGGAAACTATTATTGTGAAGGTCGAGTATTGTAAGAAGGGAGAGATTAGCGAGAAGAGGAGAGGTTGTACCTTGTAATCCCATGTGCGAAACATTTAGGGAAACGACTCGTTGTTTGCACCTGCTGCATATGATACCTGTCCACTGGCAGAATGCCAAGTAGTGGCTAACGATTGGTACAAATCATATGTGATAGCAGACTTGAATGCCAATAAAGCGTGTTGATCGGAAGCGTTTTTTTGATGAGGATGGTGAGGATTAGAGAAATGGCTGAGTGTGGAGAACACAAAAGGATTGAGAAAGAGAATGAAATAATCCAGTCTAGATCCATCTTAACTCCGGATCTATCAAGCGCCAAGAGGGATCAAATCTCTCGAGGTGAAAACCTCTTTTTTGAGTGCAAAACTTGAGGAAATGTTTCCACCTCAAGAGATTTTATCCCTCTCGGCACTTGATAGATCCGGAGTTAAGATGGATATAGGCCGGTTTCAGTCATGTGCGGCCAAGGAAAATCTATCGAAGATATTAATTTTTTTATCAATAATATGTAAATATATTAATATTAATATAATCATTTTAAATTTGCTAAATATGTCTAAGATTAACCTCGTCATTTTAATTTTAAATTTTCTTAATTACCTTAGTTTGTTAAGATGATAAATATTGTTAATAAATTTAATGATGAAAAAATATGAAATACAAGTTTTGAATGCAAAGTGACAATATTAATGTTGAATCCCTCCCTCTCTCCATCTCTCTCTTCTTCCCTCTCTTCACCTTCCATCTATATCTCTATCTTCCCATTCTCTCACTCTCCCCTGCTTCTATCTCTCTTTCCTCTTGTTGTCCTCTCTCCTTCTCTCTCCATCTTCATTATCACTCCCTCTCTCTCTGCCTTTTTCTCTCTATGTCTTTCTTCTCATGTTCCTCTCTCACCCCTTCCAACTCCATATCTCTTTCCCTCCCTCTCTCACATACTCTCTCTTCCTTCCTCTCTCTCCCACCTCTCTCTCTCTCCCAACTCTGTTACTATATCCCTCCCTCTTGCCTTCTCTCCCCTTATCTGCATATGTCCTTCTTTGTCTCTTTATCTCACCCCAAACATACACATTATCTCTCCATCTCTCCCTTGTCACTCTCTCTCTCTCTTCACTTCTCACTCTCTATGTCTTTCTTCTTCCCTCCCTTTGTCCCCCTCTAACTCCATCTATCTATCCCTCTCTCCCTCCCTCTCTCCTCCTATATCTCAAGTCCTCTCTCTCATCTTTACTCTCTCTCCATTTCTCTCCTACCCCCCTCTCTCCCCCCATCACTTTCCCCCTCTCTCTCATCCTTCCTCTCTCTCCCTCTCTCTCCTACCTCCCTCTCTCTTCCCCCATCTCTCTCTCTCTCTCTCTCTCTATGTTACTATATCCCTCCCTCTCTCCTCTCTCCTTCTCTCTCCTCTTCTCTCCATCTCTCATTCTTTGTCTCTTTATCTCATCCCTAAACATACACACACTCTCTCCATCTCTCCCTTGTCACTCCCTCTCTCTCTCCACTTCTCACTCTCTATGTATTTCTTCTTCCCTCCCTCTCTCCTCCTCTCTGTTGTCCTTCCTCTCTCTCCCTTTCTCTCCTACCTACCTCTCTCTCCCTCTCTCTCTCTCTCACCAATCCTCTCATTATCTTCCCCTCTCTCTCCCCCCCACGGCCCATCATTGTGTCTCCCTCTCCCTCTCTTACCTTTCTCTACCTCTCACACTCCTGTCCCTCTCTCTCTCTTCATTTCTCCCATGGTATTTGGCCCATAGGCTTCACCTAAATATTTATATTTTTATTTATTTACCATACCTCTAGAGTAAGTATAAAAATATGTTTTATTTATTTACCACACCTCCAGTTTATTTATATTTATATTTATTTACCATACCTTTGGAGTAAGTATTTAAGCATGTTTTATTTATTTACCATAGTTTATTTATATTTTTATTTATTTACTATACCTCTTTTTTTAGTGTTAGTAAATAAAATCCAATAAATAGAACATAAATCTAGTGAATGTAAATAATAATGATCAAATTGTATTGGGTTAATAAATTTGTAATTGTTCATTTATACAATTATTTAAATTTTTTTAGGGAACATTAATTTTTTTATAGATAAAATTTTTTTCAGATTAATCACATCATTAAGACCTAATCCTAATGATGTGATTAATCCTAAAGTTCTTTTATCTACATTATGAATCACAAAAGTCTAAGATCTAACATTAATTTTTTATTTATACAATTATTTAAAAAAATTATGAACAGATCCCTCTCATGTACCAAAAACAAAAACAAAAAACACACCAGAGAAGAGAAAAAGGACTAAACAGATCTCCATCATTTCCTTGTCTAACAGAATAATCTCTGAAACACAACCATCATAAAGGTTCAGCGAACCATTGTCATTGCTTACATAGACGCATAGATTATTTTTAAGTAAACCATGAATGAATAGAAAATGTGAAAAGAGAAGAAATTCAATCTTGGAAAAAAGTTGTCGAAATCGTCTAGTCTGCTATTTTTCCCAGAAATCTTTTCAGAACGGTTTCCTTTCACTATAACAACGTATATGCCGCGCACCTCCCAAAAAGGAATAGTGTAATCGTTCTCCATTGTCAATCCCCTGATCCAACTACACGGCAAAAGGGCGTCCCATCGTCCAAAATAATATCTTGCGCGGGTCGTCTTCTCTATTGACTCTTGGTGCGTAACTTTTTGGACGGGCGGTAATTTTTCCAGAAATCTAGCGTATACACCGCGCACCTCAATAGGATTCTCAAAGGAATAGTGTAATTGTTCACCATTATCAATCTCCTGCTCCAAATATACGGCAAAGACGCCTCGCATCGCCCAAAAAATCTAGCCCGGGTCACCTTGACTTGTGACTTTTGAACGGATGCAGAGGCGATTAATTTCACAGACCTCTTGAACCATCAAACTTATTAAAATTGAAATTAGTGGTTAACGACTATTGACTAGTGCTGATCTACGTCCCAGCGCAATGAAGACCCCACTCAGTTGAAAATTTCAGGAACAAGAAAAATGTCAAGGAGATTCCAGATATTAGGAAAAACCCAAAGTTGAAAAATTCAGGAACAAGAAAAATGTCAAGGAGATTCTAGATATTTGGAGACGCCAAATAAACAAAAGTCTTTTCCCTGCACATGACACATGACTTCACTTCCTGAGAAAAGGTACCTGTTAGTTTTTGAGATAATTAATTCAGTTAAGAGTTTATCAAGAAGTTAGAAATTTATTCAGAAATTGAGAATTTTTATTGTAAAATTCTACGAGACCTCATACAAGAGTTAGATGAAAAGCAATCTATCCCATTTATAAAAATATTTTCTTTCTTTCTTATAAAAGATTCATGACAGATTTATTAATGTTAAAAAATTTAGAAAGAAAGGAAAATAAAATAAAATCTTAGATGTTCAAATCTCGTAGGGGTACGCATTGGAAAGTTTGTTTAATAAAATCTTAGATGTTCGAATCTCGTAGGGGTACGCATGGGAAAGTGTGTTTAATAAAAAAAGGTTTTAAAAGATTTTTCATATTGAGTAATTTTTTCAGATTATTGATTTTGGTTATTTTTGGATTTTTCATATTAAGTCTGTTTTGTATTTTTTATTATTATTGAGTGTAACATTTTAGCAAAAAATTGTTATTCTTTGTAAGAAAAGTATGGGAAGAAAAAATTGTTAAGGGGAGGAAAAATATTAAGTGGTAGATGAGGACATTGAGTTGATTTATCAAAGATAATTTTTCATTTTGAGTTTATTTTGCATTTTTTTTATATTATTGAGGGTCATATTTTCGCAAAAAAATTCTTATAGTTTGTAAGAAAATGATGGGAAGAAAGATTTGGTAAGGGAAAAGAAGAAAAATATCAAGTCGTAGATGTGGAAAGAAATCACTAAGAGAACGTTCAAGTTTTTTTTTTTATAAGTTGGACTATGATCTATTAATTATACAAAAGCTGTGGGGCAGGGATGGCTAGAGGAGTTTAGCCGATCCTTGCCCTAATCCATCTCCAAAATATCAAAGTTGGGGCTGCCCCTGATGGGGAAAATAACCCTTAAAAAGTTTGAGATAGTCATATTTATCTTGATAATCTGAAACAATAATGTAAGCTAGAAAGACAACATGAAGCAGATATATCCAAAAAAAGACCTGGAACCTTGAGGAGGAACTCTCAAGTCTTGTTTCCAACTTCATTCTCCACAAGGTCTTCTTCCATAATCTGGTAGCCATACACGTGGATGATCTCTTCTTCTTCCGCAGAAGGGATGTGCAAGTTCCTCGGAGGAGCAGAAGGAGGAGAGGTCACGACCGGAGCCTTTGCGTCTTCATCCTTGCACCAAATGCCATCCATAGACATGATCCAAACACCCATCTCTTCTGCTATAGGCCTCTTCACAGGGAAACTATTGGTCTTCCGCGGCAGAGGTGGCTCAGCGCGTGGAATGGTGGATTTCCTGTATCTTCTTTTTCCAGCAGTCGGACCAGGAGCAGAAGGCGTAGAGGTCACGTCAAGGGAGTCATCGGTGCCAAGGTTGCCGAAAATTTGAGTCGGGACGAAAGAGGTGGACTCCACTGAGGACTCAGGAGCCACCCCCAAGGAGCGATGGGCATTGCTACAGCGCGTGCATGCAGGGTGAATGCCTCACACATTACCCCCGATGGGCTTCTGATGCTGGCAGGGGGGCAAAATGCAACAGACAGGAGAGGAGGCGAGTGGCACAACTAAGGCACATTGGGGATGGAGGCAATGGCAAGGAGATTGGGCTCTGAGAGCATACAGGATGCAGAGGGTACGAAGAAGATCAGAATGCGCCAATATAAAATGGTTAACAAGGCGGTGGGAGTAGTGATTATAGCTCCAAGGAACATTAATGGCGGGCAATAAATTATCCAAACAGCTGCGGGAGGAGTTGATGCCAACCACCTGACGGTCATTAATGGCAGATGTCATTATCTGCCATTGATTTGAAACATACCAAAGAAACTTGCCCATCCTGTAAAAATTCGAAAGTGAGGACAGAGTGAATGCCATTTTCCAACGACGGCGGTGTGGTGGAGTCTTCCTCCCGAAGCCAAGTAAAGGCGAGTTAAGAGCTTTCACCATCATCTGTAGGGTGATTAATACATGAGTTTGGCGATGGGGGCCTTCCACACATCATGCCAGTTGCGTTGGCGTGTGGAGGCCTCATGTCGGGCTCTCGGCGCATAACAACCGCATCCAAGGAGAGAACATTCAAGTTGATTTCTCAAAGACAATTATATTGATTTTCATAAAGTATGAAATGAGATTATGTGGAATGTTGAGATCTTGAAGTTAGAATATTAAAATAAAAGAGGGGTATACTCCTAAATAGTTCCCACTATGACGTAAAATTATGCTTAATTATTGTAAAGAAAATTATAGATTTGCTGAGGGGTAGAATGCTCTCTATAGCTTCCACCTATTGTAATTGAGTTGAATTTGTCTGAGAGAAAAGAGAGCATGAGGTGCTCATGCATAGAGCTCCCTCTATGAATACTTGTGAACTATTGTATGGAAGGTGAGATTCTTCATATGAAATTTCTCAAGTAGAAAAATTTAGTGAATATATTTTTCTATGTGAGATATTATCAATACGTTGAGCCATTATTAATAAGGTGTAAGACCCTTGCCTAGAGTAGCATTAGGCACCTCCATCAAGCTAATGACCATGTTGGATAGATGATTCATTGGAGATGCCTTGGTCCATTGGAAAGGTGCATTTTGGGGTTAACTTGGTAACACATATTTTGGATGGACATTTTGGCCCATTCACAAGATATATTATGGACAAGCTTGGTTACTCCCTCGTAAAATTAGGGTGCACTATGAAGACTTGGGTGCTTTTGTAAACAAATAGGGTGTATTGCAAAGACTTGGCTGCTCTTGATTATATATAGGGAAAACTATAGGGACTTGGGTGCTCTTGTGGATAGATAGGGTGCCCCACAGATACGGTTTGGGCACTCCTTTGGATGTAGTGCATTATAGATGGAGTTAAGTTGAATGTGGTAAGGTGTTGGTTGGACTTGGATAGAAGGCTTGAGAATTTGGAGTGTTGAGACTTATATCAATTAATGGAGGTAGGTGTTTTTCCCTTGGGGGATGTAATGAGTAGTCAAGGGGTATAAGTTGTCATGGATTACAATCGTGAGATGCACTCACTAATTATACTCCCCTGGGCATGTTTCCATAAAAATATGTTTAATGGGTACCTCGAGCACATTTGAGTGTAGATGGAGTTGTGGATGGATGGACACGCTTGCATGGTAGTGAAGACTTGGCAGATGATAAAACCTAGGTGGATACAACTTGTGTGGATGGATGATTTAGTGGGATCATGAAAACTTGGACATCGAATTGACATGATGGAATGGTTTGGTGGAATGAACTAGCTCGATGGGACTTCTTAGAGTGACATGACTTGTCAAGAGAAAAAAAAGACTCATAAAAGTAGTTTTTTCACAAGCCAAGACCACCATCAATCATATATGAAACACCACCAAGATATGGATAAAAAATTTCTTTGGAAAGGAGCAAGGATAATGAGTTATGTGCTTGTGCCATAGAGGGGTGCAATGGAGCAATTCATATTTCCTTGGTGAGATGAAGAATAGACAAAGGTTGTAGGAGGCAGACCTATGGAAGTTCTTGGGTTGGTTTTTACAAGGTCATTTGGACATTTTTGGGCACAATGTTATTTTTCATTGATTACTTTGTACTCTAAAATTGAGCCACAAGCACAGGCCATGCTCTTCCCATTGTATCTCCCACACATACAGACATGAAGGTGTTAGGCGCCTAGCTTGGGTGTTAGCTTGGGTGTTAGCTTGGGTGTTACCCATCCACATATAGTAAGAATGTGTGTGGATGTTTTAGACATTTGAATATATTGTTCCATGTAAGCTTATGGTTTTCTAATTGTTATGTAAGTTTTAATCCTTTTATAATAATGCAACACACACACAAAATCTTAATAATCAGAATAGTAAACAATGACAAACACAAAATAGTACATGGATATTTACCCTGGAAACCAAAACTAGGAAAATTAGCAAACTATTTAGAGATACACATTTAAGTTTTATCAACTAAATTCATTGTTTATAATAGAATATATAGGATCTTGCAACATCCAAGACCCCTAATACCTTGACTTAGATTATAGTAAAACCTTAATTCCTTAACTGAAATTATAAAACCATGGGTTGAACACTATGCACCACAAAAACACGAAAAGCAAAGCCATGTGTTCAAAATCATCAAAAGTAGACCAAAAAAGTCACCTTTTTTATTCTAGTGGCTTCAGCCCCTCCATGGATCCACCTAGATAAGTGGGGTTGCTTGCCCCACCTTGGTGGCCGCTCCTCTGCACTCGATACATACGAGCACATGGGGCTAGTTGTGTAAAGAATATAGCACATACCAATCATGTTACGTTTGGCTAAGTATAAGTATTTCTATGGAATTTTTGAGTTCATGGTTGGATGTGCACATAGTGCGTTTGTTGGAAAATCTTGAGCTTAGTAGGATTTGGTGCATCTAACATTGTAGTCTAAGGAAACATTATGGGAAAACCTTGGTGTCGTATAGTTATACAAGTATAGATTTCCTTAGCCACTGTGGATGAGACAAGGTACTGTTGCACAACATAAGTGCCAAAATAACTTGAGTGCATCAAGCTGTAGAAATAAATTAGGTAAAATTCAAGTCCATGACATTGGTATTAGATCCATTTTGCATCCATGAACTTCACTTAGTCATAACTTTGGCACTCTATTGAAAAAGTGAGCACTTCACGGCATAGAAGTAGGATTTGGGGATGAATTTCCAAGCACCAGGGTGAGTAACCATGACCAATTCACATTTGGAAAATTATTCCTTGATGTAGAAGGTCACCAATACAATTTAGTGTAGAACATATATGGTTTCTTGGATGAGTTACATGATTAAGGTGGCAAGTTGGAGTTGAATCGTTAATGAAACCACATTTTTTTTATGCATTTTCTTTGTTTCTTGCATTTTCAAAATGTTGAAATGGTTGGTTCTTTAAAGGGGAAGTTTGGTGTCTTGGTGGAAGTATAAGTGTAACCCACTTTGATGGCTATGCTAATATAATTGAGAGTATTTGAAGTGCTACAAAATTTAAGGGGGAAGTTGGACATTACCTTAGCAATAGGTTTTGGTAGACCACGGGTAGACTTGTCGATGGAATCTTAGAATAGAAGTTGTGACGATGACTCTCTTGGTGGACATGTTGTTGACTTAGTGAAAGAGGAAGGATATGGAGGAGTGGTTTTGTTATAAATTTGTGATAGAAATAGTTCATCCTATCCTTTGTAGCAACAACAAGTTAGATAGCCTAGAGTCTAAGATGTAGGAACTCGTGCATGGGTGCATTGGAAGAATCAATGTGTTGTGGAGACATCTTGTTAGCCTTATAGAAGAAGTGAAAAAATCCCTTGGGTGACAGTGATGATAGTGTCAAAGAACCAAATGCTCTTTTTGTGCGACAAGGAATCTCTACTTTATGTGATGAATGGAGGCAACAAAGGATTCAACTAAGGAAAACATTAACAATCTACCTATATGGGGAAACAAGGAATCCAGACCAAACGAATTGGACAGTCGTCTCCCACCTTAGGTACATAACTTAGGATGAGGTAGACAACTCCTTGGGTAGCTTGCAAGTGAGTGTTTGATGACCCGAAGATTTGAAGGATTATTATTTGAAAGTGATTGAAGTATCAGTGAAAACATTCCTTTCTTTGACAAGAGGTACGAGTCTTTTAGTTAGCTCATTTGACTTAGGACATTGTGGACAGATTTTTGAGACACTTGAGGGATGTGGATATGTTGTCCATAGGCCACCTTCATTTTGGATTTTGATTTGCAAAAGGTGACTTGATAGCTCGAGGCAATGGTTGGTACTTTGCCTAGGTGCACAAGAAATACACAAATAGACTTGATTGTAGCATGGAAGATTATTTCAGCCATGGTGTGTATTTCTCATTACTTTGGCATGTTATGACTATCTCAAGATATAGAGAGGTTTATGTACAAAAGAATGGCATGTTAATTGAAGTAATGGTGTAGTATCAAATTTGGACATGTAAGAATTCGATGAACATTGAACATGTTGAAGTAGACACTGACTAGACTTGGAGCCATAACTGTCACCGTGGAAATGGTAGTGACTACATGATGGATGGATGACCTAAAATTGAGTAAGTAAGAAGTGTAGCAGCCTTGTTATGTGAGGACCAAGGAGGAGGTAAAGCCCTTATTGAGCACTAATAGGTGAGGAAGTTGGTGATAGGACACATAAATAAAATGAATTTTGGAAGAATGAAAGGGAAGATTTAGATTGGAAATGCCTCTTTGGGTGTTTGATGCAAAAGTACAATGACCTTCCAACCTCTTCACATGACTAAGATATGGGATGAATTATGGAAATTGGAAATTTTCTTGATAGCCACTTTCCATGGAGTTCTCATTGCAGTACAACAATATGATTAACTTCATTGCCAAGAAGCTAATAGTGGAGCCTAGTGTGTCTTTGAAGAGCATGCCTTGGTTTAATACATATGACATAATGTTGGGTTATAGGAAATAACTTGACAATTGAGGCAAGAGTTGTGACCTTTCCTTGGTCCAGGAAGTGTTGTGTAGAGGGACCAAATTACAAAAGGAAAAGTCTATTTTTGGGCAAAGGGACATGCATTCTCACAAATTGGATGCCATAATTTGATTAGATACCTAACCAGTTCAAGACTTGAGATTTCTAGAGCACAAAAACATGACGAAGGGGTCAAAGTATGGAATTTTTAGTAGGTTTGGAGGCGTGACACATGGATTTTTTTAGATGATATTCTTGATGAAGGATGGATTGCCTTTATAGCTGATAGTAGTAGCAGTGGCGGATTAGAGTGCAACCACTGTAGTAGATTGCGACAATGACTAGATTAATTTTTTATAGAATTGGGTATGAGGCACTATCAATGAAGTGGATAAAGTGCAGTTGCATGGAAATACTATCATGGACAATGTTGAGTAGTTGAGATTTTTGTGATATAGTAGGATTTTAAAAATTTTGGTTTTCCATTAGCATGAAATCCAAGGTTTCCACTAGTCTTTGGTTGGAAACATATGCATGGATTCTTATGGACTTGAGGACAGGTGGTTCTTCGGGTGTTGTTGAGGATGTCAAAAATTATTATTGGATGAGGATGTAATACAATCACTTATATTTGGGCTGTAAACAAATGCATGGATTCTTATGATCTTGAGGATAGGTGGTACTTGGGATGTTGTTGAGGATGTCAATGATTTTTAATGGATGAGGATGTAATACCATTGCTTAGATTTGTGTTGGGAACCTTCATCACATTGATGCATATGACCATGTTTAATATACAATTGATTGAGATGCCTTAGCCCATTAGTAAATTGTGTCATTGAGAAAAACCTTGGCCCATCAACAAAATCCATTTTTGGGTTTCCTTCACAAGGCAGGATTTAGTCAAAAATCTCATCCCATTGGCAAGATGGATCATGGAGAACCTTGGGTGCTCCTTTAGATAGGCAAGGTAGAATATGGATACTTTGGTACTCTTGTGAATATATATAGTATGGATACTTGCGTACTCTTGTGAATAGACAAGACATGTTGTAGGGACTTGGGTGCTCCTATGGATAGATACAATGCATTGTGGATAAAACTCCTCCTATCTATAGATAGGGTGTGTTGTGGAGGGAGTTATGTTGGATGCACCAAGTAGTTCTGTGAACTTAGACATGGGGCCCGATGGAAATTATTATTTCTAAGATTCAATATTGTAAGAAAGGAGAGGTTGGCGAGAAGAGAAGATATTTTTTCACCAAGAGGCACATCCTATAGTCGAGTATGATGGAGATGTGTAATTCCATATGTGCTCAACCTCGAGTTGACACATACCCCTATTAGTATAATCTCTAAATTAACAAAAAAGTTGGTTATATATATATATATATGTATGTATGTATGTATGTTTTGATTAAAAACATCAATAATCATGCTCTCAATATGTTTGCTTGTTTAGTTGTTGATATATGATCTAGTATGAAAAATTTATGGTAATATTATTTTACTCTCACTTGTAGCCATACATAATATATTTGGATGTCATTGATATAACTTTATATCAAATTTTAGAAAGAGAACATAATTAAAAGCAAAAAAGATCTTGTACCTTAATATAAAACTTAAATAAAATATTATATATATATATATATATATATATATATATATATATATATATATATATATGATACACGTCATTTTGTCACCATGAAATTTGACTGTCATTATGGATCTATCACCATCCATATCATGTTGCCTTAGAGGTAAAAAATACTCATGTTCCTGAACCAAGTCTTGGAAACTAGAGAAAAGCTCTTTAAAACCTTTAAAAGATTACCTGTGCGCTTTTTGTGACCATTACATGCGTAAGCTCTGATACTTCTTCTATTAGTCGTGGCGATCGCCACTCTGTTCACCACTAAAACCTGTGCACCCCTATAAAAAGGAAGTGAATATAAAAAGGTAATTTCTAGAAGCTTCGTTAGTCGAATATTATCCCAACTGGAAGACTCTAGAGTCGTGCCAGTTTGAGATTTATCCCTCTACTCATTGAGCTTATCCCTTAGCCAAAGGAACCAAAATCTCTTCATGGGAGGAACTCATCCCTCTCTTAATGGATCTGAAACTACCTCAATCTCTCTATAAATTGAGCTGAAGTTTCAGGTTGGAGGGTAGATACTGATTTGTATAGATTCTAAGCTAGAGAGAGTTCACAGAGTTCTTAGATTTTGAACTAGTAAATTGTCATTTGCACATTGAAGAACATACCTTTGTGAACATGACTTCATGCCGGTCATTCTAGAGAGGAAGGCTTATCAAACCGAAGGAAATGATTGCACAGACACATGGGAGAAATATGTACAACATCAAGGCTCAAGTTGTAAGGTTTCTCTTTTTAATTTTTGATAATACATATGGATCTCTTGAGTCTCATTGTCTTGTTTCTAAATTCATGGAAATGATGTCAATACTTAGACTCCTTGATCACTAAGTTGGACTAGTATTTATGATTATTATATATTGCAGGTGCTTTGATCCTTTGCATTGTTTGTGATTGTAGGTTCTTCTCAGCATTGAATAATTTATTTGGAGCGAAATTCAAAAGGCTACATCGAACATCTCAGTTGAAAG
Source organism: Pinus albicaulis (assembly GCA_034641835.2). Taxonomy (NCBI): domain Eukaryota; kingdom Viridiplantae; phylum Streptophyta; class Pinopsida; order Pinales; family Pinaceae; genus Pinus; species Pinus albicaulis. The sequence continues at coordinate 1,660,708,290 of CM076579.1, forward strand.
GTAGGAGCATAACCTCCTTATTTAAAAGTTGTAATAATATAAAATACAAATAGTTTAGAGAAAGAGGCATTCAATGGATCTTTGTTTATAGTTACATGTTGGGGTACTAGGGAGATCACTCTTGTCTGCAAGAGGGATTAATTCACAAATATATATATATATATATATATATATATATATATATATATATATATATATATATATGGAGAGAGAGAGAGAGAGAGAGAGTAATAACCATAATAAAATATAATTATAATACTAATTATAATACAAATTTTCAATACTTAAAGATAATAAGTAATCCAATGCTAAAAAAAAATCAATTACTTCTTAATAAGAAATGTATAATTTGTTTATTTATAAATATAAGTTTGATATGTAGAATTTAAAAATATTATTGATAATAATAAAACAATCTAACATGATTAATAGATAAAATATATTAATACTAAATGTGGATAATATGGTCCATAAATAACATATTTCAATTTCTATGTTAAATAAAATATTTCAGTGTTAACCCTATATATTATATAGGGTTAAAAAAAATGTGAATATTATGTAAAGCAATTGAGAAATTATTTTTTAATGGTTAAAACATTCTAGGTAGTCTTATTATCATTTTCAATTATATTTTATGATTCTTTTTTGACATTTTGTTTGAAATCCAGTAAAAATTTGTTGTAATTACAAGTTCAAGATGTGTAGGCAACACAATCTAGTGCTCAAAGGTATTCTTAATATGTTATATCCATTCATACTATTATCACTTAGAGAAAACCCTGGTTGTGGGGGGAAAACTCTAAGGTAATCTCTAACCTCTTTTGAAATGAAAGCTAGCTCTTTCAATTCGAAGGGGGATCCCTTCTATAACTCAGTTAAATCTGATTGGTTATGTACTTAGAATAATGGCTAGATCTAATTGGATCATATAAAATTGGTTTGGACAAGAAATGTAAAGGCATTGGGCATGGAGTCTCTAATACAAAGACACTAGCTACAGATCATACAAACCAGTCTAAAATCTAGGCAAGATAGACGTAGGTTTCTTAGACAAATCATTAACGAGATATGGTAGGAGACAATATAAGTAAACATAAAAAATAGAGCAACCATGTGAAACCTACAATTGACATTTAAGTTTAAAAACACATTAAAATATGAATAAAATAAAACATAGAATTTACATAGAATTCAACTTCATAGCATTTATTCAAATTACTAAAGATCTATGAATTCAAGTTTTTGCCAAGAGAGAGTAAAAACACAATAGGGAACTGATTGGAAAATTTCATCACATGAATCTATGAAATTTTGTCATACTGCTTGCAACAAATTCTATTAATATAAAAAATGATATACACCAGGTCTGATTTAAAAAAAAAAATGAACCCTTATTCATTCTATATAACTCGTCTTTATAGATGAGCAATTATCTAATTAAAAAGTGAATACATTACGTCTCCATCGTAAAACAAAAGAGATAATATTTTGTATCTGAAGATCATGTTGTTGTTGGAGTCATGGTTGAAGTAAGGATCCCCAAGTCAAATTTGATGAGGTGGAATCCAAGTCAAAGTTGATAAGGTGTTTTTTATAAATATAGAAAAAAATAATTCTCGTGAATTCCTGAAGAATAGGCTCCAAATATTCCTTCGTATCTCTCAAACTGTGACACCTGTGTAAAATCTGAGAGTGATTTTTGTTAATGGATATGTTCCCAACAAAATCATCTTTTGGTTTTCAAAAATTCATTTGAAATTGTTCAGAAACCTCACCGAACTTTACTGTCTTTTACAGAAAATTATTTAATATTTAAATCTTGAAAAATAGGTTGTAAATATTCCTTCGAATCTTCCAAATCATGACAGTTGTGCAAAATCTGAGAGAGGTATTTTTTAATAGGCCCATTTCTGACCAAAAAAAAAATCAGTTTTCCTAAATTCGTTCCCATTTGTTCAGAAATCGTGCCCGAAGTTACTACCTTTTACCGAAAAAAAATAGAGTAAAACCTTTATTGCAAATTGGCGCTGACACTCCCATTGTCAGCGCTTTAAATTTTTTATTATTTATAGATCGATGCTAACACTGAAACTGTCAGCGATTTAAAACTATTTACTAAAATTGTGATAATGCATACATTCAAAAATGAAACAAAATACGAGTAAACACCACCAAAACTTAACATATATCCATATTTTCTTTCTCTTGTAAATTACCTATTAAACAAAACAATGACAATGGGTCAACAAATCATTGTGATTGTCTACATACACACACACAAAGAGTCATTTTTAAGTTCAAATATAGAATTCATAGAAAATGTGAAAGGAGAAGAAATTCAAACTTGGAAAAGAGTTGCCAAATCGTCTAGTCGGCTATTTTTTCCAGAAATTTATTCATATTGCTTTCTTTTCACTATTAAAAATCATATATCATGCACCTCAATAGGATTCCCAAAAAAATAGTCTAATCTTTCCATTATCAATATCTTGCTCCAACTAAACGGCAAAAGGGCCTCACATCGTCCAAAATTAAAATCTTGCCTAGGACTTCATTTACTATTGACAACTGATCTATGAGACTTGTGGATAGATATAGATAAATAGTCGATGGTCACCTTTAAGTGTGACAAATTTCATAGACCTAGTATAATCTAGATGACCCTTGACATAATATAGTTATGTCAACTTTGTTTTAATTCAGAAGAGTAAGCATACCACATTTTTCTCTCCTATCCTTTTGTAGGTGGCATTTGGGAATTTCTTCCTTAGATATTTTGGTTCAGTTGACCATGTTTGGGAGATTTGAAAACTCTATTGGACCAATGGTATTGTCGTAAATTCAAAAACCCTTTTATTTCATGAGCCTAGAAGTGGGTGCTAGGTTTTTTCCTTTGGAATTTATGGAAAGAACGATATCTCAGAGTTTTTAGTATGAAGAGAAGGTCAGTATCAGTCCTAAAAAAGGTGATACTTTTCAATATCTAGGAAACTGTTCTTGCATCCTCTTGGACTATTGATGATTGGAAAGTGAGGGATTCTAAAGGATCCATTATGAAAAAACACAACTTGGATCCTTCTATGTCATATTTCTCTCCATCTCATGTGCAAAGCTCAATTCACTCTATATCTAATTCATAATCCCCGCCCTTGTGCTCCTTCATGGAGTTTTAATGGGGCTTCCAAAGGAAACTCTGGAGCCGTTGGGTGTGAGGGGAATTTTCGGGATGATAAGTACCTGCCATTGCATATATACACGTGGTTGTGTGGGATGATCACAAATAATTTAGCAAAAAAAATTCGTTGTCATAAAAGGTTTACAAATTGTAGTCATAGAAGGTTTTTTGTTGCTATAGGTTCATGGATATTCATAGGTTTTCATTCAATGCATCCAAAAATTGTTAAATGGGAACCCTACACACAAAATAATGCACAACTAGCATCTAGAAATATTAAAGAGTTACTATCCATGTTTGAATATATTGTTGTTCAACACATGCATTGGGAAGGGCATAGGGTGGCAGACACATTGGCTAACAAGGGATGCCAGTATCAAAACCTTACCTTAGAGAAATCTTGGTCGGTTTCTTCTATGAGGTAAGACATTCAAGGTATTAAACAATGGGTGGAATATGATAAGTCTTCCTGGGAAGATAGTGTCCCTAATGGGAGTGATATTAATGTCACCTATAATGACAAATGATATATGATTAACATGTTGCAGTTGAGATTGGAGCATGTGTTGGTGGCCTTTGAAAAAATTTCCATGCCCTACACTTGTCAACTTTGTGTTGTCACATGGCATAAAACCCGTTCCTAGGTTTGGGGTCACCTACCTCAGTCCCATTGTTTTAAATTCCTAGAGGTGGTAGCATTTGGGAAGAGGTACAAAAATCTGTTTGGCATCCTTAATTATCATGCACCAGTTGATATGGATAAGTTTTCACAGGGAAGATTAGCCATTTTCTTGGGACACCTTGAAATATAGTTCTGTGAGCTCATTGATGAGCACATGATCTATAAGAGGAATGTGAGTTTTAAAGCATGTTCCAGGAATTACACATGTCCATTCCTGAACCTCGCACACTATGGTAAATTCCTTCAAACATTGGGTCCTAAGACATCTTCCCCGCATTATAAATGCATGGGTTTTTTACCACGGTAGTGACATTGTTACATTGCATGGGGTGGTGAATAGGGTTTCTACTCACCGAGATGCTCTTGGTCTCCATCTCTAGTATCCTCATGATTTGGGGGAGGCTTGCTTCCCTACTTGCATCAGTTTATTGTTACCTCTTGTTCATTTCCCAAGATGCTAGCCATTTGGTCATGTTCCTACAATTTCGAGAGGATAGGAAAGGCTCAATGTTGTTCATATTGTTTCTTCATAACACAGGGACTGGTCTAACCTTTGAACTGGTGGAAGTTCTACCCACCTCGTCACTTCAAGATTATGGTACTGTACGTATTTCCTTTAATTGCCCAGTTTTGGTATGTGGGGTCCGGTATCTGAGTACTTTTTCCATTTGGTTTTCAAGGTGATAATTTTCCTTCTAGCTTCATGTGATATTCTAGATATTAGGTATTCCATTTAATTTTCATCTTGTTGGAAATACCGAGATGGGGGGTGAAACCGTATTTCTTAGCAATTAGCACTTTAATAATTTTTTCAGAGCATTAGTTAATCTTAAGTTATTATTATTATTGTTCAGTAAGAGCAGTAAACAACAATGAAAAATATAGGTAGTAGGCACAAGATCTTTAGGTGGGAAACCCCCTTTGTATCAAAAACCATTAGACGCTTTTCTAATAAGTTCTTTAATATTCAGCCCCAACGGAAAAGAAAACTACAACTTCCTAGAACTCTAGAAAATCATTCTTCTCCAACTCCCACTAGAAGGTTGCCCCAATGCCCTGGTTTTATCAGTGGTTAGATGAAAGGATGCCCCAACACCCAAGTGAACCACAACTCACCCTAGGAACACCCTACCACCCTGAAGTGTTTACAGACCCCAACATGAAGGTGACTTCATTTACCTACCTAGCACCACCCTATCACTCTATAAAGAAAAAAATTAAAATAAAAGTGTGGACTCTCATACTAGGAACAATGATCCACATTACAATAAATTTTTTGATGAAATTTTGACCAAAAATACTAGGACATATACCCTTGACTAAACAAACCTAAAACCCTTGACTAAACTGAACTACAAGCCCTTATCAATTTTTTTTTTCCTTCTTCAACTCTAGGTAATTTTGGGCTCCCAAATTAGGAACAATAGACCAATTACAATGATGTACAACATTTAGGCTTGAAAAATGACATTTGAACTAACACAAACACTGTTGAATGCTTATGCTCTGTTGTTATTTCCTACTTTCCCTTACATTGCTTGAGTTTTCTTCTTCTTCAATCATACTGCGTGTTCCTGTATTTCTTGTTCCTGCACCGTTGTAGACAACTTTGCCTTCAATGCAAGAGTTATTCTTTCACACCGTCCTTGAATTCAATGGTCTATCAAATACTTTAATGGAGAAATTTCAATCCTGGGTTTGAACTGTAAATGATGTAGGTGTCTAATCCTGCAAGAGAAAGTGCCCATATATCCAATCCCAAAATAAGGACAATAAATGAAATCAAATGAAACCCAAACTCAAATTGAAAACAAGAATAGATAATCGCTCACCCAACCACTTTAACTGTGTCTGCAACCAAGACTCAGTGAAATATTAATGTGTAATAGCAAACATCATATGATAAAATTAAATTAAATTCGTGATAGCAAACATCGTATGATAAAATTCAATTCAATTTGTGATAACAAACAACATATGATAAAATTAAATACAACTCTAAAAATAGTACAATAGTGCTTACGTGGACATTGCTTGCCACAGAGACAAAGTTCAAGATCGATCTATAGTTTGAATAAATTACTCACCTTTCTTGTAACAGCACCCAAAATTCAATACAAAATTACTTTGATATCCCGGACCTGAAGGGACTGATCCGAGACTTCTTGGAATACTGAGTTGAAGCTGCTCTGCCCAGCTCTCCTAGCAAAACAGAAAAAGGAGAACAACTCCAAGCCCAAAACTAAACGATGGGCTCCATACTCTCTGCCACCTGCAGAGGACTCCAATTCCTCTTGCTCAGAAGATGATGGTAGTGAAGCAGAATCGGATCAGAATCAGACAATGGACATACCCGCCGATGCCCCTTTGCATCCTCCCGATACTGCCGTTGCTCAGAAGCGCTCTCATGTGACCTCCTCTTCCGATTTAGATAAGGAGATCCCCACTTCGGAGAACTCCGGTCTTCAAGTTGTTTTAGCTCATACACCCCAGGATGGATGGGTTAAAGTCAGTAAAAATAAAGGGAAAAAGCTTCGTGTAGAGGCCTTTGCCCACTCTGGGTAGTTTTCGGTCTTTTGCCATCCAGTCTTTTCTTGTTATTCCTTGCTTGTTTCTTTCCTTCTCCAGGACCGAGGTTGATAGTTTTATCATTTCCGGTTGCTGGTTTTTTGTTTCTTTTGATTGTATCATCATCATCTTGTACCATATTTCTGCTTAATAGAATCAGTCTAATTCAGAAACAGAGGAAAAAAAAAAAAAAAAACTATCTGGATCATAAAAACCGGCCTAAAACTCACTGTCCTTTAGCTAACAAATGCCAACATATTGTGATTGTTTCTAAACCCAAAAATTTTAGTTCTGCATTATTTAACATGACTTTAACCCTTCGTTTCCACAATGTGAGAAGAGGCTGCAAGAATAAAACTCATATACCAAGAAACCGCCCAAAGAAAAATACATAACCATAACCTCACCCACTTCTGATATCTGCGTTGACTTCTTCAAGGGCCATAAATTTAAGAGGTAATCTACTATGGATATCTCATGAGAAGTGTGTATGTCAACATAAGGCACTGATCCTCTATTTATATATAAGTATTTATATTGAAGGGCCTCTTGAACTGAATCCATATTTGGAGGATTCTTATTTTTTATTTTTTTATTTTAAATGACTTAAGGCCCAAGTAAGGAAACAAATAGGCTTTCTTTGTATGGATTTGATGATGTTATTTGAAAAGAAATATTCATTTGAGGAACATTGGATGGATAGGAGGGGAGGAAACTTAAGGTTCATTTTTAAATTAATTTTATTTTAATAATCAATATTAATTAGTTATCTTAAATACTAAGAAAAATATTATTACCCTTATGGTTAGGGAAGTGGGCCCTATTTAATATTTATTTAGAAGTATTTTTAATTCCACTAAAATTTTGAAATCAATGATTGGCTTAGTGTATATGGTCCTACATGGTTGTGAAGTCAATGCTTGGTTTAGTGCCTTTGATTTTTGAAAATATTCAACTTATATGTTGTGAGATTACGGTGAGAATCCCTTTCATATATTGAAAACCATTTGTGAATAAGGTGTCATGTCTCTACCCCTGGGGTTTTAGCCCACAAAACTGGGCCTTCAACTTTAAACTCAATTTTCTATAAAATCAGAAGGAACCACGAGGCATACCATATATCAACGGAAACATATCGTCGAGGAGAATCTATATGGAAAGATATTGACACAAGATTACATGAGTTTTCATGTCAAATTTTCCATGGAATATCGAGGCAGCTCTTGGTGTTGCTTGGGTTGACATCAATGACAACCACCTATTAACAATCTCCCCCTTTGGCATTGATGGCAACACAAGTACTCCCCCTGCGATCATAACTCCCCTTAACATCATTCTACTAACCTTTTTAATGTTTTCTCTCCCCATTTGACATCAATGGCAAAGGGTAACTCCCCCTGACAACCCGCCTCTCTTGCGGACCTGCATCCTACGTTAACTCCCCATTTTTACTTGGCTAGATAAAAGAATAGTATAATGGGAACTTGGGAGAATCCAAATATTTTTACGAAGATACTCAAATTCCTCACACGGTAAAGGTTTGGTAAAGATGTCAGTGATTTGTTCTTTCGTCCCAATGTATTCAACCTTGATGTTTTTCTCGACAAGTTGTTCTCTAACAAAATGGTACTTGATTGGAATGTGTTTTGTTTTTTAATGCATCGTAGGATTCTTGGAGATACTGATGGCATTGGAGTTCTCGCAGAAGATTGGAATGGACTCATCAAAATTTACTTGAAGATCGTGCAAGGTTTGTTTCATCCAGAGCATTTAGTTACAACAAGTTGTTGCTGATATGTATTCTGATTCTACTATGGATAATGAGATTGAAGATTGTTTCTTGCTCAACCACGAGACAAGATATCCACCTAGATAGAAGGATGTTCCACTAGTGCTCTTACGATCATTAACACTTCCTTCTCAATCTGCATCAATATAATCTTCGATGGTTAAATCATTTCCTTTAGAATACCATCGCCCATATTATGTTGTTCCCTTAAGACATTGAAAAATAATTTTTACTGCAATGACGTGGGATTCCTTTGGTGCTGCTTGGAATCTTGCAACTTTCCCAAAAACTTGCATCACATCTAGCCTAGAATTTGTTACATATAGAAGACTACCAATCATATATCTATACATTCTCTGATCCACATATTTGGATGAGTCATTTACGCTCAACTTGCAACCTGTCACCATTCAGGTGAGAACTGGCTTGCAATATTCCATTTGAAATTCCTTCAACATTTATTTGATATATTTGGTTTGATAGATAATTATTCCTTTGCCTTGCTGAGATATCTGAAGTCCCAAAAATTATGTCAACTCACCAAGTAGTGACATTTTGAACTCACTCTGCATATTTGCAACAAAATTTTACTTAACTTGACATAATCACTCCCAAAGATTATGTCATCCACATATACTTCAATAATCATCAAAATATCATGTTCAATCCTTACATAAAGGTTGCTATCCACACTTCCCTTCTTGAATCCTTGTTGTTGCAAGTACTTGTCAAGACGGGTGTACCATGCTCTGGGTGCTTGTTTGAAACCATACAATGCCTTCTTTAACCTGTAAACATAATATTTCTTGTCAGTGAGAAAAAATCCCTCGGATTGTTCTATATATACTTCTTCTTCTAATTCTCCATTTAGAAATGTTGATTTCACATCCATTTGATAAACTTTGATTTTTATTAAACATGCATAAGCCAAGAGCATCTTGATCGCTTCCATTCTAGCAAGAGGAGAAAATGTTTCTTCAAAATCAATTCCTTCGACCTGTGCATATCTTTTGCAAACCAACCTTTCCTTGTCCCTGGTAACCTGTCCATCCTCGTTTAACTTGTTCCCGAAATCCCATTTTTTCCCGATGACATTTTTATCTTTTCATTGTGGGACCAATTCTCAAGTGTCATTCTTCTCAATTTGATCCAATTCTTCATTCATAGCAGCTACCCAATGTTCATCTTAACTAGCTTCATCAAAATTATTTAGCTCAAATGTAGCTAAGAGAGCAATATGAGCTTGTTGTGGTACAAAAAGCTGTAAATTTCTTCTAGTTCATATTTCTTCATTGAGATCCCCAATGATCTAATTTGATGGATGATTCTTTTGATACCATTCTTTGGGGGCCTTTGGGGGTGTTTCTTGTTCAAACTATTGTTCATCTCGTATCTCTTCTTGGTTGGTAATTGTTTCCTTATTCACGTGTGCTTGCTCTGGGACTTCTTCTTTGACCTTTTCTAGTTTTGACTAGTGTATTTTTTATTTGCTTGAAGGAGTTTTCCTCATTAACCTTTGACCCATAATCTTCATTAAATGTTACATTGATTCTTTCATCTATTTGGTTAAGTCTTTGATTGCAACATTTATAAGCTTTTCTTTTGCGTGAATAACCAACAAAAATATCTTCGTCTAATCAAGAATCGAACTTTCCTATTTTTTGATCTTCTCTTTTGATGTTGCATTTGCTTCCAAACACCCTAAAATATTTGACATTTTCTGGTCTTCCTTTCCAAATTTCATATGGAGTCTTATCACAATTGTTTCGGAGCATACTTCTGTTCAAAATAAAGAAAGTTGTGTCAACTGCTTGAACCCAAAAAATTTCATCTAATTTTGAGTCATTTAGCATTGTTCTGGCCATTTCTTGTACAATTATATTCTTCCTTTCAACAACTCCATTTTGTTTTGGTGTTCTGGATATTGAGAATTTCCTTTTTATTCCATTTTCTTCAAAAAAATGCTAAAATGCTTTCGAGGTAAATTCAACGGAATTATTAGATCTCAAACATTTAATTTTTAAATCAGTTTCATTCTCAACCATTTCCTTGTAGATCTTGAAACATTCGAGTGCCTTAGAATTTTTCTTCGAGAAACTACCACTGGTCATCCTGGTATAATCATCTATCATTAGCATAAAATATAATTCACCATTCAATCCTTTAGTCCTCATTGGTCCGCATATATCATTATGTAATAATTCCAATGGTTGTGATGTGAAATGTTCTTTTGTCTTGCATTCAACTTTTGTCTACTTTCCATGCCGACAATGTTCACATACAATGTTGGTTGGTTTTGAAATCAATGGAATTTCTCTCACAATTTCCTTTTTTCTAATTCTAACAAGGTTTTCAAAGTTTATATGTCCCATTCATATATTCCATAGCCAACTCTCATCCTATTTTGCCAAGAAACATCCTTTAACAACCTCATCCAAGGTGTATATTTCATCTCTACTTGCAATAGCCACAAGTTGACCAGACTTTTATTTTCTTATTTCACATTTCTTTGAGTCGAATAACATTGTGTGTCCTTGATCACCCATTTGACATACACTTAGCGAATTGTGATTCATATTTTCAACAAGAAGCACATATTTTTCTATAGCATCCTTGCTTCCAAGCTTAACAATACTTGTTCCTATGAAATTTTAAGATCTGTCATTTCCAAAGGATAATGTTCCATATTTTCCATCCTTCAAAGATATAAATTTATTCTTATCTCCAGTCATATGTGTATAACAACCGCTATCGACATACCAAACATTCTTTTTACTTTAAGCCTTTAATTCAAGAGCACACCTTTCAGTTTTCTTCTTCCAGACTTGTTCATTTTGATTCTGTTGTGATTACCTTGAGGGGAGCATGAACTTGGAATCCTTAGAAAAATGTCCAAAGTTGTTTCATTTATAGCATTCTACTTCATTTCTAACTAGTCAAATCTATTATAATTTTGCCTAAATTTTTCTTATGGTTTTGAACAGATATTCCTAAAGGATCTTCCAAAGTTTCTTTCATAAGTACAACAATCTATAGATTTATGCGAAATTTCTACATGAATAACAAAAACCATTAAAGGTGGGTTGATACCTGGGAGGAAAACTTCTTCGTGGAATCATTTTCCAAGAGCATTCTTGTCTACCTTTGAATTTTGTGGATCCTTCAACATATCTTTTTTGTGCAATTTATTTTTCGGATTTTGAACCCTTTTCAAGGATTTATTTATAGCCTAGACCAGTCTTGTCATTGTATGACCTTTGGTTGCTAATGAGCTCATCCAAAGTCTTAGAATTGTTAGCAAAAATTTTCAAAACATTTCCCCTTTTTACTTCCTTTCAAAGAGATGATATTTGGGCTTCTAGTTCTTCCCTTGCCTCATTACATTCTTTTAACTCATCCTTGAGTGATTCTTCAATTCTTTTGGCTTCTTCTAAATTTACTCTGAGGTTGACGATTTCTTCTTCATTCCTTTTAATGAGATTCTTTACCTCCTTCAATTCGGTTTCCAGAGAATTAACATTTTTCCTTTCTGCTTTGAGTTCTTTTATAATTCTGGCAACTTCATTTTGATATTCTATTTTAGTCACTTCTTCTTCTTCATCTTCTTCTTTATCAGATGCTTCCATCTTGTTATTATTAGCCATAAATACTCTTTCTTTTTTTTCTTCATCACTGTCACTTTCTTCTTTAGAGGAGGAACTATCTTCCCTAGAGAGGAAGTTTTTATTAAGTCCTTTCTTTTTACCTTGGTTGTTGAAATTTATTTGACCTCCATTTCCTTTTGCAAAATGGTTTATTCTTATGAGGGCACTTCGCAAAAAAATGACCTATCTAGCCATAGTTACCTTTATAATTACTTTCTCCTCTTTTCATCTTCCTTGTAATGTACGCACATTCTTCATATGAAATTTCTTCTTCTTCTTTCTCTTTGCAACAACTAGATCTAGGTTTGGATATCTGTTTTCACTTCCCGGTCTTCTTGGATGCTGTGAATGTTGTTTCTATATTAGATAGACCATATTATTATTCAATCCTCATTTCATAAGCTGTAAGTATCTGATCTAAAAATCGTTTGGATAACTTGTATGTATTTCAAGAACCTACCACTCAGTTTAAATTAAAATGATCTAGATTGTTCTCGACAATTTTGCGGAATTATTTACTTGAAAGTAGTGTATGAATTTTCACTATTTATGTGTCTTAACTTCATTTTTTCTTGCTGTAATTTAACATGTATTACAACAACATAATGCAACAAATAATCATTCAAACACAACAGCAATTTTAATCTAGGAGTTCACCCGAAATCTCATGGGCTACGTCTCCTTTGAGCTTTGTCATCATGACTCAGCTCTTTGGGATTATGGTAAGATTTTTTTACAAGTAAATACTTAATTCCAATGAATAAAAAAATTATCCAAAGGACTGAAAATACCATAAATATCCCTCAATAGGCTGTCCAAACTTTGAAAAACAGCTTTAAGCTCTTGTTGACACGATTCCTTCTGTTGGTGCACTAAGCCACTCTGAGCTTCTAAATGGCACAAAATCCCTCAGAATTGAGTTTCTGTCACAGAAACCACTCCTTTTGTATCAAATACACATCAGACATCAAATATAAACTGATAAATTTCTCAAATTGAGCACTGCATTCCCCAAATAAGCTATCCTCCACGGTATTTACAGGGCTGCCTAGAACTTCAAATCAGCTTTTTGAGCTCTAGAAGTTCTCAAAATGTTCTAAAAACACTTCCATTGGTTCCAAAATGACTTAAATAGTCAATATAGAGGTTTGGTTCATCGAAAATGGCCTCCAGCTGCTCTGGTTTCACCTCAATCACCTATCGGCACCCCCTGGCACTAAGGTTCATGAAAACTTCTCTGCTGAGTTTTCGACCTCTAGAAGTATTCAACACTTGTTGAAAACTATGTAAATAGATTAAGAATGATTTTTTCAATCAATAATGACCAGTGCTTCACTGCATGTGGTCTCAAACAACTCTTTCTAAGCCCTGCACTGCTGCTGGAAAAAGTTGGCACTAATGACCCTTGGAACTTTACTGAAGCTTTTTGGCCTTCAAACGTTCTTTACAGGCTCTGAAAACCATCTCATCAGATTCATAACATCTGAATTATCCAATTTAGACTATTGGAACTCTGGAAAAGGACTCTAGCTCCCCTGGTTAGGCCTCAAACTGAATTTGTCTCATGGTGGCCCTAATGGCTCATTCATCTTCCCTGAAGAAAAAGCTACTGAAGATCACCTCCATTTGACCTGAAACCTATCCCAAAGTGCTCAGGAGATCAAAGAGACCCAAATGACCAAAATTTCATACAATTGGGTTCAATAATGCGGGATTTATGACCAAAACAACTTTGCCCCAATTTCCTCCACTAAATGTGGGGCAACTGCCAGTTAACTCCACTAAAAGTGGAAGTCTGCCTAAATTTGGGAGCGCCTCCAGAATCTGTGCAATATTAAACTCCACTTAACTGAAGCTTAATTAAATATTAAACCTAATATTAGGCTCCTTAAGTGCTCTTAACATCAAGCTCCCACACTAGTCATATGATGAGGTTCCATGGGAGGAGGGTTGGCCCCTCCGTGCTCTGTCGGACCCACTCGGCATTCAAAGTGAAATAACTTCTTCACACGGTGTCCGTTTTTTGAACCGTTTGCAGCACCAGAATCAGGAAGACGAGACGTATGAAAATATCTTAGTTTCAACCAATTTTTAACACTTTAATTTTTGAGAAATTTGCATAACTTGGACATGATCTCTTGATCGCACCTCCCAAATGAGAAGCTTTTGGACCCAAAAAGCTCTCTGGAATACTGAAACTGATCTATATAGCAAATGAGAGTACTACACCCTCTTCTCTTCAGCTTCCAAACACTTGCCCTGCATGGCTAATGACTTTGAACCTCAACTAGAAAGCAATTCGCACTTCCCTTCCTCGATGCTTGTCCTCCTGTCAAGAGCTGTCTTTCTTGCACTAACTCAGAAAATTTCTGGCAAGAAATTTGCAGAAGGAATCTGAACATCGCTGCCTTGATCAATGATCCAAGGTGGCTCAAACATAAGTCGTGCAACATGCAACATCAACAACAAGTCGTCATAAAATGTGATATATAATTGATACAACATCAATGTAAAAAGTTTGCAACACAATCGACACAAGTCGAAAAACATGTGCGACACAATCGACACAAGTCGATAAACAACATGATACATCTTGACAAACACTTTTGTATCAATGTACAATGAACCTATTTACAATTTTCTATTTACACATACAACTTACATGCACATGTACACCTTCAACTCTTCCTTTCAGGTACCAACAAGTACATAATCCCAAAAACATGTGGGTGACTATAAGAGTTGAACTAAAAGATATTGCTGCAATATAAGTGAGTATCATATTCATCTTTTATACCTCCATGGTGAAATTTTGCAACAACAAAGAAATTCCTTCAACTAAACCGCATTTATATGCAACCTTGCATCAAAATTTTCAACAGAAATACATGCTACAACCAAAATGTGCATATGTACAAAGGGGTATTTCTTACTGCGTTAAGAAGTCCATCTACTTCTTTCCAAGCCACCTCCACGGTGACTTTTGCTGCTGCAACTCTTCCTCATGTGAATCTTCCATTTTCACATCAATAATGGAATCCTTAGTTCCACTTACACCAATCTTTCTGTCCTCTTGCTACATGTGCTTTGGACGACTAGTTGGATGCAAAGTCCAACAATGAGAGACAACATGTACCCTCTTTTGGCAATATGTGAAAAAATCATGCACCTTCTTTGAAAGTTGTCTTTGCCTCATCTGATTCCTGTATGCTTTCTTCTTCATCCAGCTTCTCGAAACATGATGGTTAAATCGACCACAATATGTACAACAAATATTTCTTCCATTTAAGCATGCAAAATTATCATGCTTTGCAGAAACACAATCAAATTGATCATGAGAAGATTTATACCTCTTGTGCTGCTTTGAATGTTCATCCTTTTTGTCTTCATGAGCAGATGAACTAGTAGAGGCTACATATTTCATTTGCAGACTAACATCACCGTTCTTGTCTTGAAAATTTTTTGAACTTGCATGCTCGCGATAAGCTGCATGTCTATTCTTTTCTTGTTGCAACAAAGGCTTAAAGCAATGGCAATCATCTTTGAAACAAATTTGACATATTTGCATCTTAGAACTTGGAATAAAGGTTATCTTTAAAGTAGCATCACATGCCTTCAAGGATTTGGAGTCTTCGCCATTAAATTTCACATAACCAAGACCAAGATTCTTTTGTCGTTCCTCAACCGAAATGGGATCAACCATGCCTTGTGCATGCTTTCCTAATCCCTTGCCTTCATAGCCCATTTTAATCATTAATTTGGACCCTATACCTCTTGTATGGTTTTTGAAAGAACCAACACATATTTCTAAAGAGGAAACTGAAGACAAGTTAGAATGGATTACCTCTTCCTCATGCATTTTCTTGGTCAAAGCCTCTTTGGCTTGATGGAGTTGCCTCTCTGTATCATGCAATTTTTGAAGAATTTCTTCCTTCTCTTCCTTCATGGCAAACAACTGTTCACGAAGTTCAGTAATTTCTCTTTTTTCCTCAAACAAAATCTGTACCATGTCCTTCAATATAAAAAAGTCACGCTTCATATCATCATCGAAGAATCTAGTGAAGGAGGAAACTTCACTTGTATAAATTGTCATTATGATGTCAATGAAAAAAAGGAACTTCAACAAAGTTCTCAAAGCTTTCAAAACAAATGACAAGCTTTTTAACCAAATGGATGTAAAGACCGACTCTTATTCAAGCAGCCAAACAACAAACAAACTCCAAAAGCTTCTTAACAAACAATCGTCACGAGGGTTTGTTTTCCAAGGGTAACTTTAAGGTTATTTGGGATAAGGAAGATTCCTTCAGCCCTTTCTTCCTTTTTTGTTCTCTCCAAGACTTAGCTAATCAGTAGCTATCCCCAAATCTCAAGCAAACTCAAACAACAATCAGTTTGCAAATAAGAAAATGGTCAATCTTTTACACTATTTAAACACCTTTCAAGCTATACAAGCAGGTAACTGATATGTCAATCAAGAAACCAAGTGATCTGATACCTTCCTGATCTGAAAATGGTCTGGATAACTTTTATGTATTTCAAGAACCTACCACTCAGTTTAAATTAAAATGATCTAGCTTGTTCTTGACAATTTCGCGAAATTATTTACTTGAAAGTGGTGTATGGATTTTTACTTTTTATGTGTCTTAAATTCATTTGTTCTTGCTGTAATTTAACATGTATGACAGCAACATAATGCAGCAAATAATCATTCAAACACAACAACAATTTTAATCTAGGAGTTCACCCAAAATCTCGTGGGCTACGCCTCCTTTGAGCTTTGTCATCATGACTCAACTCTTTGGGATTATGGTAAGATTTTTTTACAAGTAAATAATTAATTCCAATGAATAAAAAAATGATCCAAATGACTGAAAATACCATAAATATCCCTCAATAGGCTGTCCAAACTCTGAAAAACAGCTTTAGGCTCTTGTTGACATGATTCCTTCTGTCGGTGCACTAAGCCACTCTGAGCTTCTAAATCGCACAAACTCCCTCAAAATTTTGTTTCTGTCACTGAAACCACTCCTTCTATATCCAATACACATCATACATCAAATATCAACTGATAAATTTCTCAAATTGAGCACTGCATTCCCCAAATAGGCTATCCTCCACGGTTTTCCTAGGGCTGCCCAAAACTTCAAATCAGCTTTTTGAGCTCTAGAAGTTCTCAAAATGTTCTGAAAACACTTCCATTGGTTCCAAAATTACTGAAATAGTCAAGATAAAAAAAATTTCATCAAAAATGGCCTCTGGCTGCTCCAGTTTCGCCTCAATCACCTATCGGCACCCCCTGGCACTAGGGTTCATGAAAACTTCTCTGCTAAGTTTTCTACCTCTAGAAGTCTTCAACACTTGATGAAACCTTTGTAAATAGATTCATAATGATTTTTTCAGTCAAGAATGACCACTGGTTCACTGCATATGGTCTCAAACAACTCTTTCTAAGCCATGCACTGCTGCTGGCAAAAGCTGGCACTAATGACCCCTGGAACTTTTCTGAAGCTTTTCGGCCTTCAAAAATTCTCTATAGGCTCTGAAAACCATCTCATCAGATTCATAACATCTGAATTATCCAATTTAGACTATTGAAACTCTGGAAAAGGACTCTAACTTCCCTGGTTAGGCCTCAAAATGAATTTGTTTCATGGTGGCCCTGATGGCTCCTTAACCTTCCCTGAAGAAAACGCTACTAAATATCACCTCCATTCGACCTGAAACCTATCCCAAAGTTCTCAGGAGGTCAAAGAGACCCAAAATTGACCAAAATTTCATCCAATTTGGTTCAATAATGAGGTATTTATGACCAAAACAACTTTGCCCCAAATTCCTCCACTAAATGTGGGGCAACTGCCAATTAACTCCACTAAAAGTGGAAGTCCGCCTAAATTTGGGAGCGCCTCCAGAATCTCCACCATATTAAAATCCACTTAATTGAAGCCTAATTAAATATTAAACTTGAGATTAGGCTCCTTAAGCGCTCTTAACATTAAGCTCCCACACTAGTCATATGATGAGGTCCATGGAAGGAGGGCTGGCCCCTCCGTGCTCCGTTGGACCCACTCGACATTCAAAGTGCAATAACTTCTTCATATGGTGTCCGTTTTTCGAACCATTTATGGTGCCAAAATCAAGAAGACGAGACCTATGCAACCATCTTGGTTTCAACCAATTTTTAACACTTTCAGTTTTGAGCAATTTGCATAACTTTGACATGATCTCCTGATCAATATCCCAAGTAATTCGTCCATAGTCAAGTTTCTTAAATCTGATATATCTTCTAATATCAAAGCCTTAGGATTAAATATTGATGGAAGAGTTCTGAGGACTTTCTGAACAATGACTTTCTTATCAACTGGTTCTCCAAATCCTTCCAAGGCATTTGTTATTTCATCTACACGTTGAAATTAAGCTGAAATGTTCTCATATTATTTCATTCTTAGTTGTTCAAATTGAGCTCTGTAAATTTGAATTTTTTCTTCTGATAGTAGGGTTTGCGGAATAAACCCCACTAATTACCCGCATCACCATATTGGATTCAATGCTACTCCATATATTCACGTAGAAGCTTTAATAAAATGGTTTTCGGGTTTAAAGCTCAAATATAACACATCATATGTTATATTTATATAGATTCACATACCTCGATGAATCCCTTCAACAAGAGGTTTCAAATTATTCCTTGCGGCATCACATTCCCTTATCACAAATCTGAAACATATCACAAATTCGTGGATTTAATGATTTCGCAAATCACAGAACATGCCACTTCGTAGATCGACGAGTATAGCATTTCACACATCGACGATTATAACATATTGCAAGTTGGAAAATATATAATATTGCATATCGGCTTTTCGCACCTTTAACTCCCGTCACACTTCAGAAAACTGCAAAATTACCTTGTCGCACTTCGCATTTTTAACTCCACCATTAGTTGTTATACCATATCGCATGTGATATGTGATATGCACATGGAATCTCCGTCTGATATGTGTCCACTTCAACACTTTCACAATTGAATCTTTGCAGTGTGATCTTAGCTGTCGGTATTTTTCCTGTCTCTGGGACTTAATCCTTGCTGTCCGATCTCTTTTCTGTCATCTTTTAAGGGGTTTTGTTACCTTAATCTTTTCTTTGTTTTCAACTGCCACTGCTTGTAATTTTGTCTTCTCTACTTGATACTTCTCCTGAGCTTTCTCTTTTGGTTTTCACTCAGATCTATAGCTTTCATGCTTGTTGCACACTTTGCACACTGTTTCCAAGCTACAATTTGTGTTTTATTAAACTTCGACCTACGAACAAATTTATCTGCACTCTTCCACTCCCGTGAGCTTCATCCACAACTAATTAACACCCAGACTGGAATCACATAGATTCTACCAAACCATTAAGTTTTATTCACACAGTAAGACTTATTCATTCATTTAGAATTCATTCGATAATGGTTTATTACACAGAAACCATATTTGTTCATTTACGGATCACTCAACACGTAAAAGAAACAAAAACATAGTCATAATGAATTCAATTCCTTCATTAATCAATAAATTGTATATATAAAAATAAAAACCTTCCTACAGTTTGGCTTTGGCCTAATGCATTGTTACGTGGATTTCTCTCTTCTACAAAACCTCTTTGTCTCTCAACTCTCACCTCTCTACTTTATCCTTGACCTAATTTCTTCCTTGTTTAAATTGGCCTCTCCTCTCTGACCTAATTTTGATCATTTTAATTAGTCTCTTCCTTCCTTCGAGGCTTACAATGAATTTGTAACTACAATAGAGCTTATCCAGCTCTCACAATTGACGCTTATGACTTTGCAACAAAATCTATTAAAAGAAATCATTCCTATCTCTAATTTATGACTAATCTAATCTCTTGAGCATAACAATAAATTATCCTCTCTAATATCCATTTTTTCTATGGATATGTTTACAAAAGTTAACTAGAATATCCCCTACCTATGTTTTCTAGGAATTTAAACATTTTACAAGAGAATATTACAATATTTACAACTTGACCCCTTCTTGGGCTAATCAAACAATTAAATTTAGTTTGAGTGCTAATGCTCCTGCATCATCTTCCTTGACCTCCGAGTCTTCTGCATATATATTTTGAAGCTTGTCCCATAACTCCTTATCTATTTTACAACCCAATACCTTAACATAGAAATATTGAGTGAGTCTAATTATAATAAGATCCTTTGCTTTACCATCATTTACGCTATTTTTCTTACCTTGTTCATCTTTTGTTGTTCTGTAGCCCTACTCGACAATTTCCTAAACTTCATATCCTTGCACAAGTAAATGAACTTTCATCCTTCCACTCCATAGTGCATAGTTATATCCATTAAACAAAGGAACTCTATTCTTGGTGTACCCCATGATCTCCTTCCAGTTGTTAAACTGATACCGAAGGAACCAGGCCCTGATACCAATTGTTGGAAATACTGAGAGGGGGGGGGGGGGTGAATAAATATTTCGTAGTAATTATCACTTTAATAATTTTTTTCAGAGCATTAGTTAACCTTCAGTTATCATTAATAATTTTCAATAAGAGAAGTAAAAACAATGCAAAATAGAGACAATAGGCACAAGATATATAGGTGGAAAACCCCCTCTGAGTCAAAAACCACCGAACGCTTTTCTAATAAGTTCTTTAATATTTAGCCCTAACTGAAAAAAAAAACTACAACTTCCTAGAACTCTATAAAATAATTCTTCTCTAGCTCCCACTGGAAGGACGCCCCAATGCCCTGGTTTTATCAGCAGTCAGCTGAAAGGATGCCCCAACACCCAAGTGAGACACAACTCACCCTAGCACCACCCTACCACCCTGAAGTGTTTACAGAACCCAACCTAAAGGCGACTTCATTCACCTACCTAGCACCACCCTACCACCCTATAAAGACAAAGATTAAAATAAAAGTGTGGACTCCTGTACCAGGGACAATGATCCACATTACAATAAAGTTTTTGATGAAGTTTTGACCAACAACAGTAGGACCTGTTAGTGTCAGAATATGCATTCTGCCATTAGTGATCAAAATCACTCTTTTAATTCTCATTTTAGGTGTCCCACTCTGAAATTTTTATATCATTCCATTAGGTCATGCTAAAAATTGTTTCATTGATGGTAGCCCTAGTCATGAAACCTAACTCTCCCTCAAAAACTCTCATTTTCTGGCCCACCTTCATGTCTTGTTGAGCATAAAAACACTTTTGAAAATCTCATTCTATTATGTCTTATCTCAATCAAATTCAACTATGGAGTCAGGTCATTTAAGGTCCCATTAGGTCATTAGGTTTCATTTTTCAACGTCCAAAAATGTACCATGTCATCTCAATAAGGTCAGAAAAAGGTGTGAGAGTGATTCAATAAACATGTTATTATCATCTGCAGAGCATTATCAACATGTAAATATGATATTTTTAAATTTAATTTTTATGATTTTCATATCAAAATGTAATTTTTATATGAAAACAGAGATGTAATTTATTTTTAATTTTTTATGTAATTTTATTCTTCCTATATGTAATAAGTTTGGTCCCTAGCTTTCAACTCAAAACACACATGCCAAACTGAATATCACCACTAAATCAAAGTGACAAATGTCAAACTCCAACAAGTTCATCTTGCAAAGAAGAAAAAGTCAAAGAAAAAAACATATTCAACATGCTTTCAAAAAGTGATAAAAAACACAGGAAAAGTGGGTTTTTGGGTCTAAATATAAAATCACTTAAGTATTTAAGACTCATAGACATCAAATTCAAATTCATTTCCCTCTTATTTCATCGAGCAAACAACTAAGGAGAGCGAAATTTGCAATTTTTTGAGCAAAATTGAGAAAAATAGAGAAGAAGGGCACTTATCCTCTAAGCGCTATGCTTATCCTCTTAGCATCGTGCTTATCCTATGGGCAATGAGGTTATGCTCTTGGCGCTGTGCTTATCCTCTTAGCACTGCGCGTATAACCGGAAAGTATTAGAAACTCATCAAAGTTGCAAAAAATCGCCCCCAAACTTCATCAATCATTCTTCACACTTCCAATCAAGCAAGTAAGTGACTTTACATCATTCTTCTCTTCATCAAAGTCATTTTGAATGTGTGAGTTGGTTAAAAGAAATTTTGGTGTCTTCTTGAATGTAAAACCCTATTTTTTCTCACTTACACTCATAATTCCCAAAACCCTAAGCCCTAGGTGCTATTTTGACCTAGGCTCCTAAATCCCAATTCCCATCGCTCTTTCATTCCTTTTCCCTTCTCCATTCCTCATATCCCTAAACACTATTTCCCACAAAATTCCCTTTCCCCATATCCTGTCCCCAAATTCACCTTCCACACTATCACCTACTTCCCTAGGGTTTGAACACAAACACACCATGGAAACAGAAGGAGAACAAAACATATCACATAGTGAGGAAGAGGAAACAAAGGCTAGGAGGCCAAATAAAGGGGGTAGGATAATCAGACATGAACCTATCAACACTACGGAACTTTTGGCTTCTCCAATGACAGTGACATTTTTTAAACGTGTTGGTTGTTATGATTTATGTGAACAAATTCAGAGTGTTCAACATCATTCCATGTTAACTAGGCTCTTCATATCTAAAATCCATAACAAGCAGATTACCCTAGCTAGTGTAAAATTTACTGTCTCAACTACCATCATTTCAGCTGCCACGGGGATCCCAAATTTTGGGGAAAGGTGGTTCAAAAAGAGTGATTTGGAAAATCATCATTTTGAGCCCTTTTTAAAACCTAGATACAAGAATGAGAAAAAGAGGGTGTTTCCTTTTTCCTACCTCCTGGACAGATTTGCACCCATGATGAAGATAATCATGAAGTACTTTACATGTGAAGGTAGATTCTCAAGGCTATATACCTATCACATCCGGCTCCTAATGCATTTCACTAGGGTAAGGATCCTCAATATACCTTACTACCTTTTTTGGAGTGTTGAAAAGATGGCTTTTATTGCTCAGAAAAGGGAGTATGAACACCAAATGAAAATTATTTTCCATTATTCCCTTATCAAAATAATTGTTCTTTACCATCTCAATGAGCTCAACATTGCATGGGATACCTTCATAGCCCATATCTTCAGAGATCCTCTTACTCAGCATGCTCAAAATATGCCTTCATCATCTCAACCATCCACTTCCATCCCTCCATCTTAGCCCACTATACATTCACCATCATCATATCAGTCCTCTTCATCCACTTCACCAACATTATCTTCATCCCACACTGAGACTAAATCCCCTATCAGAAATGAGTTATATGAGGTAGAGTGGGCTAGTATGGTTGAGGTTGAGGTTGAGCCATTGTCAAAAACCTACCAGAGATACCACATGCATGTTTTTTCTCCACACATAGTGGGAGGGGCCATGTCTTCTACATCAAAAAAACATGTGGACAAAGGTAAAGGAAAGTTGATTGAAACAGAAACTCAGCCAGAGATAGAACATGATGAAAACCTCCATGAGACTAAGCATGAGTTTGAGTTGGTTGACCTAGGTGATGATGATGACAGCCAAATCATTAACATGCCCATCAAAGGTAAGGATGCAAAAATCAGAGACCTCCAAAACAACCTTGACAGAGCCAAATATTTTTTACACTTCCTTGAGCAAGAAAATTAACAATTGAAAACCAAACAAGTCATTGATGAGGTGAAGTATTTCACTGCTCAAAGGGAGGATCAAAAGGCCAAAGTCATGCTAGATGAAACACTGGAGAAGTATGGCTTACTTGATGATGAAGAAGAACAGGTACTAAGACAGAGACCTAGAAATAGAGGGCTGAAAAGATCTCTAGCTCTAGAGAGACAAAGGGAAGCTGAGCTAGCTGATCAGATAACCCTAAATGAGTAGCTTACTATTGTGATCGATGAGAACAGGGAGCCATGGCTTGATAGAGCCAATCAACACTTGGATAAGCTTCTATAAAAAGGAAAATAAGGAAAATGATTTGTTGAGGAGGAAGGTCAAACTCCATGCCCGGAAAGAGAAAATTGCATTGGCCAAGCTCAAAAGAGCCAATGCCAAAATTGAAGAGTTTACCATGGAGGAGAAGAAAAAGTTGGACATATTTGCTGAGGCTTCACACCAAGCCTAGCCACCTCATCATCACCCTTTCTGCACATTTTGAGGCAATTTGTAACAATTTTTTCAAAGCTGTGCATGACTTTGTTTTTGAGCAAATGCAAATATCAAAAAAATGGTCATAGGCGCAGTGCCCTTGGCGTTGCGCTTATGTTTGGGGAAATTTTTGAGAGAAATAAAACCACCACGAGATTTTTAATGACATATACGTCTATAAAAACCAATTTTACAAGCTTGATTTGCGGTTTTAGGAGGTGAAAGGGCAAAAAACCACCAAAAAAACATGTTTCTGCCCCTGTTTTTGCCTAGGCGCTGCGCTTATACTAGCCTTGGGAGATTTCCTTTTTGAGGGGTAAAATCAATACCATTTTCAGATCTGGAGGCATATTCAGAAAGAGGACAGGATAAGCTTTCCAACAAGCTATACTACGCCCAATTTGGACACTAGGAAGGCCTCCAAAAGTGGCCTTAAACATGGAGGGCGCTTATGACACAACAAGGGTGCTTATGACAGGAAAATGGCGCTTATGCCAGTTTACTACTTTTTTTCTTTTTCACTGTAATTTTTGGTTTTACCTCAATAAATGATTTTACTATCAATGTAATTCATCATGGTAAATTTAATTATTTAAAATATAAGTTACCTAGGGGTAGATTCATTAGGTAAAATTATCCTTTAGTCAAAGATGAATCAGTTAAATGTAATGAGGAGTGAGTCACTTGGACCATCCTACACTTCAATTTGCAGTTCATTATTTTGTGGATCTCTTCCTCACCTCATGGATTCAACCCCTGAGGATGAGTGAAGCTTTTGATGTCTCTTTATTCCATCACTTGACCCTTAGCAAGAGTTTGAATTAGTTTAGATGTTAGCTTTGTAATCAAGGAACTATTATACTCAGTTTGGCCAGCTAATAAAGAGGCGTTGCAGCTATTTTATGGGATACTTATGGTATTGATGTCTATCATTGTAATTGATTTAGTATCATATGTTAGAATGTATTGTATTCATGTTCACTTCATTTCTATGTTATGATTTCTTTCAAGTTTGATATTCAGAATACATGCTTGTTCATGCTCTGTTTTGGGGAATTGATCATAGTTTTTTCATCTTCAGATGTCTAAGAAGAATACATCTCTCATGCTCTTCCTAGATTATTTTCAATCTCAACCCCATTCCATCACAATCCTTTTCAAGTGATAAGCCTTATGCCTACCTTGCCCCATTGATCCCTGTAACCCTATCTCAATTTCCCTGACCTAGCTCCCTTGACCTAATTTATGCATCCAATGATACCCCAACCAAATCAAATCAAAACAACCCACTAAACTCAATATCTAGCCTAAAAAACCTAATTTCTCCAGCCCTCATGGCCGTGACCCTTTTGGAGAGAGCCCTCTCCGACTTGATAGGGCTAGCTATCAAGTCAAAAGCTTTGTTTGTGGTTACCTCTGTTGGGATTCCTTCTTCAGCCTTAGGAATATGGTAGAGTGATAACAGGACCTATTTCCTTGACTGAACTGAACTACAAGCCCTTATCCAAAATAAATTTTGCCTTCTTCAACTCTAGGCAACTATGGGCTCCCAAATTAGGAACAATAGCCCAATTACAATGATGTAAAATATTTAGACTTGACAAATGACATTTGAACTGACAAAAATACTACTAAATGATTCTGCTCTTTTGTTATTGCCTTATTTCCCTTTCATTGCTTGATTTCTTCTTGAATCATACTGTGTGCTCCTGTACTTCTTGTTCCTGCACTATTCTAGAAAACCTTGCCTTCAATGTAAGAGTTATTCTTTCACACTGTCCTTGAAATCACTAGTCTATCAAATATTGTAATGAAGAGATTTCAATCCCAGGTTTGAGATGTAAATGTTGTAGGTGTCTATTCCTGCAAGAGAAAGTGTCCATACATCCAATCCCAAAAGAAGGACAATAAATGAACTCAAATGAAACCCCAAAATTAAATTGAGAACAAGAATATATAATATCTCACCCAACCACTTTACCTGTGTCTACAACCAAGACTCAGTGCAATATTAATTTGTGACAATAAACATCATATGATAAAATTTAATTTAATTTGTGACAACAAACATCATATGATAAAATTTAATTTAATTTGTGATAAAAAAACATCACATGATAAAATTCAATTCAATTTGTGATAGAAAACATCATATGTTAAAATTAAATACAATGATAAAAATAATACAATATTGCTTACATGGACATTGCTTGCCACAGAGACAAAGTTCAAGACTGATCTATAGTTTGAAGAGATTGCTTACCTTTCCTGTAACACCACCAAACCTTCAATACAAAATTACTATGAGATCCCAGACCTGAAGGGACTGGCCCGAGACTTCTTGGAATACCGAGTTGAAGCTTCTCCTTAACACTGGTTTGGATCATTAACATTGTCCTAAATCTCACTCTCCTTCAACTAATAAATGCCAAAATTTTGTGACTATTTCTAAACCCCAAAACTACAAGTCCACATTATTTAACATGTCTTTAACCCTTTGCTACCACAATGTGAGAAGAGGCCACAAGAATAAAATGCCTATACCAACGAACCAACCAAAGAAAAATACATAGCCAAAACCTAACCCACTTCTAATATCTGCGTTGACTTCTTCAAGGGTTGTAAATTTCAGAGGTAATCTACTATGGATATCTCATGAGAAGTGTGTATGTCAACGCAAGACATTGATCCTCTATTTATATATAAGTCTTTAGTTGAAAGGGCCTCTTCAACCGAATGCAAATTTGGAGGATTCTTATTTCTATTTTTTTTTTAAATGAATTAAGGCCCAAGTAAGGAAACGACTAGGATTTTGTTGTATGGATTTGAAAATGTTATTTGAAAAGAAATATTCATTTGAGGAACGTTGGATGGATGGGAGGGGAGGAAACTTAAGATTCCTTTTTAACTTAATTTTCTTTTAATAATCAATGTTAATTAGTTATCTTAAATTCTAAGAAAAATATTATTACCCTTATGGTTAGGGAAGTGGGCCCTATTTAATGTTTTTTTAGAAGTATTTTTAATTACACTAAAATTTTGAAATCAATGATTGACTTAATGTATATGATCCTACCTAGCTGTGAAATCAATGATTGATTTAATTCCTTTGATTTTTCAAATTATTCAACTTATTATGAAATTTTCACTCTGAAAATTGTTACTACAGTAGTTGATTTATTTCACCTACTTATTATGATAAGTTATTTACAGATGCTTCAATAAATTTGAAATAAACACAGTTGCAGTATTCAATCTAATAAAAAATCAGAAGAAAAAATACAACACATTAGAAACAACCACATAAACACAGTCATTTTTGGACAATTGTCCCTGGAAAAAGCCAATGTGGGAAAGCCGGTGCAACAGATGAGGGTTTGTATTAATCTTCAGCAGTGAAAAGATAATTTACAAAATTCATGATGAGTAAAATCAATATCACACACCTGATGTGAAATTTCCAGATAATCTGGAACAATTCCCAACACACGGGATCTCCTCCTGCACCCTCTACGTCAATCTGCATAGCCCCTCTGCGCAGTCACTTCCTGGACTACGTGGAGGGCTACTGCTGCTGCTCAGCGCTGCCTTCCCTTCGTCTTCTATCTTCCTTCTTCTCCGTCTTTGCTAACTTCTCCCTCCTCCTTCTGTCTCTGCAACCCCCTCTCTACAGACTCACCCTCTAAAATCAAATTATCTTACCTCAGAATCGATTTCCTTCATGTACTCAGAATATGCCCAACTTACTTTCCAAATGACCCTCAATCCTTCTCTTATAGTCTTCTCCCTAATGAATTAATGACCCAGATTATATCATTAATGAATGGCTCAAATTAAAAGATGACTTGATCTTCATTTTCTAGAAGATTCACACTCTACTTTATTAATACCCTTTAATTATTTAATTTCCCTAAGTTTAGACTTAGGGATTACATTAAAATAAATAATTATTTTTAATAAAGAAAAATATGAGTGGAATTTCCACAAAATATTTTTGGGTTCTCTGGAATACCACTGTCCAAGCCTATCCTCAAAATTTGAGACCTGGAACACTTCCCGATGTTATAAAATCAACACTCCCTCTTAGCGAGGAAAGTGTTCAAGCAAGGTACCACCTGTAATGCTATGATTCTAAAGCATATGTTGCGCTGTTGATGTCATTCCTACTGCCTCTCACGTCTACAATGCTACCCTCTGTAGTACTACCTGTGACACTACCTCATCCATACTGCAGCTCCCTCTGTCTCTATAGACCACCAATTCCTTTACTGTAAAGGATTCTCGACCATCCCCATCTTTTCTCTGAAATAAGTAAACTTAATCTTACTCAGATCCTTCGTGAGGATACCTACCACCTGTTCTCCTATAGGAGTGTACCTCAAATGTACAACTTCTTGTTGGACATAGTATTTTATGAAGTGGCACCGAATGTCTATGTGATTCGACCGGTCATGAAACACAGGATTCTAAGAGAGCTTGATGAAACTGTAATTATCACACATAATTCTGGTCGGATCCATCCTCTTCTTGAGTAAGTTCAAGAGAATTTTACGAAGCCATATGGCCTCACACGAATCTGTGCTTGCCGCCATATACTCTACCTCGGCTGAGCTCAGTGCGACAGAATTATGTTTCCTACTGCACCAGGAAGTCATTCCTGATCCGAGACTGAAACAATACCCACTGGTACTTTTCCGATCAACTGTGCTTCCGTCCCAATTTGCGTCAGTGAACCCACTCAACTGGATTTCATTTCCCTTAGTGTACTTCAACCCATACTCAACTATCCCCTTCAAATATCTGAGAACATGTTTGGTTGTTTCCCAGTGAGCCCTCCTTGGTTCCACCATGAACTGACTGAGGGTATTCACTGCATAAGAAATGTCTAGTCTAGTGTTGACCGGGTACATCAATGATCTAATGAGTTGCCTATACAAGGTACGGTCAGCCTCGTCATCCTTGAACATGTCTATCTTATTCCAGTTTATAATCATCGGCATAGCTATGGGTCTACAATCTTCCATTTGAAACCTCTTCAGGATCTCTATAGTGTATCTTCTTTTCTCAAGGAAAATTTCTCCCTTCTGGTGCAAGACCTCCAAACCAACAAAATAGTGCATCTGCCCTAGATCCTTCATGTCTGATTCGGTAGCCAGATTCTTATTGTAGTCTTTGATGAGCTTAGATGATCCAGTAAGGAACAAAATATCTACATATAATACCAAGATTAGTGGCTCATCCCCTACTCTTAGATAGTATAGGTTGGGATCTACGCCCCTCTTGACGAATCCCATCTTATGTAGGTAGCTATCAATGCACACATACCATGCTCTAGGGTCTTTCTTTAGTCCATACAGGGCTTTCTTAAGCCTGCATACATGATTATTCTGCCCATGTGTCTCAAATCCCTCTGGTTGTTCTATGTACACTTCCTCTTCTATCACCCCATTCAAGAACATTGTCTTGACATCCATTTGGTGAATCTCCCATCCCATCTACGCTGTGAGAGAGATAATGGATCTGATTGAAGTGTACCGAGCTATAGGGGTGAAGGTTTCTTCATATTCGATCCCTTCCTTCTGTGCATAACCCTTAGCCACAAAACTAGATTTGAACTTCTCTATGCTGCCATCTGCAGCATACTTGATCTTGTAGATCCACCTTGATCCTAAGACAGATATGTTCTGAGGTCTAGGGACCACTTCACATACATCATTCGTCATGATGGAGCTATACTCCTCCACCATGGCATCTTCCCACACCTGATGTTGAGCTGCCTCCTAAAAACTAGAGGGTTATCCGACCTGTGCTACTAGTGCCTGGTATCTGTCAAGTTGCCTACATGCCCTCTTTCCATCTCTAGGGGTTCCGAAAAATTCTTTTGCGTCCCTCAGAATTAGTTGGAGCTCTCTGCTTGTTCTCCCATTGGTAGTGGGTGGATTTTCTTGCTCTTCTTTGGAAGAACTTTCCTCAAAATCCTTGTGTCTTGGAGAGGCACTCAAGTTATCCTTTGTAGGGCATTGAGGCTGTA
Organism: Pinus albicaulis; assembly: GCA_034641835.2. NCBI lineage: Eukaryota > Viridiplantae > Streptophyta > Pinopsida > Pinales > Pinaceae > Pinus > Pinus albicaulis. The sequence goes on from CM076579.1 coordinate 1,660,738,331, forward strand.
CTAGTGGATCCTCCTCAACCTGTGTATTTGCAGCCATTTCCTGGGATCTTTTGAAGGCTATCTCCTCCATGAATTTCACATCTCGCCTTACTACGATATTCCTGTTTTCTGAAATATAGATGAGATATGCCTTCGCATTTTCACTATAACCCAACAGATAACCCTACTCTGCAGCTTGATCCAACTTCTTCTTCTTCTCATTGGGTACGTGGAAATACGCTATACTGCCAAATATCTTGATATGGCTCACCTTAGGTTTGATGTCTGTGAACACACTCTCAGGGGTCACCTTACCCAATGCTCTACCGGGCACCCTATTCTGCACATACACAATTGTATTGCAGGCTTGTTCCCACAAAAATTTGGGCATGTCTTGGTCATATAGCATCACCCTTATAGCTTCTACTATGGTCCTCTTCTTCCTTTCTGCAACTCCATTCTGCTCTGGATTGTATGGAGCTATCCATTCTCCCTTGATGCCTTCCTTTGCGCAAAAACTTGTGATGTATTTATCAATATACTCTCCACCATTATCTGATCATAGCTTCTTGATCTTATTTCCAATTAAATTTTCTACCAAGGCCTTGAATTCTTTGAAACACTCAAATACTTCATCTTTGGTTTTAAGAAAGTAGATCCAAGTTTTGCTGGAATGGTCATCAATTAAGGTAGCAAAATACTTTGCACCACTGAGAGTAGTCGTGGAAATTGGACCGCAGATGTTTGAGTGTATCAACTCCAATACACTCTTGGCCCTACTGTTACTTCTTGGAAATGTTTCCTTGGCACAATTCCCTAGTACACACCCCCTGCAGACCTCATCTTTCCTTGTGCTGAGTTATGGAGCTCCCATGAAAGTATTCTTGAGAATATTCAAGGCTCCATGGTGTAAATGCCCCATCCTTCTATTTCATAATTCATTCAGATCCCTTTCATCCGTACTGTCGATTAGTGCCATTAGGGAGTCAGGTTGGAGCTTATATAATTTATTTCTCCTTACTCCAATTAGTGCCTTCCTTTTCCAGGTAGGGTGTTTGAAATTAAATTTATTTCCAATAAAGTATATGTCATAACCCTTGTTCTGGAGCTGAGACACGGAGAGTAAGTTCATCCCCAAACCTGGTACATGCAAAATGTTTGTGGCCCGAAGCTTATAGCCAGTTTATGTTTTAAATATTATGGTACCTCTTCCAACGGGGGTACACTTGGCCTCGTTTCCCATTGTGGTATGGAAATTCATCAACTCTTCGTGGTAGCTCGAAAAACATTCTCAAACTCCCGTCATATGAGAAGATGATCCACTGTCAATATACCAAACTCCTGGAGAGGTCGTGCTTGACACACAAGCAAAATACTCCTCTAGTCTGGATGCCAGAACATATATGTCATTCTCTCTCTGTTTCTCCATGTGCTCTGGAGGACTTCAAGAGCCCTTCCGAACTGTGTTAACGTCAGATCTTTGTCTCATTATAGAACCTCCCTTTCTGTCTTTTGCCTTTAGCTCCGATACCATGTGAAAATTTCACTATGAAAATTGTTACTGCAGTAATTGATTTATTTCACCTACTTATTATGATAAGTTATTTATAGATGCTTCGGTAAATTTTGAAATTAAAAAAATTACAGTATTCACTCTATTGTGGCTCATTTGCATTTACCTTTGAAATATTTTTCAAAACACCAAGAAAGAATATATGTTAGAAAATGTAAAATTTTGTATGTCGAAGAATAATTTTGATTTATATGTTGGTACATTAACATTTCGTGATGAGATGTGAAGGTAGGTCGAAGGATTGGATAACCAGAATAAAGCTCAAGAAGGTTTTAACATCGTGGAGAAAGATGGAGTTGCACGAGTTCATTGAATGAGCTGTCGTAGGGAGTAGCATGGAGAAGATGGAGCTGTAGAGAGGCGATAGCCCAAGAAATAGAGAAATCGGTTAAGGCAGAAAACCTTTAGAAGATTCCCAAAGGAGGCGATCTGATGGTGAGGGTTAAATCACATAATTAAAGTGAGAGATGGATGGACCAAGTTGCATCACAAAGTTAAGTTTGAAAAGTTGCGAAGTGGACACGTGTCGGCATAGCGCAATTTCGCATCGACGATTATTTAGTTTATGCGTTAAGGACTTCAAAAGTTAAACAAAATAACTTGCAATGCAGTAAGAAGCGAAACTTGTGATGCGATAAAGGGAGGAGCCACGTGTTGGCACAACAATTCAGCGCATATCGCACATCGGTAGGTTTAGAGTGTAGCACTAAGTCTTCACAAGGTAAAGCATTTTGGTTGCAATGCGAAAAACGGGAGATGGCGGTGTGAGACATTACAATGGGACTATTGGATTGGGGCGCATTTCAACAGTGGAGGTTAAATCACAAACAGAGCGATTTCACACATCGACATTATTATCGTTTACCAGTTAACCTATTTTTTATAGTTTCCGACGTGCGATATCGAATAAGTTGCGAAGTGTGATTGCTTCTGATTGGTCATGTCGTGTGTGGGCTCGTAAACCACAAGTCTACGGGGTTTGTATAAATTTGCAGCTGTGTAAGTGATAGGGTAATGCGAAGGGGCGGCCAATGAATAAAGAGGAATAGGCAGAGTCAGGTAGAAGAATGTATAGTGGCACTTGGGAATCATAACACTTGGGTCAAGTCGGGCACCAAGGCATCATTATAGAGTTGTGCAGCTGCTGCATCATAACCAGAAACGACACCTCGGCACTTCGTGAGGACACATCAGCAACATCAGATTAAGAAAAATGAACAATATTTCCAGTTTTTATTTGTTTTCTCTGCATGGTTGCATAAGTAATCTTAAATGTTTAGGTAGTTGAATAGTTTCAAGAAGTTTAGCAATTATGAACTACTTTGATGTATCTATGTAGATAGAAATAAAGAAAAAGGGTTCCGAGTTTTGGACCTCTGGATGACTGTTAATTTGGTACTGGACTTTTTGAGAAATTAATGAAAGAATATCAAGTTTCCTGCATCTGTTGATGTTGATATGTCTTTCCAGTTTCACTCTGTGTTTATTCCTCTTTGAATGAAGTGAAATAAGTTAGCATCCGGTCTCTTAATTACATCTATGAGTAAGAGTTAAATCACCTTAATTTGTGCTCCTTCACTTCATATCTTCTCTTTTCACAAAATCCTAATGAAAATTTAAAGTAATAGATTCTATGCTTACAATATATTATTTCGATTTTCCTCTCTCTCCATGATTTCCTTTGGAAATTAAAAGTGATAGATTTTGTTTCTCAACATATCATTTTGAGTTTCTCTTACAGTTCTTCTTTTCATTTCATTCAAGTATCATCAGTTTATGGAATTGTGAAGGCTTTCATTATATCAGATTATTGAGGGTATTAATTAATTAAATTCCAAAGGTGTTAAACAAAGGCCATTTGATATCGTAATTGTGACATACATTTATAAAATTTCTTAAGCACTGATTCCTTACCACAACTAAGGGATTGTTACTAGAGATACAAAATTTTATGGCGTCGTTGTCGAGGATGAAGAAACGAAGTTTATTTTTCCTTGGGTTTTTTACATTATTTTCTCTGGTTGTTTAGTGAGGAGGAAATATTGGGCTGTGTTTGTTATTTTCCAAATTCTGGCTTTCAAAAGGCCTCACACGAGGCTAGATACCTCACAGCAGATAGTACCTGCTTTTCCAGACCCAGAAATATTGGTTTCTAAAAAGGCTTAGAAACCTGGAGTTCCTTCAATACCTAATCCTACATTGTCTCTTCCTGAAAGTAGTTCTCATAACCCTTTATTTGAAGATATTTATGAGGAACTCTCTTTCATGGAACAATATTCTCCTACCACACCCATTCATTTTCAAGAACCTAAGTTAGAAGAACATTCTTTCGATTTTGTTTCTTTTACCTTCACTCAAGCTCAACCAAATATAGTTGTTGGTTCTTCTGCCATTCTTCATCAACCCACTCTCATATAAGTTTTTCCTCCACCCTCATTCACTTTCACAGCAGTTTCATCAACCTCAAATACCCAAGGAACAATTAACCAAGGTGTAAATATGGTAGCACCAGCCTTTTTGTTGAACATATATGCTCCACTAAATCTTGCGCAACCAATGAATGCCATGCCTCAAGAATACCTCAAATTACTTCCTCATTTCATTGGAGAAGATGAAGTAACTGCAGAACAACATTTAACTTTATTTTGCACTTTTGCTGAGAATTTAAATGTAGAACATATTGATGTTCTGATGAGGCTATTTGTGCAGTCTTTATATGGAGAGGCTAGAAAATGGTTCAAAGGTTTACCAAATGGTTCAATAAATAACTGGGAAGAGTTAGAAACTCAATTCACTCAGAGATGGGGAGAAAAGAGAGATCATGGTTACTCATTAACAGAGTTTAATGCAATTAAAAGAAGGCCTAATGAAATAATTTTTGAGTTTGTAAAAATATTCAAAAAATTGTACAATAGTATACCCATAGAGATGAAGCCCCCATGTAGGAGCAAAGGTAGTTTTTGTTGGGGCTTCTGAAGCTTATTTTAGCTTTACATTGAGAGAGAGAAGAGCCCCTACTCTTGAGAAGATACAGACAGATGCTCTAGAGATCGAAGCTAATATGACTACAACTGGAAAATCGAAAGGGAAACAACTGGTCCAAGAGAAGGGGAAAGAAAAAGAATAATCATCATAAGATCTAAGAATTGAAGATATAACAAAGGTGATGAAGCATCTAACCAATAAGCTAGCCAAGATGGAATTGGAAAATAAAAACTCCCAAAGACAAGTACAATAAAAATGAGGGGGGTTTAACCCTCAATTCAGAAGACATCCCCTGCAAATTTTGTAGAGGGAAAGAAGAGATCAAGACTAGATTCAAGCACTGTTGTATACAGAAGTAGCACTCGTAGAGCCGAAAAAATATGACCAAAGGGAGGCTAAGGATCAAGTTTCTGCTATGTATGCAATAGAAGAGGATGGAGAGGAAGATTGTGAGGGAGAATATGTTGAAGCTGAAGTATCTTTTGATCAAGATGAAATGGATGAATACTGTAGACAATTCGCAGATTTCATGCAAGCTGAGTTACATAAAAAGTATGATTTAAGGTCTAGAAAGAGATCTAGAGTTCAGGATAATGAAGGTGAACAACAAGGTTCCATTCCTCCTCCAATTGCGATACCACAACAAAAGGACCCTGTGAAACAGGTCAGTAAGGGGAAACAACCTGTAAATTCACTTAATAGAAAAAATGTACAACATGCTAAATCATCCCAGAATAAATCAGTTGACACTAATATTTTGGAGAAAGTTGTTCATGTACTCGAACAAGTGGAAAATTCTAGAGAGAGTGAAGAAGAACCTGAGAATAACGTTAAGCAAACTCATGCTTTCAGTCTGGAAAAAGAGTTGGAGAAGGTTAAAATCTAGGCACCTCTTCTAGAATTAGCTAAAATACCATCTTACAAGAAAGAAATTTCAGAATTTATTAATCTCACACAAGTGGAAGATATAAGTGACACGACAAAATTACAAGAAGAAAAGCTAGTGGTCACCTTTGGTCCTCATGTAGAAGAAGTATATCCTTTTGTTCCACCCTTCTATATTTCTTTGTTGCTTCATGATTTTAATCTACATAATTTCATGTTGGACACAGGAGCATCCCATAATCTCATGCCATTGTCTGTTATGAAGGAACTTAACTTGCAGATTACCAAACCTTATAGGGATCTGTATTCATTTGATTCCAAAAGGGTGAAATGTTTTGGGTTAATTAAAGATGTAGCAGTTTCGTTGGCACAAATCCTAGAAAAGAGTATAGTCATGGATGTAGTGGTTGCTAACATCCCAGCCAGGTTTGGAATGCTCCTATCAAGATCTTGGGGAGAAAAGTTGGGAGGTGTACTAAAATTAGATTTCACTTATGTTATCATTCTGGTTTTTAATGGGGAAGAAACGAGATTGTACATGGAAACAGGGTTTGTGAAGATTACATCCAAGAAATATGCAGGAAATTCTCCCATTTATAGCCAAGAAACATAAGATCTTTCTTGTTTCATGTTGCATGAAGATGCAGATTTTGCTGAAGACACAGGGAAGCAGCTCTCTTCAGCAGTTGTAAATAATGAGTTGTACTCAAGGAAGATTTGGAAGTGCTACTTTTATGGTGCCTACTCCAAGGAGGGCGTAGGTGCTGGCTTCTTGTTGTTATCACTAGAAGGTAACCTCATGCCTTTCTCTTTTAAACTATAATTTGATTCAACAAACAATGTGGCTGAGTATGAGGCCTTAATATCAAGCCTTCAAGTTGCTAAACAGATGGGATTTCAATGTATTTCAATTTTTGGTGACTCTGAATTGATAATAAGGCAGATTAAAAATCATTGTCAAACCAAGCATCTGAGATTGAGTTTGTATAGGAATAAATTTTGGCATCTGATAGAAAACTATATTTAAGCCTTCAATATTCAGTATATTCCAAGGCAGGAGAATAGATTGGATGATTCTTTAGCGGTTGCAGCCAACACATTCAAATCTCCAATAAATCCAAGGTGAAGGTATGAAATTGAAATTAGACATAGACCTTCTATCCCTGACAATGTGAAACATTGGCAGGTGTTTGATGATGATGAACAGATAAATCAATTCCTGACCATGATTGGAAACTTTGAAGATGCTGAGATATACCAAGAGGAAGAAAAAACAGATAAGAAAGAAGAAATAAGAAACCTTATGTAGTCAATAGGTGAACAAAAGATTATCCAATTCAAAGATAATGTGCTCCCCACAGGGTTGGTTCCCCTTGAAATATTATTCGATGCTAATGATGTTGCTGCTGATTCAAAGAAAGCACATCAAGAAGAGGAGATGGAATATTGTAATTTGGGAACTCAGCAAGAACCCAAAATAGTGAAATTGTTCAAAGGTGTTCCCAAAAACTACAAAGAAAGATACATTGATATTTTTAAGAAATATCTGGATGTGTTTTCCTGGTCATATGAAGACCTAAAAACATATGAAAAAAGCATAATTTAGCATAAGATTCCATTGAAGGAAGAACTCAAACCACACATGCAAAAGCTCAAACAGATCAATCCATTATTGTTAGCTCCAATCGAAAAATAAGTGAAGAAATTGTTGCAAGCGAAAATTGTAGTCCCTCTCAGATATTCAGATCGGGTTTCTAATCTAGTCCCTGAAAGAAAGAAGAATGGAGAGATAAGACTATGTGTAGACTTCAAGAACATGAACTGATCATCTCTAAAAGATAATTATCCTTTGCCAAAAATGGATTATGTTTTACAGAAGGTGATAGGATCTCACAAGTTGTCTATGGTTGACGTATTTCTGGGTATAATCAGGTAGTAGTAGAAAAAGAAGATTAGAAGAATACTACTTTCACTATGCCTTGGGGCACCTTCATGTACGCAAGGATGCCATTTGGCCTTATGAACACAGGTGCAACATTTCAAAGGGCCATGGACATAGCCATCGTTGGTGACATGTTTTTAGTTATATATCTGGATGATTTAACTGTTTTCTTAGGGTCAGATAATGAACACTTGGAGCATTTGCAAAAAAAAATTCAAAAGTGAAAAAATTTTGGTCTGCCATTAAATCCCAAGAAATATTTTTTTGCCTTAGAAGAAGGTAAATTATCGGGTCACATAGTTTCTAAACAAGGGGTAAATATTGACCAGCAAGGGTGGAAGCCATTCAGACTATTCCTTTACGCAGAAGCAAGAAATATATCCAGAGATTCTTGGGAAAAATAAGCTTTTTGAGGAGATTTGTGCCCAATTATGCTAATATTGTGAGAAGTATAACAAATATGTTGAAGAAAAATGCAAAAGTGAAATGGGAAAAGGGAGCAAGAGAATCATTTTCTAGAATAAAGGAAGCACTACAGGAAGCTCCAATTCTAATTAGTCCAGAATATCAAAAGGCCTTTCATGTATTCTCATTTGCATCCCCCAATACAATTTCCATTGTGTTGTTGTAGAAAAATGAAGATAGTAAGGAGCAACCAGTTGCATTTTTCATTAAAGTTCTTAGAGATGCTGAGCTCAAATACAATATTCTGGAGAAAAAAGTATATGCTTTGGTCAAAGCATTGAAAGCCTTCGGGACTTATGTGTTGAGGTCCCAAATAACTTCTTATGTTCCTAATTCTACTGTGAATGACGTGCTGGTCCAAAGCGGTGTTGAAGGAAAAAGGGGGAAGTGGATAGCAAAAATCCAAGAGTATTATTTGGACATCAAACCCACCAAGCTGGTCAAGGGACAGGGGTTAACAAAGTTGTTGAAAAAACAAATTTTCAAGCCTTGGGAATCAATCTGTTGGCACCAATGGATGGAGTTGTTAATGAAGAAGGTCAAAACAAGTCCAAAAGAGGTATTCAATACAAATTTGTGTGCTCTGATTGGTATAAAGCTGTGATTTTTTTCCTGTCCAACTTCACTAAATAGAACAAAATATAGAGCTCTCAAGCTCAAGTCTCATCCATATATTATCATAGAAGAAAATCTATACTGGAAAGATCCTGCTGGTATTTTTCTGTTATGTTTGAATGAAGGAGAATTTATTGAAGTCACCAAACAATATCATGAAAGTCTGTGTGGAGGACATTATAGCTGGAAGGTCACTGTTCATAAAATTCTCAAGTCAGGGTTCTATTGGCCAACCCTGTTTGTATATGTTTATAGACTGGTCAGAAGTTGTCAAAAGTGTCATTTGTTTACTGAAAAGAGAAAAATTGCTTCGTTACCTCTCATCCCAGTATTTATTGAAGGACCTTTCAGGAAATGGGGATTGGATTTTATTGGATAGATCAATCCACCATCAAGTGGACAGTTCAAATGGATTATGACTGCCACTGATTACTTTACAAAACAGGTTGAATCAATACCCACTAAGAGGGTGAATGACCAAGTAGTGATGAAGTTTCTGGAGGAAAAAAAATTCAGCAGATTCGTATGTCTAGTCAAAATTGTGACTGATAATGCTCAGGTATTCAACTCTTCTCATTTCATTAATAACTGTCAAACATATAATGTAACTTGATCACATTCCACAACATATCATCCCCAAGGGCACAGATTGGCAAAGTCCTCAAATAAGACATTGGTCAGAATCTTGAAGAAGACAATCATTGAGAATCAGAAGGATTGGGATATGAAGTTGAAGTTCGCCCTCTGGGAATTTTGAGTTACCCCCAGGTGATCTAATGGGAAGTCTCCCTATGAAATAGTTTATAGGACTCAAGCACTATTTCCTAATCAGCTGACCAAACTAGTGATTTATTTCCTTCAAGAAGCTCAGGGAGAACCTAATGCTTTGGTAAGAATATTGAACAAGATAATTGAATCAAGTGAAAATAGAAACAAAGTCAGGGATAACTCGATTACTTATTAGGAAAATATGAAGTCTATATTTGACAGAAAAGAAAAATAAGTTCTCTTTCAAGTAGGAGATTTGGTACTAAGATGGGACACCAGTTGAGAAGAAAAGGGGAAGCATGGTAAATTTTACCCTCTCTGATATGGTCCATACAGAATCTCTGAGGCAAGGTCAAATAACACATTCATTCTCGAAGATCTAGATGGAGAGTCAATACAACTGCCTATGAATGTGCAGTATCTAAAGCATTATTTCCAGCATTAAAATTCAACATTCCACCATTGTAAATGCCAGATTTCTCATTGTTCAAATGTCACCAAGACATATTTGACTCCATGCCCAATGGATAAGGCACTAATTTGCGATTCTTAGTGCTTCTGTGGAAAAAACACTATCCCCAGGTGGAGCCAGATGTTGTGGCTCATTTGCATTTACCTTTGAAATATTTTTCAAAACACCAAAAAAACATATATGTTAGAAAATGTAAAAGCTTGTATGTCGAAGAAGAATTGTGATTTATATGTTGGTACATTAACATTTCGTGATGAGATGTGACGGTAGGTCGAAGAATTGGATAACCAGAATAAAGCTCATGAGGGTTTTAACACCATGGAGAAAGATGGAGTTGCACAAGTTCATTGAATGAACTATCGCAGTGAGTAGAGTGGAGAAGATGGAGCTATAGAGTGGCGACAGCTGAAGCAACATAGAAATCAGTTAAGGCATAAAACCTTTAGAAGATTCCCAAAGGAGGCAATCTGACGGTGAGGATTAAATCACAGAATTAAAGTGAGAGATGGATGGACCAGGTTGCATCACAAAGTTAAGTTTGAAAAGCTGGAAAGTGGACATGTGTCGACATAGCGCGATTTCCCATCGGCGATTATTTAGTTTATGCGTTAAGGACTTCGCAAGTTAAAGAAGATAACTTTCGATGTGGTAAGAAGCGAAACTTGAGATGCGATAAAGGGAGGAGCCACGTGTAGGCACGGCGATTTAGTGCATATAACACATCATCAGGTTTAGAGTTTAGCATTAATTCTTCACAAGGTAAAGTGTTTTGGTTGCGATGCGAAAAACGAGAGATGGTGGTGTGAGACAGTACAACGGGACCGTTGGATTGGGGCGCAGATCAACGGTAGAGGTTAAATCATAAACAAAGCAGTTTCACACATCGACGTTATTATTTTTTACCATTTAAGTTATTTGTTATAGTTTCTGACGTGCGATATCGAATAAGTTGCGAAGTGCGATTGCTTCATATTGGTCAGGTCGTGTGTGGGCCCATAAACCACAGGTCTATTGGGTTTGTATAAATTTGTAGTCATGTATGCAATAAGGTAATGCACAAGGGCAACCAATGAATAAAGAGGCATAGATAGAGTTGGGCAGAAGAATGTATAGTTGCATTGTGGGAAGCACGACAACTGGGTCAAGTTGGGCACCAAGGCATCATTACAAAACTATGCAGCTGCTACATCATAACCAGAAAGGACACCTCGGCACTTCGTGAGGACACATCAGCAACATTAGATTCAACAAAACAAACAATATTTCCAATTTTTATTTGTTTTCTCTATATTATTGCATAAGTAATCTTAACAGTTTAGGTAGTCGAATAGTTTCAAGAAGTTCAAAAGTTATGAACTAATTTGATGTATTTAAGTAGATAGAAATAAAGAAAAAGAGTTCCGAGTTTTGGACCTCTAAATGACTGTTAATTTGGTACTGAATTTTCTAAGAAATTAATGAAAGAATATCAAGTTTTTTGCACCTGTTAATGTTGATATGTCTTTCCAATTTCACTATGTGTTTATTCCTCTTTGAATGAAGTGAAGTAATGTAGCAGCCAGTCTCTTAATTACAACTATGAGTAAAAGTTAAATCACCTTAATTTGCGCTCCTTCACTTCATCTCTGCTCTTTTCACAAACTCCCGATGAAACTTTAAAGTAATAGATTTTGTGTTGACAACATATTGTTTTGAGTTTCCTCATTCTCCATGATTTCCTTTGAAAATTAAAAGTGATAGATTATTTTTCTCAGCATATCATTTTGAGTTTCTCTTATAGTTTTTCTTTTCGTTTTATTCAAGTATCAGTAATTTATGGCATTGTGAAGGCTTTCATTATATCAGATTATTAAGGGTATTAAGTAATTAAATTCCAAAGGTGTTAAACAAAGGCCATTTGATATCGTAATTGTGACATACATTTATAAAATGTCTTAAGCATTGATTCCTTACCACAGCCAAGGGATTGTTTCTTTAGATACAACACACTCTAATAAAAAACAGAAGAAAAAATATAGCACAATAGAAACAACCACATGAACACGGGTATTTTTGGACAATTGTCCCTGGAAAAACCCAATGTGGGAAAACCGATGAAAAATATGAAGGTTTGTATTAATATTCAACAATAAAAAGATAATTTACAGAATTCATGACGAGAAAAATCAATATCATAAACCTGATATGAATTTTCCGGACAATCCAGAAGAATTCCCGACACAGGGGATGTCCTCCTGCACCCTCTGCGTCAATCTGCGTAGCCCCTATGTGCAGTCACTGTCTGGACTGTGTAAGTTTGCGTGGAGGGCTATTGCTGCTGCTCAGCGTTGCCTTCCCTTCGTCTTCTATCTTCCTTCTTCTCCATCTCTACTGACTTCTCCCTCCTCCTTTTGTCTCTGCAACCCCGCCTCTACAAACTCACCCTCTGAAATCAAATTCTCTTACTTCATAATTGATTTCCTTTTGGTACTAAGAATGTGCCTGGCTTACTTTCCAAATGAACCTCAAGCCTTCTCTTATAGTCTTCTCGTTGATGAATCAACAACCCATATTATATCATTAATCAATGGCTCAGATTAAAAGATGACTTGATCTTCGTTTTCTAGAAGATTCACACTCTGCTATATTAATACCCTTTAATTATTTAATTTCCCTAAGTTTAGACTTAGGGATCACATTAAAATAATTAATTATTTTTAATAAAGAAAAATCTGAGTGGAATTTCCATAAATGATTTCTGGGTTCTCTGAAATACTGTTGTCCAATCCTCTCCTCAAAATTTGAGACCTGGAACACTTCCCGATGCTATAAAATCAACGCTTATACATGGTGATATTACGATGAGAATCCATGTCATGTATCTGGCAACTGTTGGTGAATAAGGTGTCATGTCTCTACCCCCTGGAGTTTTAGCCCACAAAACAGGGTCTTCAACTTTAAACTCAATTTTCTCTCATAAAAGAAGGAACCACAGGGCATACCATATATCAACAGAAATATCTCATCGAGGAGAATCTATCTAGAAATATCTTGACATTAGATTCCATGAGTTGCCATGTCAAATTTTCCATGGAATATCATGGTAGCTCCTAGTGCTGCTTGGATTGGCATCAATGAAAACCACCTATCAACACATCTTTCAAGTCGAGGCTTATTTGGTGTTTGGGTTTGGGGGTGTCTTGAAGCTCTAGGGACATCTCTTATTTCCCACTCCTCAAAAGCCCTCAGAACTCAAGATTATGGTTTCCTTACTCTTGTAGTGGGGGTTATATAATTTTATCCCACAACTATTAGTCTATACCAAAGGGTGTTCATTCGTTGGTAGAAGGGTTAGTTTCCATTTTTTATATGAAAGTTTCCCTACTGTATACCTTTGGTGATGATGCTCTAGTGGTTATGTCGACTATCCTTGACTTTCTGTCTAGGTTTTGTGTTTATATGTTGAGTGAGTTTCACTCATTCCCTCTGATATTATGGCTCTTTCGTAGAGAATGCCAAGTTGCAGAGGTGATGCAAATGGTTCATCTTCTCATCATCGTCGATTGTTTCGGTGAGAGTCTGTGGCGAACTACTTTGACTTGGTCCCTCCTGAAGTTAGGAAGGAAATTATCCTCTCATAGTCAAAGGAGTTTGGTGATCAGTCATATTTCTTTGATTCTGAGGTAGGAAGCGTGTGCCTCAAATGGATGCCTGACTTGGGGAGATTCAGAAATCACAGATTCCATTTTCTTAATTCACTTGTAGTGCACCAATAGATGGAAACCCTACTTCGCATGGTCTTCAAGGATAATCAGGTAGATAATTATAGTTTTTTTGCATAAGAGGATATTAAGCGGATTATTTGGAATATTCGCTTTTGCTTGGATGAAATTATATGCAGATTAACAACGGTGGAGAAATTTGTGGTTTTTGACTTGGGCACTGTGTTAGAGGAGCTTAGTGACACTCTAATCATAAATTCTCTTCCAACCATCACTTCTCCTCCTGCCATTGCTTCTCCACAAGAAAACTCCTCTATATCATGTGAGAATTTCACTAATGAAATCCTATTGCAACAACTAATTAGATTTATCCTATTTGTTAATTACTGAACAAATTATTTATGGTGTTACACAGTAAATATCAAAATCAAATACACTATAGCCTACAAACCATAAAATACAACGGAAATATAACACAGGAAATATAGAAACACACACACAAGTACACTGTTATTTTTGGACAATCATCCCCGAAAAAATCCAACATGGGAAAACCGGTGCAACAGTTGAGGGTTTTAATATTAAGAAGTAGTAATATAAGTACAAATAGTTGGATGTTGAAACTCCCTATCTGATACAGAGAAATACCGACGAAAGAGTTAATGAGAAAATCTCACACTTTCAAAGGAAATCTGGCACTGATCTGGACTGGAGAAGAGCTTCCCTGCATTGTCTATGCGCAATGACTGCATCAGCCTACGCAGTCTCTACGTCACAACTCTAACAACTGCGTCACCTTCTCCTTCTGATCTTCCACTGACTAGAAACTCGAATCTATAGCCCTCTGGACTCACACCCTGACTTTCGACGCTAGATATCAACTGTCTCTCAGCAAAATAACAAACTCCCTCTGAAGCTTTGCGCTGCCTCTGCATGGCACTATGCAACCTCTCTATGGCTCTCAATGTATTCTCTGCCTTGCACTCATAGGATCTGGAAAACTTCCTGCTATCTACTATCTCTTCCCCTCACTGCAATGATATCACTTGATCTCTCTCTAACAACTCAACGCTGCTTCTCTGAAAATTTGATCTCCCACCAAAATCGATCTCTGCAAATCTCAAGTGTGTTCTTCAAGTGCCCATCGAGCTCCTTATAATTTCTCATTGACAAATCAATGACCAAGATTAGATCTTAATCAATGGCTCAAATTAACTTGGACTCGATCCATGCCTTTATCTAGAATATTCACACCCGATTTAATTAATCACATTTCCTAAGTTTAGACTTAGGAATGTATTAAAAATTATTAATTATTTTAATTAAACCACTTCCGAGCGTAATTTTTCCAAACTATTTATGGGTCTTGGAGAATGCATGTGTCTTATCATTTCTAAAAAATCTCGAGGCTAGATCACATCTGATGCTACAAAAATCAAGACTCCCTCCTAGCGAGGAATGCGCTCTAGTGCTGCAACCCACTAAAGCATCACTCTAACTTTGTATCACCTCCTGTTGCGCTGCTGATGTTTGGCCTTACTTCCCACCAACTACTACGCACCTCTGATTATGCATTGCATATGTGTTGTTGTTGACCCTGTATGTTGTTGTCAACTACTGCATCTGCACTGCAACTCTATTGATGTTGCCACTGCAACATCTACGACTTTCTCCCATATGTTGATGTTGCAACTAAGAGATGTCCATCGTTCTGAACCAAATGTGCTCAGTTTGATGCATCTGTCACCCGATTCCTGAGTGCTGCTAGTCTCTTTGTTGTCACTGAAGCCTCTACATTGTTGCTGACTTTGCACCGTATTGTTGCACTGCTGCCAACTCTCCTCTGCACTGCTCAGTTACCAACCACTGCATCTGTCAGTCTGGCACCTGACTACACCAACTGCCACTGGTCCATCCTACTACTGCTGCTATGGGCTCTCTTAGCAAGGCATTGATACAAGAGGTGGAATCCTCAAGGATCCTGCCCATCCTATATCTCTCTAGGATTATAAAACCAAATCACCCCACCTCACCCCTGGAGGAATGTTGGTGATCATGCAAAACTATTCCTCCAATTTGGAGGATAGCCTGTCGATATCTACGGATGAAACCTGTTGATCCTGCCTCTCTTTGTCCCTCTTTATGAGCGGACACTAGGTAGCATAGTGGCCACGTTCACCACATATGAAGCACTTGATCTTCGAAATTTCCTTCTTTATTTTGCATTTCTCCTGCTGACCCTCTGATGCGAGGGTTGCATTCTTCTCTTCCTTCACCTTTGCCTTCATCTCACTGTTGTTGCTGGCTTCTAAGGTGATTTTCACCAAGTCTTGCCTCAGCTCCTCCTGCTGGATATTTTCCCACATCTCATCCCACTTTGGAAATATTTCTCTACCTAAAATTCTTTTGAAAAACACTTGCCATTCTTCTAAGACCGCATTTAGAGTTATCTACACCATCTTTGTAGCCTGAGGTGCTAACCCTACAACTTCCAACTGATCTCGGACATCCTGAAGTGTGTGGAGAAAGTGGTCTATGCATTCTCCCTTCTTCATACATGTGCTCCTCAAGTTTTCTTCCAGATACAACTTCTAATGCTCGGAAGATCCCTCGTACAACGTGGAAAGGGAGTCCCACATCTCTTTGGCTGTTCTCAGGGTCGCTATGTGAGATACAACATGATTCGAAACTCCATCAAGGATCATCCTCTTCTCCTTAGACATATCTTTCTTGTATGTATTGTTCTTATCTGGATCTATGGGGACAAACACCACATTATCGATGTAGGTTTTTAGATAATATTCATACAGAAGGAAGGAGATCCTTGCCTTGCAGATTACATAGTTAGATGCTCCGTCCAACCAATCCTGATCTCTCAACCTAGATGATGCCATATCTCCAAACAAATTAAAACTCTACCTCGATCCCTATGCGCAATTGTTGATTGGCTCTATGCACTCCCTGCTGGAGTGGGTAAAACTGCTCTTAGCTACTGTTGCTTTGTGTGGAAAATTAGAATTTCTTGGCTAGAAATTCTTTGAGGACAAAATTCCCTCAGTGTGCTCTTCTTTCCTCCTAACGCTATTCTGCTAGCTACTACTACAAAATTATTGTGTCCTAGATCAAGATATGCTCTACGTGGAAATTTCTATTGTTGCTCTCTCTTGCCTCTGGAAAATCTCGATTTGGAAATTTTGTGCTTTGTCGACTCACTCAGAGACACAAATTTCCTCAAAAATATTCCCTGCTGGCCTCTAAATTGCGCAACCCTCTAGGGTTTCGAGCAGCTACCTACGTAGTGCCTTGAATCACCCTCTTTCCTTCTGCAAATGAGATCTCCAACTTCTATCTGCGCTCTGATACCATGTGAGAATTTCACTAATGAAATCCTACTGCAACAAATAATTAGATTTTTCCTATTTGTTAATTACTGAACAAATTATTTATGATGTTTCACAGTAAATATCGAAATCAAATACATTGTAGCCTACACAACATAAAATACAATGGAAATAGAACACATGAAAGAGAAACACACACACAGGTACACTATTATTTTTGGACAATCGTCCCCGGAAAAACCCAACTTGGGAAAACCGATGCACCAACCAAGGGTTTTAATATTAAGCAGTAGTAATATGAATACCAATTTTTGGATCCCCAAACTGCCTATCCAATACAGAGAAATAATGACGAAAGAGTTAGTGATAAAATCTCACACTTTCACGGGCAATCTGACACTAATATGGCTTGGAGAATAGCTTCCCTGCATTGTCTTTACGCAGTGACTGCGTCAGCCTACACAGTCTCTACATCATAGCTCTAGCAACTGCATCACCTTCACCTTTTGATCTTTTTTTGTCAGGAAAATTGACTCTATAGCCCTCTGGACTCACACGCTTGGTTTCGACACTAGAGATCGACTGTCTCCTAGCAAAATAACAGACTCCCTCTGAAGATTTGCGCTTCCTCTGAGTGGCACTGCGCAACCTCTCTATGGCTCTCAATGTATTCTTTGCCTTGCACTCCCCAGAGCTGGAAAACTTCCTCTGGTCTACTATCTCTTCCCATTACTGCACCAATCTCATTGGATCTCTCTCTAGAAACTCAACGCCTCCTCTCTCAAAATTCAATCTCCCAACAAAATCGATCTCTACAAATCTTAAGTGTGTTCTCCAAGTTCCCATCGAGCTCATTCTTATAATCTCTCGTTGACATATCAACGACCAAGATTAGATCTTAATCAATGGATCATATTAAATTGGAATTGATCCATGCATTTATCTAGAAGATTCACACCCGATTTAATTAATACCCTTTAATTAATCACATTTCCTAAGTTTAGACTTAGGAATGCATTAAAAATGATTAATTATTTTAATTAAATCACTTTTTGGTGGAATTTTCCCAAACGATTTATAGCTCTTGGAGAATGCATGTGTCTTAACATCTCTAAAAAATATCAAGGCTAGATCACATCCGACGCTACACAAATCAACATCTCAGACTAATGCGGTCTCCATTGTTTCATCGCTCTCCTTTTCAGGTGGTCGTGGGTATGGAACTTCTGAAGGTTGTTGCTATTCACACTGGAAACTCAATGGTCAATGCTTTACTGTTTTATTGTCACATCAAAATCATTTTTTCAAGATGGAATAGTATGACCTCTTACTTCTTGTGGTCTCTAATGTAATCAGCCTCTAGCGAGCCCAGTAGTGCATGGTTCCACTGTTTCCATCCTCTTTAGCTTTTTCTGAAGTTTACTGGTAGTGATGGATAAATATGGTAGACATGGTTTAGTCCCTTTTGTTCTGTGTCTTAGTTAAATTTTGTATCCAAGTTTTGAACTAGTAGTAATGGTGGTTCTTTGGGCACACTTGGTTGAAGTAATGGTCTCCCAGGGTAGTCTTTTTGGAAGTTTGGAATACTTAATGTACTCATTTTAATTCCTTCTTATATTAATGGAAATCATTTGAAGAAGCTTACAAAAGAAAAATAAAAAGATGACCCTTGGGGCTTTGAAATTAGTGGCTAAATATTATTGACTATTCCTAGGATTGATTTAAGTCCTAACACTGAAGAAAACATGTGTAGAAGATTCTAGATCTTAGGAAGCTCATAAAATAGAAGCGTCTAGTCATTTTGCATACAAATCAAGTGGTGAGATAGGCTACATGTTTCTCCATTACTAAGGTGTGAATATAAGGTATTTACGAAGGATTTATTAATGTTTAAAAATTGGTGTTATATATGCAAAATAATAATTTAGAAGTTAGGATGAAAAAATAAAAAGAGAACATGTTTGAATCTTGTCTCTATGTCCATGGAAGGGGGATTTTCAACATGTTTTTATAATAAGGTAAAGAGCACCAATATCTAGGGTGACAGTTGGAAATTTTATTTAATAAAGAGCGTTTAGGGATTGGAATTTTGATATTGAGTTTTCTTTATATTCTTTTTAGATCATTTAGTTTTTTTTCCTAGTAAAATTGCTATGGTCCATATAAAAGAATTGAGGAAAATTTTATTAAGTGTAGAGAAGAAATATACTAGTATAGATCCATTTTAAGCGCAGATCTAGCATGAGTCTAGAGGGATCAAATCTCTTAAAGTGAAAACCTCTTTTAGAATGAAAAATTTTCATCCCTCTCATCCTTGATAGATTCCAATGAATCTGTATTCATTCTCTCTTTTTCTATGTATATATTGTTATCATTGGTTTTGATTCCTTTGAAAGCTGCCCTCTCCATCATTTTTTCTTGGCCTCTAGCTCCTTATGATTCAATTATTTCGCATCCTTTTCTCCATTTTTTCCATTTCTCTTCGATCCTTTCGTCATTTTCCCAAAAACCCAAAGTCCAGCCTTTCATTTCTTCCAAAACCCCTTTTTAACTAATAAAATCCAATTTTTATAGTTAAAAAGAAGCTCCGCACACCCTCTAACAACAATATCATATTTCCTTTTCAACTTACCATTTATTTCTTTTATCACAACTTTTACCCGAACCACAACAAACCTTCGTAATATCATATATCATATGATATAACTTACCGCACTTAATAAACATTATGGACTCCTTACCTTTCATCGCAATCAGCTCTTTGCATTTTTAACTTCTATTCACGTACAATTGTCATCTCCTACAAAACCCTCGAAATGCGATGTGTGGTATGTTTTGTGACACATATTTCCCTTTGATATGCCTTGAATTCGTTATAAACCCTTTTATTATCATTCCAACATCTTTTTATCATATTACCATAACTCAACGAAGTTTTCACTTTCCACTTTGAAAAGTCATTTAAAGGGCCCCACCTACCTTTTCACATCGCATTTTCACAAATTTCACTCACCGCATTCACTTTCGCTCCCCCAAAAATTTCGATGTGTGATTTGCGGGCGACCCCACTATTTTTTATGCCACATCACTCTCCGCTCTCATCGCATGTTGGTACCATTTCATGACTTATCTTTTTACCCAAAAGCTTCATTTTACCCATCATTTTCCTCATTTAACCCTCATAAAACTCTTATAGCCCTTTGAAACTGATGAATATAGTGCCATTGTTATTATTTTTGCATTGAAATTAATTTTGGGAATTTTTGTATTAAAACTAGAATTTTTCAAGAAATTACAGGTTCTTGTAACTTCCTGTAATGGCTTTATGTTCTGACATGTGGCATGACAGGTGGACCAACTTGAAGACTAAGGGCTTAATCCTGAATGTAAAAGTATGGTAAAAAATATATTCACCTTCAGATTCGAAGTCCATAGGTGGCCGGTCAACGTTGGTCAAACCTAGCCATTTCAGCAGAAAATCCTGAATAATTAATGAGCAGACTTGATATTTTGCTTGTAAATAGGGATCTAAAATAATTTGACTCCTTTGGGAAGTCAGTTAGGATTTTGAGGAATGTGAATAGCCTCCTTTTGTTATGTAATTCAATGATAAATACTTAGAAGAACTCTGTTTTTGGTTAGACACACACATAGACAAGACATGAGATTTACGTGCCAAGCTTAAAAACTTTGATCTATGTAATTTATTTTCAGACCTTAATACAGATAGAGGTTCAGTTCTTCATGGTGTTTTAGTCTATCATTTTATTCATCTGAGTTACTTCAAGTGTTCTTGCAACGTGTGGAGGGCCCCCATACAACGCTGGTACACTTTCTTTGTGTTTTTCATTTAAATTTGCATATTCAGATCTGATAGTACGTTTCTATTATTTTGCTGCAAGTTCATGAATCATAATTAGAGGTTGTGTTTACTATTTCCTTCATTATTTCTACTTAATTTTCATGGTTATAATTGCAAAATTCAACTAATAGTTTAATGAATAAACCTTGTAAGAGGATTTAACTCCTGGTTGACTTCAAGATTATTACCATGCTTTCTGTTTTGAATAAGTATGATTGATGAGTGTGTTGGTTTGAGATTTAGAACTAGGTAATTGATTTTAGTGTGTGTTAATCTAAGAATTTGGAAGAGATTCTGTGAGTAGAGTGCTTGTAAAAAGACTGGAATCTCAGACAAACTATAAGAACTCTGTTTTTTTAGGAAACCAGAATTGTTTTGAAAAGTTTTCAAGTGTGAAAGGAAACAAAGAAGAACCTCTTGTAAAGGAGCATTGAATATTATTACCTTGAACCCTCATTTAGGAAACTAAATCTTTCTAGGTCTATATATTTTAGACAAGTACCTCTAAATGTACCTACTCGAATTGATAAGAAATTAAAGCCTAATCTACACTAGCAGATTGGACCAAAAATTTGGCGTCGTTGCTGGGGAGGTGCAACTAGAAGGATTTAAAAATAAAGAAATACAAAAACAAATCTAAAAACAAAACAAACAAAAACATAGACTTAGTTTCAATTCTTCATTTTGTTAAGCCATGATTCCTTATGTCTAGACCTAGGGATGAAAAAGGCAGATTTATAAAAACCCCCCATCCAAAAACTAATCCACCATTGAGAGCAGAAACTTTAGAGAAGGTTGAGTTTACAACTCCAACTGGAAAGGTTACTGTAGAAGAACTTGAGGAAAAACAAAAATCAGGGCAGAGACTTACTCTTATTGAAAAACAAAACTTATTAGCTTATGAAGCAAAGAGGAAACATATACCTGAATCTTCTATAGTAAAACAGAGTAGTAAAAGAACCCAACAAACTCTTTTTGACCCTAAAAAATCTCAAGAGGAAGAGAAATTAGAGGAACAACCTCTCTTTGAACAAATTGACACTGAGGAACAGGAATTAGAAGAACAACCTATCAAAATTACTGAGGAAGGAGGAGCATCAACAAGAGGACCTACTGCAGAACAAATTAGGGAATATGAGAGACAACAAGAAGAAATGAGAAGACAAAGAGAACTTGAACAAAGACAAAGATAACTTGAACAAAAACAAAGAAATGATAAAAATCAAAACCCAAGGGAGTAAGAGGAGTCAACATTTAAATTTCCTATTCAAGAAGAAAACAATGATGAAGAAATTAAAATGAAAAATATACCCCCATCTGTATTACCAAATTTTTATGGCATGGCATCTGAAGACCCTGATTCATTTTTATTTGAATTTGATATAGTATGTTGAACCTATGGGTATATAGATGATGCACATAGACTTAAGACTCTTTCCTACCACATTAAAAGCATCAGCACTTAGGTGGTTTATGGGATTAGGTGAACATGCAGTGACTGATTGGTATGGTATGAGGAAAATCTTCTTAAAAAAGTATCAACCTTATTGTCGATCAATGGATTCCAAAGATGAAATTTTTAGAATGAATCAACAAGAAGATGAAACCTTAGAAGAATACTCTGAAAGGTTTGTACATAATCCGCAA
Source organism: Pinus albicaulis (assembly GCA_034641835.2). Taxonomy (NCBI): domain Eukaryota; kingdom Viridiplantae; phylum Streptophyta; class Pinopsida; order Pinales; family Pinaceae; genus Pinus; species Pinus albicaulis. Next base: position 1,660,760,566 of record CM076579.1, read on the forward strand.
AAATCAAAGCATAGAACTATGTCTAATGATCTTATTCGAATAATATTCTTAAAAGGCATCCGAGAAGAATATTTAGATGAACTTAACTTAATGGGTAAAGTTGATATCTCTACTCTACCCTTTGATGAGATTGCAGAATTGTGTGAAAAGTATTTTAGAAGTAAAGCAAGGAATGGAAAAAGAACTATGACATCCAAAGCCACTAAATCTGCTACAACAAGTGTTACAAGGGCTGAAATAGGCAACCTATTTGAAGAATTTAAAACGGACCTATTAAGCACCTTGGGAAATCAAATAGACACATTAAAAACAAAGAAAAGACAAGAAGAAGAAGACAAATTGATGGCTGTCTTCTGTCCAAAATGCAAAAAAAAAACATTCTTTGAAGGAGTGTCCTTTAGAAAATATTCAGGTTTGTGCCTTTTGTACAGAAAATCATGATATTTTTCATTGTTATAAGATCAAGGTTTTGCAGAATTACAATTTGGAAGCTAATGCAGAAATGGAGAACTTGTATCTCATGGGAGCTAGAAGACCATGGAAAATGAGACCTACAGGTATGTTTCAAAATCCAAATTTACAATTTCTTGCACATGATCAAATGCCTATTTAGAATTCCTGGAAGATTCTTATGCCTTGGAAAAATTGGTCTAATCAGCAACAAAAATCTTACACACAACAATAATGGAGAGGATATCGACAATATCCTCAGCCATACCAGTAGTATCCTCATACATATCATCAATATCCTCAACAATACCCTCAACAGCAAGTTGTCCATCAACCACAAAATCCTCAACAAACATTACCTTCTCCTCCACCAATAAATCCACCACAACTACAACTACCCTCTAACCAGCCTCCTAGACCTACTCAAATACTTGCTCAACCTGTAGCCAACCCAAATATTAGAGCAGACAAACCAGCATATAGTGTAGATGAGGGAACATCTTACCCCATTCTACCTCTGCAAAACATTGAGCTTAGGTCTAGTAGAAATCCCCAAACAGAACCTCCAGCAACTACAAAGAAAAATGAAAACAAGAATGATGAACTTCCAAGAAAACAAGATGATGAAATACAAAACAAACAAATGCAAACAATGAATCCACCTCCTTTTCCTGAGAGATTGATCCAAGCAAAAATACCGATGCCTTTGCCTCAATTTGATGTTCTAGATGAATTAAGGATGTTTATGTGAAAATTCCATTGCTACAGGCAATAAAAGAAATTCCAATATACACCAAAGCCATTAAAGAGTTATGTCTCAAAAATCCTGCAAAGAAAATATTTGATTCACAAACCATTCATGACATTGGAAATTTAGTTGGCCTTATGACAAATACTATTTCAATGGAGAAGTATGTTGATCTTGGCATCCCTAGAGTTACCACAATCATTAACAATATTTCCATTCCAAATACCTTGATTGATCTTGGAGCTGCCATCAATGTGATGACACTGGAAGCAATGAAAACATTACAACTCAGAGACTTACAATTAACATCAATTATCCTAGAATTAGCTAATAGATCCAAAGTCATTCCTGAAGGGATATTGAAAGATATAATTGTCTCAGTAGACTCTTGGGAGTATCCAGTAGACTTCCTAGTACTCTAGCCAAAGTCCAATTTAGGGGGTCATCTTATCATACTTGGCAGGCCATGGTTGGCAACTGCTGATGCATTTATTGGGTGTAAATCTGAAAACATGATCATTTCTAGAGGGATAGAAATAAAATAACTTACCTTATACCCATCAACACAATCTCTAGCAATAACTCATAACCTATGGCTTGATGACAAATATAATGACAAAGAAGAGGTTCACCCTATTTTGAGCATTAACAAAATCTATGATTTTCAAGAGGATAACAATGCAAATTTGGTAGATTTGTTTATTTCTCAACCTGATGTTTCAGAGGAATTAAGAAATGAACAATATAATGCTGCAGATCAACTACTAGCAAAATTTTTTCAGGAAACTTGTACCATCCAGTCTTTACAAATATTGTTCGAAGACATTTTTCCTATTCAATCCATTACAAACAAACAAAGCAAAACCATAGAGATTAGTCCAGGAAAAACATTGAACATTGGGACACTTCTAGACTCATCTCAGGAACAAAAGTTGATTGAATTATTGACAAAATACCAAAAGGAATTTGCTTGGGACTACACTGATATGCATGGAATCCACACAGAAACTTGCACTCACCACATTTACACAGATGCTAATATAAGACCAGTGAGGCAGCCACAGAGAAGGATGAACCCTATGCTTCAGGACATTGTAAGAGATGAATTGCAAAAGTTACTGAAAGTCAATTTCATTTATCCCATCTCTGACAACCAATGGGTATCTCCATTAGTGATAGTGCCTAAGAAAAATGGCAAATGGCGAATCTGTGTTGACTACAGACAACTCAATAAAGCCACCTTAAAGATTATTTTCCATTGCCATTTATTGACCAAGTTTTGGACACATTAGCTGGGAAATCATCATTTTCCTTCCTTGATGGTTTCAGTGGTTACAACCAAATCAGAATAACCTTAGAGGACCAAGACAAAATCACTTTTACTTGTCCCTGAGGCACATATGCCTACAATTTTTTACCATTTGGACTCTGTATTGCTCTAGCTACATTTCAGAGAGCTGTATTAGCTATTTTTGCTGATCTAGTTCATGAATGTGTTGAAGTATATATGGATGAATTTTCAGTATATGGTAACTCTTTTGATCATTCATTACAAAACCTTGAGAAAGTTCTGAAAAGATGTATAGAAGCCAATTTATCCCTAAGTAATGAAGTGTTATATGATGTTGAATGAAGGGGTAGTCTTGGGTCATTATGTTTCTTTAGAAGGAATCAAAGTAGATCAATAAAAAATTCAAATTATTGTTAATCTACCAGTACCAAAAAATCAAAAAGATGTGAGAAGCTTTCTTGGCTATGCAAGTTATTACAGGAGATTTATTGAACATTTTAGTAAGATAACTTTGCCTTTGTTTAAGCTTCTTGCAAAAGATGTATATTTTAAGTGGAATGATAATTTTCAAACAGCTTTTGAAACACTTAAAAAGAGATTATCCACTACTCCATTTCTAAAAGGACCTAATTGGACTCCACCTTTCCACATCTTCACTGATGCATCTGATACAGCAGTAGGTGCTTCATTAGGAAAAAAAGAAGAATCTTTAAATTATGCCATTTATTTCATCAGTAATAATCTGACACCTGCAAAACTTAACTACACAGTAACTGAGAAGGAAATGCTTGTAATCATACATGCTGTGAACAAATTCCGTCTTTATATAACTGGTTATGAAGTTTTTATTCATACTGACCACTCTACCATTAGGTACTTAATGAAAAAACCTATAACTAATGGTAGAGTCACCAGATGGTTACTATTATTACATGAATTTAATGTTACAGTGTTGGATAGACCAGGTAAAGAGAACCAAGTGGCAGAATTCTTTTCTAGACTCCACAATCCAGGTGAAGTTGTTCCAGTTGAAGATTCTTTTCTTGATGAACATTTATTTGCAATTTAAATATTGAATCCATGGTATGCTGACTTAGCTAATTATCTCTCAATAGGAAAGATACCTCCATCCTTCACATCAAAGGAGAAGAAGAGACTAATCAAGAAAAGTGCCAGATACTCATGGGTTAATGGAGATTTGTTTTATACTGGTTATGATATGATAATTAGGAGATGCATAAGAGATGACGAAATAATTGGTATATTAAAATCTTGCCATGATGAACCTTGTGGTGGCCATTTTGTAACTAAAAGAACAACATTCAAAATCCTCAGTCTTGGCTATTATTGGCCATCAATTTTCAAGGATTCAAAGAAATATGTAAGAAGTTGTGATAGTTGCCAACGCATGGGCAGACCCACTACCTCAGATCAGATGCCACTACAACCTCAAGTATATCTAGAGCCATTTGAAAAAAGGGCTTTAGATTTTGTTGGACCCATTAATCCACCTTGTAAGGTTAAAAAGTACATCTTAGTATGTACTAACTATGTAACTAAATGGGTTGAAGCAAAGGCCCTTGTCAGGGCAACTGAGCAAACAGTGGTTAATTTCCTTTTTGAAGAAATATTTGTTAGATATGGAGTGCCTAGAGAAATAGTAACAGACCAAGGTACGCAATTTACTTCAATATTGGTTCAGGACATCACTGAAAAGTACAAAATCAAGCATAGGAGTACACCTTACCATCCATAGGCCAATGGCCAAGTGGAATATACAAATAAAACTCTGGAGGGAATCATCACCAAAACAGTGGCAATGAATAGAAAGAACTGAGAGGATAAGCTCAAGGATGCTCTCTGGGCTTATAGAATCACATGGAAAGATACAAAAAAATTTACACCTTATTATCTCGTGTATGGTAAAGAGGTAATGCTTCCTATTGAATTTCAAATACACACTTATAAAATGGCTGCAGATTTAGGCATTGATCTTGATGAGGCACAAAAATAAAGGATCATGCAATTGAATCAATTGGAAGAAATGAGAGAACAAGCATTAGAAAGAACAATACTGTTGCAAAAACAAAGAAAGCAATGGCATGACACACATATCAAGAAGAAAGAGTTTCAAGAAGGTGACTGGGCCCTGCTATTTGATTCAAAATTTAAAGATCACAAAGCCAAGTTTACAACACACTGGATGGGCCCTTATGAAATTGTTCAAGTTTTTGAAAATGGATCAGTCAAACTTACTACCATTGACCAAGAAGGAAGAACATTTACAGTCAATGGACATACGCTGAAGATTTATCACAGGCCTATAAGCAAAGAAGACTTCATTTAAACAGTGACACAACAGAAGGAGGTTCAGATAGTACAGCAATCAGCTGTGATATCTTTACCATAGTTTTTTCAATTTTTTTCAAATTTTTCTTAAAAAAATATAAAAAATAAAAAAAATAAAAAATAAAGGTTTAGATGTGAAAACCAGACTCTGGCACAATCTAAACTAGAATTATTACAAGAAAACCAAGGAATTGGCTGGTAAGAATTCATATTTTTCATTTCTGTCAATCTCACTTGTTTTTGCCAATTCTCAATAATGACTTGAGGACAAGTCAATGAATCAGTGGGGGAGGAGTAACAGTGAATTTTTCATATTCATCTCCTCATTTCCAGAATTTCAATAAGTAAAGGATTTGTTTTAATTGATTGATTGTCTAAATAAAGAAGGAGCTGTTTTGTTCTAATTCATATCAACAGAGGGACCTGTTCAAGCAAGATTATTAGCAGAGGGACCTATTCAAAGAAAGATCATATCAGTTCAAGGCTACTTGGCAAAATCAAATAAGGCTGTATCAAGATGTTTTACAACACCAAGAAAGATAAAGGCTGCATCAACATGACCTTTCAGATTTAAATAATTATCAGAGGGACCTGTTGCATGCCGATCTTCAGTAAGGGACCTGTTTAGAAGAAGAAGACCAATCACACTTGCAAAAAGCAAATCCAGACTTTATCAGCCAACCAGTGTAAAGGACTGTAAGATTCTTGTTTAATACTTAAATTTCTATGTTAATTTTAGCATTAAATAATTAATTTATGGTTACTTATTGGTATCAGTTTCATAACCTATACTCTTAATCAACCTATATCATTACTCCTAACCATCTTAACCACTACTCCTAAGCATCTTAACCTATGCCACTACCCTTAAAAATCATAAGCTATTCTATATGCTTAATGGTTTTATATGATTATTCTATTGCTATCCATACCTTTATACCCATCACCACAACTTTTGAAAATTCCTTAGCCTATCTCTATATCAGTTTTATAACCCTTAGCCTATCTCTATATCTCTTTTAAAAACCCTTAACCTATCTCTATGCTGGCTATACCCCTTTAAACTTTTTTTTTTTTAAACCTTTCAAATCAAATGCATTGGCAGCCAGTACAAATGGTCTCCTCGGCCTTATTATACATATGCACCACCTATATAACGTTCATATCATCCGTAGCCATATAATTTAACTCCTCTTGAACCACGATTTCACTCCTCTGCAACCACGTCTACATACCCTGCAACCAAGACTACGATCTCTGCCAACACAACTTATCCTCTGCACTATCAACCTCATCTCATGATAACAGGCTCAAAATTTGAAATCTCTCCATTTACAAAGGTCAATAAAGTGCGAATTTAAGTTTTAAAAGTTTGGGCTCTGTGGTTTAAAAATAGAAGTTGCCGAGAATATAGAGTTGTGGTTCCGTTGCTAGGATACGCTGCTCAAGTAATCGAAAAGGAGAAAACATAGCACTCAGAGTTTATCCAAAGATGTGGAGGTCAGCCCAGAAATTTTAGGAGCAACGCAATAGACCAATTAAGTGTTAAAAACCTTGGGTAAATTTAAAATAAAAAAAAACAACAGAGCATAAGAAGACAGGGTTAGAACAGAGGAATTTTGATGGAAAATAGGGCAAAACCAGAGAAATTTGATGGTTCAAAATTAAATGATGAATGTGTCAAAATTTTAAAAGACAAATAGTGGCTACCCTTCTTAGAAAAAATTAATGGATCTAATGAGGAAATTACCAGACAATTTGCTTCTTCATTTAATGGAGAAAAAGCCACAGTAGAGAGTCTTTCATTCAGGGTTTCAGAGGATACTATAGCTCAAATGATAGGTATCAGTCCAGAGGGCAAGAAATACTTTAAAACCAAGAAATTCAAGGAGAAATCATGGATACAATTCATATTTAGATCCAGAGTGTCCTCAGTAAATTGGAAATCGGAGTTTCTAGAAGTTGGCTTGTTTATCCCTGGGATGAAATGGTCTATATCCTTCAGAAATTTATCACATGTGAGGGAAGATATAGCATAGTGTATTTGTATCATATCAAAATGTTTTTGCATTTAAAAGGGGAATGTACCATCAGTCTTCCATATTTCCTTCTACAGAGCCTAACTAAAATGTCTAAAACTATACAAAAGCAGAAAAGTAATATGGATAGAAGTTTATATCATTTTGGATTGGTAAAAATGTTGATTGAGTTTGAATTGCAGAAGACAGGGATGACATGGAAGGGATTTTTAATCTCTAATGAAATCAGTACTGATGAAGAAGAACAAGAAAACTAAGGGGTTACATAATTGATGACTGATGTAATTGAAATAGATGATGAAACCCCAGAATTAAGACCAAAAAATTTTGCTCTACCTAGCAGCAGCATAAGAACGAGAAAAATGAGAAAGGAAGAAGCTAAGAGAGTTGAAAAAGATACAAATTTTACCATTTACACAAGGAAATATAGAAGGATTAAAGGTAAGACAGTGCAAGATATTGATAACCTACAGCAAGCCTAGGATGCAAATGTTAGTGAGGCTCATGATAATAGTGAGGAAGAACCAAAAGAGAAAACACCCTCAAACAAAAAGCAAAAGCAACTAGAAAGACAAATTCAAGATTTGCAACAAGAACTTATGGAATCAGAAATGTTGGAAAGAGTTTTGAAAAGAGAGAATGAAGCACTGAGAACACAAAGCAAGAAAATTCAAGATGAAAATGAAAAGTTGAAGAGAAAAATAAAAAAACTCAAAGCCAACAAGACTGAAATTTGTAGATGGGTTAGCAAATGGTATAGACAGAAGAAAGTTCTCAAGGCCAAATACAAAAACATGAAGATTGAATATCAATCTCAGAAGAATGTGGATGTTTTATTGCAGGCAGCAGAAGAAGCAAACAGAGGAGTCTGACAGGTTAGCATGAGGACATGCAAAGTCTTGTGTTTGGGGGAGATGTTGGTACCATTTCATGACTTATATTTTTATCCAAAAGCTTCATTTTACCCATAACTTTCCTCATTTAACCCTCATAAAACTCTTATAGCCCTTTGAAACTGATGAATATAGTGCTATTATTATTATTTTTGCATTGAAATTAGTTTTGGGAATTTTTGTATTAAAACTAGATTTTTTCAAGAAATTACAAGTTCTTGTAACTCCCTGTAATGGCTTTATGTTTTGACATGTGGCATGACAGGTGGACCAAATCGAAGACTAAGGGCTTAATCATGAATGTACAAGGATGGTAAAAAATATATTCACCTTCAGATTCGAAGTCCATAGGTGGCCGGTCAACGCTGGTCAAACCCAGCCATTTCAGCAGAAAATCCTGAATAATTAATGAGCAGACTTGATATTTTGCTTGTAAATAGGGATCTAAAATAATTTGACTCCTTTGGGAATTCAGTTAGGAATAGCCTTATTTTGTTATGTAATTCAGTGATAAATACTTAGAAGAACTCTGTTTTTGGTTAGACACGCACATAGACAAGACATGAGATTTACGTGCCAAGCTTAAAAACTCTGATTTATGTAATTGATTTGCAGACCTTAATACAGACAGAGGTTCAGTTCTTCATGGTGTTTTATTCTATCATTTTATTCATCTGAGTTACTTCAAGTGTGTTTGCAACGTGTGGAGGGCCCCCATACAACGCTGGTACACTTTCTTTGTGTTTTTCATTTAAATTTGCATATTCAGATCTGATAGTACGTTTCTATTCTTTTGCTGCAAGTTCATGAATCATAATTATAATTTGTGTTTACTATTTCATTCATTATTTTTGCTTAATGGTCATGGTTATAATTGCAAAATTCAACTAATAGTTTAATGAATAAACCTTGTAAGAGGATTTAACTCCTGGTTGACTTCAAACTTATTACCATGCTTTCTGTTTTGAATAAGTATGATTGATGAGTGTGTTGGTTTGAGATTTAGAACTAGGTAATTGATTTTAGTGTGTGTTAATCTAAGAATTTGGAAGAGATTCTGTGAGTAGAGTCCTTGTAAAAATACTGGAATTTCAGACAAACTATAAGAACTCTGTTTTTTTAGGAAACTAGAATTGTTTTGAAAAGTGTTCAAGTGTGAAAGGAAACAAAAAAGGACCTCTTGTAAAGGAGTATTGAATCTTATTACCTTGAACCCTCATTTAGGAAACTAAATATTTCTAGGTCTATAGATTTTAGACAAGTACCTCTAAGTGTACCTACTCAGATTGATAAGAAATTAAAGCCTAATCTACACTAGCCGATTGGACCAAACATTGCACATCACACTTCACCAGTTTCAACATTTAACTTTCATGTCTCATATTAAATCTTGCAATGTGTGATTTGCGGTATTGTTTGTGCCCCACCTTCCGTCTCATCGCACATCGCACTTTGCTAGTTCCAAAATTTAACTCCTATGTTTTATAATAAAACTTCTGAAATGTGATCTGCGATTGGCCCTACTTCCTTGCCACACCATCACCCCATCGAAAATCGCATTTCTTTCTGCTTGTGTCTTAAGTTTAAAATGTTTCGACCCCAATCTACGATTGTGATATGTGTCTAAAGGGTTTTCTCCTCCCACTTATCATTCATTTAATAATCCCTCCCACTAATTCTGCTCCACGTTTCCCCTATCAATTAAACCTTTTTCAAAGGGTTTCTTTGTAATTTCTCATAAAATGAACCTCTGCCATTCTATCCAAAAAGTTTTGGGTTTTCTGCCATTACAAAGGGTTTTCCACCAAAGAAGGAAAGGAACAATGAAACATCGACAGAGTTTCTCTGAAACAATTTTCTACCACTACTCTCAACACCAACACATTTCTACAAGGCACCAGACAACATTCAGGGAACATCCACACACCATTTTCACTGATGTTTACACTTTTTATGGAGTTGGTTGCACCATAATAGAAGAGGATTCTTTCCATAAACTGCCACATCATACAAACCACTTCGAATTATTAGGCTTGATGCTGTTATTTTCATTATGTCATAGCACTTTGTATTAAGGTTTTAGGATAAGCCTCATCTACTTTACTTCTGTTTCCATATCTCCTTTCTTCCAGTTCCAATTTGCAAATCATCAAACTATTATGTGTTTTTATTAGTCTCTTAAGCGTGTTATGTGTTTTATCGGTTTTTGTTAGTCTCAGACAGTGAGAATTGCTGATAAAATCTATATTATAACAGTGGAAGAGCATCACTCATGATAGTTAATCTTCATGATATTTTAGTGAGAATCTTGTCAGACTAGAAATAGCTTTCTCTCAATGGAATATTGTCAAACTGCTACTTTTGTGAATTTCTACTAAATCAATAGACTTTTATTTTACAGACCTATTAATTCTTCTCTCATCTTACTGTTTCCTCTCCTCATAGACTACAAACTTGCACCTTGCTACCACATCAAGTTACAATACCCTCATTAGTAGAACTGTGGATTTGACCGAAATCTCTCTTCAGTAAATCAGAGTTTATGCCATCTTCCAATCCCATAAAACAAATCATTAAATTTCTTTATAGTTTGTGTCTGGTCAGGTGCTTGTTGCAGTCCATGTGTTGATTCCAGCGCCAACATTTTTTGGTGCATTTGTCAAGAGACGAAGGCCTTGAAACGAAGTATTCTCCCGAGTCTCTTATTTTGAATTGCTGATAATCAATTCTTGATGGTGAAAAAGAATTGGTTACTTGAAGAAGACTGCAAATTAGTTAACCTGACGACTCCACAAAGTGGAAGAGGGGTTTCAAGACCTCCTTATACAAGGAGAAATCAGAAATCACCTACTGTGACTCCAGTTGCTGACCCAGAGAAGATCAGATTTAGCTTTTGATGGTGAACAAAGACTAGACACTAAAGAAGATTGTGATCTTTCACCTGGTGCCTCCATGAAAAAGAATCTAGAGGCAAATCCACTGGTTTCAGATCCAGCACTCTGATGGAAGCGATCCTTGCTAAAAGATATTCCTTATGCAATTTTTCAAAGATAGATGGTTTTCCTAGCCCTTTGCCAGATAGAAGTGAATGGGAATGTTCTCTTCCAAGGTTTAGTGGACATGATTGGGAATTAGCAGCTGAGTTTTTATGGGATTTTCATGACTGGATTCATAGGCTGCATTTTTTTCATGAAGACGTAAAGATTAAGTTGTTTAGATATTATTTGGAGGGTGCAGCCCTTGATTGGTGTAGAAATATTCCAAAAAATAACATCACTTGTTTGAAAGAGTTTCATGATGCTTTTAATTCCTTTTATAAAGGTAGCTATCCAGTCGAATGTTTCGCTCAAGAATTTTGCTATCAATTTGATAAGAAAGTTGAAAGTGATGGTGAACAACATAAATGTAAAGAAAGCATGGTTATACAGGAAGGTATTCAACAACCCTTTTGTTCTCATCATTTTCTTCAATCTCTTCTCATTCAAGAAGAGGGTAAACAACAAATTATTGAGCAGCATGATGAGATATTAGGTGAACATAGTGAAAAATTCATAAATCAACCTTTGTTTGATAATTATCCTAATGATGAAGACCATGTTTTTATGTCATCTTATTTTAAAGTTTATAGTGAGCCAATCTATGATAGTTATGAATCTAAATCCGGGGAAGAAGATGATGCTCAACTCATACAAATTGTCGAGGACTTATCACCTTTGCTGAGAATTGATGATAAGAAAAACAATTATGAGCCTATGTTTGAAATGTATAAATCTAGGTTGTAGGGATACAATATCGAAGAAGAAATTTGTAAAAAAAATGAAGAACAATCTCTTCATCAAGGCATTGTTCTGTCAGAGGAAAGTATGTGTCAGCCTATCCTTGAACTCAAATATGTTTTGAGTAAGTCTCCTTGTCGATTTGTTGATCCTATTGTTGATTATATGGAGTTTATTTTTATGAAAGTCTCTCTTGTTATTAGTCTTGGAGCACTTCTCATCCATAGCAGCAAGTATGAGTCACATTTAGAGATTATGCTTCATACTTTTCAGCCTTTTAGCAGTGGATGTGAAGACATGTCAGGAAATCAATTGTTAAAAAATTTCTTTTGGAAGTTTTTATATACTTGATCAAGTGAATTTCAGTTGATTAGAAGTAGGAAGATAAATAAGCTCGCCACTCGAGCATTTCTTTTCAGTTTTAGATTGTATTTTGGTCATGTTGAAATAAGTTGCAGAAGATTGAAATCTAGCTTATGACTCCATTACCCAATGGCTAGGCATGCTGGTTTTTTGAGTTAATGAGCAAGATCGTTGGTTGGAGAAATAAGAGCTGGATATGGCACTGAAAATACAGTTCTTGATACCCCACAAGGGCATATCATCCCCAATTAGAGCCAGTGTTAGCACTGGTTTTGATTCCTTTCAAAGCTTCCCTCTCCGTCATTTTTCCTTGGCCTCTAGCTCCTTATGATTCAATTCTTTTGCATATTTTTTTCTATTTTCACCATTTCTCTTTGATCCTTTCCTCATTTTCCCAAAAACCCAAAGTCCAGCCTTTCATTTATTCCAAAACCCATTTTTAACTAATAAAATCCAATTTTTATAGTTAAAAAGCAGCTCTACACACCCTCTAACAGCCATATCATATTTCCTTTTAAACTTACCATATATTTATTTTATCACAGCTTTTACCCACACCACAACAAACCTTGGTAATATCATATATCATATGATATAACTTACCGCACTTAATAAACATTGTGGACCCCTTACCTTACATTGCAATCGGCTCTTCGCAGTTTTAACTTCTATTCACGTACAATTTCCGTCTCCTACAAAACCCCCAAAATGCGATTTGCGGTATGGTCTGGGACCTATATTTCCCTTTGATACGCCTTGAATTTGTTATAAACCCTTTTATTATCATTCCATCATATTTTTATCATATTACCATAACTCAACGAAGTCTTCACTTTCCGCTTTGAAAAGCCATTTAAAAGGCCCCACCTACCTTTTCGCATTGCATTTTCACAAATTTCACTCATTGCATTCACTTTCGCTCCCTCAAAACTTCCGATGTGCGATTTGCGGGCGACCCCACTATTTTTTATGCCACGTCACCCTCCGCTCTCATCGCACATCGCACTTCTCCAGTTTCAACGTTTAACTTTCGTGTCTCATATCAAAACTTGCGATGTGCGATTTACAGTATTGTCTAGGCCCCACCTTCCATCTCATCGCAGATCGCACTTCGCTAGTTCCAAAATTTAAGTCCTGAGTTTCATAATAAAACTTCCGAAATAAGATCTGTGATCGACCCTACTTCCTTGCCACGTCATCACCCCGTCGTAAATCGCATTTCTTTCCGCTTGTGTCTTAATTTTAAAATGTTTCGACCATGATCTGTGATTCTGATATGTGTCTAAAGGGTTTTATCCTCCCGCCTATCATTCATTTAATAATCCCTCCCACTAATTCCGCTCCACGTTTCCCCTATCAATTAAACCTTTTTCAAAGGGTTTCTTTGTAATTTCGCATAAAATGAACCTCTACCATTCAATCCAAAAAATTTCGGGTTTTCCACCATTACAAAGGGTTTTCCACCAAATAAGGAAAGGAACAACAAAACATCGGCAGAGTTTCTCTGAAACAATTTTCTACCACTTCTCTCAGCACCGGCACATTTCTACAAGGCACTAGGCAGCATTCAAGGAACAACCACACGCCATTTTCACTGTTGTTTACACTTTTTATGGAGTTGATTGCCCCATAACAGAAGACGAGTCTTCCCATAAATTGCCACATCATACAAACCACTTCAAATTGTTAGCCTTGATGCTGTTATTTTCATTATGTCATAGCACTTTGTATTAAAGTTTTAGGATAAGCCTCATCTCTTGCACAAGATCATAATAACTTTTGGGAACAGGTTTACTCCTTTTGTGGAGATGACAGTTTATTATTTTTGTATTTATGTTATAAATTGCTATGTAAAAAGGGTTGGTGGGTGGTTACAAAATTTTGAGTTATATGAACTGTAATTTTTTTTGTGAATGAAATGGAATAATACAACTGAGGAATTACTACCAATTTTTTGTGTGTATTATCTACTTTACTTGTGTTTCCATATCTCCTTTCTTCCAGTTCCAGTTTGCAAATCATCATATTGTTATGTGTTTTTATTAGTCTCTTAAGCTTGTTATGTGTTTTATCGGTTTTTGTTAGTCTCACATAGTGAAAATTGCTGATAAAATCTATATTATAACAGTGGAAGAGCATCACTCATTATAGTTAATCATCATGATATTTTAGTGAGAATCTTGTCAGACTAGAAATAGCTCTCTCAATGGAATATTGTCAAACTGCTACTTTTGTGAATTTCTACTAAATCAGTAGACTTCTGTTTTACAGACCTATTGATTCTTCTCTCATATTACCATTTCATCTCCTCGTAGACTACAAACTTGCACCTTGCTACCACATCAAGTTACAATACCCTCATTAGTAGAGCTGTAGATTTTACCAAAATCTCTCTTCAATAAATCCGAGTTTATACCATCTTCCAATCCCATAAAACAAATCATTAAATTGCTTTATAGTTTAAGATGTGTCTGGTTAGGCGCTTGCTGCAATCCAAGTGCTGATTCCAGTGCCAACATATACAACGTGTAATTTTTCATTGTTTAAATTGTATTTTTGAATGCTATATAGATTACACAACTTAAAATAGTCCAAAAAGACTTTGTTGGATTTTAGGAAAATTTGAAAAACATAAAATATACTTAAGAAAAGACTAAAATATAAAATAGTGAGACTAATCCAAACATTTTTACCATTAAAATTGTTTTCTTTGTTATTAATATATTTTTAGTATACCTCAAAATTAATTAATTATGCATACGAAAAATTTTGTTGATGACCCGCATTGGAATTTTTTATTATTATGAATATTTTTGAATATCACATATTACTTTTATATCAAAAATCGAATGAATTCAAATCTCCCGCCTAAGTACTTGATTTTTTAATATTATTTTTTAACTTTCAATTATTTTTTTGACTTGGACATTGAATATTTTATTATATACAACATTAAAATATTTTCATTTTGACATTTGTTTCTATATATAGATATATGTGAAGTTGATATGACATAAATTAGTTAAAATACATCTTCGAATAGATTTTCAAATAGTTTATTTAAATTATCTGTAGAAATGTTTATGAAAAGTATAAGGTTTAAACATCTTGCTCACACTTTTTTTAACTTCTAATTACTTCATCTCTTTTTAAAGTTGAAATGAAATTATATTATGTCATGTAGACATCGAAATATTATATTTATGACTAAAAGTGAGTGATATTTTTATCACATAGGGTTGTAATAACAACCAACCTAAATCCATATTAACTTCGGATCTATGAAGGGTCGAGTGGGATCAAATATTTCAAGGTGAAAATCTCTTTTCTAAGTGAAATACTTGAGGAAAAGTTTGTACCTCGAGAGATTTGATCCCTCTCGACTGTTGATAGATTCAGAGTTAAGATGGATCTAGGATGGTTTACTTATTACTAATTGTGATTATTAATTTAATTTTTTTAATGTAATTTAACTGAGTCAAAATGCTTACATAATATAATATGTTAGGGCATTACAATATAAATTCCATATTGTGTTGCAACAAAAAATCAAGTGACCATAGTGAAGTTGGTATTATTAATGAGTTATATTGCTTTTAATTAGAACTAACTAAACATGCATATTCATATTTGGTTTTATTAAGCCGTCATTGGTTTTCTATTTAGAGAATTTGTTTTTTTTTCAAGAAGGACATGTGTCAACTCCACATTAAGCACATATGGAATCACACATCACCCTCATACTGCGCTGTAGAGTGCACCCCTTGGCGCAATCAAGTTGTAGATGTGGAAAAAAATCACTAGGAGGACATTGAGTTAATTTTTGTTGATATTCATAAATGATGAAATGAGATTACATGGAAAATTGAGATTTGGAAGATAGAATATTATAGTAGAAGAGGGGAATACTCCCAAAGAGTTCCCACCATGTCATAAAATTATGTTTGAGATTTTTTGAGGGGTAAATTGCTTTCTGTAGGTCCCTCACATTATAGTTGAATTGAAAATGTTTGAGAGGAAAGAGGAAGCATGAGGTGCTCATAAATAGATCTCTCTCAGTGGATACCTATGAGTTATTGTGTGGAAGGTGAGATTATTGATATGAACTCATAGTCAAAGTTAGTGAAATGTGTTTTTCTATGTGAGTTATTATCAATATTATTAAGTCATTAGTAAGAGGGTGTGAGACCCTTGCTTAGAGTGGCATCAGGCACCTCTATCATACTGATGCAGATGACCATGTTGGATAAACAATTTTATGGAGATTTCTTGGTCCATTGGCAAGGTGCATTTTGGGGTTGAATTGGTAACAAAGACTTAAGATGGAAATTTTAGGCCTCTGCCAAGATAGAATATGTACAAACTTGGGTTCTACTACAGGAAAATAGGGTGCACTATGAAGACTTGGGTGATTTTGTGGATATATAGGGTGCATTATAGAGACTTGGGTGCTCTTGTGGACAAGTAAGGCACACTATTAGTGACTTGGGTGCTAATGTGGATAGATAGGGTGGCTTATAGATAAAGCTTGGGCACTCCTTTGAAAGGATAGAGCACATTGTACATGGTCTCAAGTTGAATTCAACAAATATTTTGGTGGACTTGGATAGAGGCTTGAAAATTTGGAGTGTTGAGACTTATATGAGTCGATGGATTTAGGTGTTTTTCACTTGGGGGTTGTAATGAGCAGTTCAGGTGCCTTGGGGCACAAGTTTCCATTGATTGCAATCATGGGATGCACTCATTGAGTATACTCCCTTGAGAATGCATCCATCATGATATGTTCATTAGGTTCCTTGGGTGCATTTGAGTGTAGATGGAGTGGTGGATGGATGGAAACCCTTGGCATGATAGAGAAGACTTAGCAGATGAGACAACATAGGTGCAAACGACCAAGGTAGATCGATGTCTAAGTGGGATTAAGATGACTTGTACATGGAATTGAAATGATGGAATAGTTTGGTGGAATGAGCTAGCTCGACGAGGCTTCTTAGAGTGACATGACTTGTCAAGAGAAAGGAAGGAGTTGTATACTTAACTAGATGCTTCATGATCCAAGGCACCATTAATCGTATATGAAACATCACCAAGAGATGGAAGAAGAAAAAATGTTTCAAGGAGCAAGGATAAGGATTTATATGATTGTGCCATGGAGGGGTGCGATGGAGCGACTTATATTTCTTTGGTGAGATGGAGAATGGAGCATGGTTGTAGGAGAAAACCTGTGGGAGTTTCTTGGGATGGTTTTTACAAGTTCATTTAGAATTTTTTGGGCATGAGGATATCTTTCATTATTATTTATACTCTAAAATTGAGCGAAAAGTAGAGGTCATGCTCTTTCCTTTCTATCACGCATTCTCACACATAGGGGTGTTAGGCACCTAGCTTGTGTGCTACTCATCCATATATACTAAGTACTTGTGTGGTTGTTTTACACATTTGAATGTATTGTTCCATGTATGGTTTTCACTATCTAAGTGTTATGTAATTTTATTCCTTTTATAGTAATGAAATGCACATATAGATTTCTAACAATCATAATAGTAAACAACAACAAACAAAAAATACAAAGAGATTTACCTTGGAAACCCAAACTAGGAAAAAATACTACTGCACTATTTAGAGTTTCACCTTTAAGTTTGATCATTAATCAACATCATTGTTTACAATATAATATATAGTCTATTGCGACATCCAAGACCCATAATCCTTGACTTGGATTAGAGTGCAACCTTAGTTCCTTAACTGAAATCAGAAAAACATGGGTTGAAACCCTATGCAACATAAAAATTCCGAAAACAAAAACCATGTGTTGAAAACCACCAAAATCAGACAAAAAAAGCCACAATTTTTAAAATCCAGTGGCTTCAACCCCACCCCCCTAATGGCTCCACTTAGATAAGGGGGTTTTTATGTCCCCCCGTGAACCCTCCTATGCACTCAATACATAGGAGCACATGGGGCTAGTCATGCAAAGTATATAACACATACCCAACATGATAAATTTGGCTAAGTATACGTATTGCTATGGAAAGTTTGAGGTCATGGTTGGATGTGCACCTAGATTGCTCTTTGGATAATCTTAAGTTGAGTAGGATTTGGTGCATCTAACATTGTAGCCTAAGGTAAAGTTGTGCACATGCCTTAGGTGAAGAGATGTAGTCTAGTTACAATAGGCACATGTTGCCTAAGCCACTATGGCTAAGCAAGGCAACACTGCATAACATAGGTGCCAGAATGAATTGAGTGCATCGATTCAGAATTTTTTTTGGGGTAAATTAGGTTTTGGGGATGAATTTCCAAGCACTAGGGTGAGGAACCATGACCAATTCACATGTGGAAGACAATTGATTTGGATAATATTGAAGAGTGAAAAATTATTCCTTGATGTAGAAGGCAGCCAATAGAAGTTAGTGTAGAACTTCTATGTTGGTTTTGATGAGTTATAGGAATGAGGTGACAAGTTGGAGTTGAATTGTTCATGAAACCATGTTTTTTTATTTTTGTATGTTATTTTTTTCTTGCATTTTTAAAATGTTGCATTGGTTGGTTCTTTAAAGGAGAAGTTGGGTGACTTGGAGGAAGTCCAAGTGCAACCAACTTTGATGGCTAAGCTAAAAAACTTGAGAGTAGTTGAAGTGCTATAGAATTTAAGGGGGATGTTGGACATTCTATGTTCCTTGACAATAGGTTTGGGTAGACTTGTAGATGGAAACTTAGAATAACAATTGTGAGGATGAATCTCTTGGTGGAAAAGAGGAACACATGTTTTGTAGTTATTAGAGATGATATTGGAAGTCACCGGCAACATTCCCTATTTTTATTAAAACATCAACAACTTGCTACTTAGAAGTAAATAGTGGAGCCTAAGGGAACTTGAAGGTGTTGAGATTGGTGAAAGAGGAAGGATATGGAGGAGTGGTTTTGTTAGAAACTTATTATGGAAATAGGCCATCCTCTCATTTTTATCAACAACAAGTTGGACATCTTGAAGTCCAAGATGTAGGCACTAGTGCACAGGTTTCTTAGAAGAATCATTGAGCTATGGAGACAACTTGATAGCCTTGTAGAAGAAGTGAAAATTTTACTCGGGTGATTGTGATGATAGTGTAAAAAAACCAAATGTTTTTTTGGTGAGAAAAGGAAGTTCTATTCTATGTGATGAATGGAGACAAAATATGATTCAACAAAGGAAACATTAAAACCGACCTATATGGGGTGGCGAGGAATGTAGACCTAGTTAATCGGAAAGTGGTTTTCCATATTTGGTACAAAACATAGGATGAGGTAGAGAACTCCTTTGGTAGATTGTAAATGATTGTTGGATGGCCTAAATATTGGAAGGATAATTATTTGAAAGTGATTGAAGTATTTGGTGCGAACATGCCTCTCTTTAACAAGAGGTATGGAAGTCTTTTAGCAGGCTCATTTGACCTAGGAAACTTTGGATAGATTGTTGAGACACTTGAGGGATGTGGATATGTTTTCCATATGCCACATTCATTTTGATTTTGAGTTGCAAAAGGTGACTTGATAGGTGGAGGAAAAGGTGGGGAATTTGCCTTAGTCCAATGGAATTACACAAATATACTTGATTGTAGCATGAAAAGATTATTTCATACATGTTGTGTATGTCTCATTACTTTGGCATGATGGTTGGGATAATCACTTGAGTATCTCAGGACATAGAGGGGTAAGTGCATGGAGTTGGATTACACTTTTTGGCAAAGCGAGGGCTTTAGGTTAATAAAAATTTTCTTCTTGATAATTACTTGTGAACTTACTTGTGTTAGTTACATCTTCTCTTAGTTAATATTTCATCAAGTCAATTATCGAAATGCACAAGACAAAAAATTTAGGCTCCTAGAGCCAGGGAAAAACCTCTCCCTCTTGGAGAGAAAAACCCACAAAGAATTCTTCTTATAGATCTTCAAATGACAAGTACCATGACCCAGACTTAGACCCTTGACCTATGAATGCCTCCAAGACCTTGTGTTTGTTTCTTTGACTGCCTCCAACACTTATCCTTCTCTTCTGCTCCAATCTGTACTTAATCTTATCTTCTTCACTTTGCATATATTTTTACCTTGTACAATGTTTTCAACTTTGCTTAAGTTTCAGGTTCTTTGCTTAGCTTAACCCTGTACAAGATCTTATATAGATGCACTTATATCCTTTTGAATAATCCGCATTTATAAAGCTTGAAATCACCTTTGAAATCTGTACTTATATATATATATATATATATATATATATATATATATATATATATATGAGGTACGATTTCAAGGTGATTTCAAGCTCTATAAATGTGGATTATTCAAAAGGATATTTATATATATATATATATGTGACCCTGATCACATCTTCAAAAATCCGTATATATTACTTCAGGAAATTCTTAATATATGGCTCCTGAAATCTGCAGCATATAGACTCCTGAAATTCGCGATATAGACACCTGAAATCTGCAATTCTAACTCAAAATTTTCCGTAATTAGGTTCAGTGTAATATGCACTTCGTCCTTCCTTTAATACACACTTTTTCCTTCCTTTTAATCTGCATTGAAGTCTGTCTTATGTCCGTACTGAAGTCTGCAGTGCTATCCACAATTTTTCCTGTGACTGATCCTGAGATTGATCCACAAATTTTCTTGTTTTTCTACGCAGTTCAATAAGGTATTTATAGTTGTTGTAGTCAGTTAATAAGCCGACCTGCCAACCGACTTTACCACAATTTTTAGGCCGACTTGAGGTGTTATTTCTTCAACAATTCATGAGGTATTTCTTCACTTGTCTTTCATCGTTGCATTGAGGGCTATTGTAGGCTTCTTCCACAAGGTCTTGGAGCATATAAAAAAAATATATCTGATACTTAACTCAAACCTAAAGGAAATCAAGAAGTCCATCTACTTAATAAGTTATGCTCATGAAACCCATGAAGCAAAAACAACAATAATATATATTATCTTGACTTATTCTTTTTCATAATTACATAATTACATAGTCAACACGAAGACCGACCTAGTTACACTTTTCAACAATCCCTCTTAACTAGGGAGGTAGTCATACAGGTACATGGTCACTTTCAAACTGAAGAATCTCATAAGAAGAATTGGATTGGTAATCGCATCTATATAGAATCATATCAACCAG
This sequence comes from Pinus albicaulis, assembly GCA_034641835.2. Classification (NCBI taxonomy): domain Eukaryota; kingdom Viridiplantae; phylum Streptophyta; class Pinopsida; order Pinales; family Pinaceae; genus Pinus; species Pinus albicaulis. The sequence goes on from CM076579.1 coordinate 1,660,781,631, forward strand.
CACTGTCCTAGTGCAAGGCCTTGACTAGCAACCCCATCTCTCAACGAGACAATGGGCTACAATGTTGGCGAGACACATGAATACTATACACCATAGTCATTGTCTCTCCAAGGTACATACCCCACCTAGGTGTTCCAAAAGTATGGCCTTCTTAGACTATTCTTCTCTTGGGTAGCCAGCCCTCAAAGAATATCGTTCCACGACCACTATTATCTTGAATGCCCTATCTCATTCTCAAAGCATATAAAATTCCAGATGATTACCCAATCCTCCCTTCTGTCTTCCAGGTGAAGACCAGAATGATGTGTCTATCCATTCTCTTCACATGGCCTTCACTAAGACTTACGGCTGTTAGTCCTGTTCTAGTGCATTACACATGTAATCGAGAATCACATGCATCACTCCCTCTTAACACAGGAAGGACACACTTCAAGTTTCTTCCAAGCAAGAAACTTGCCACTAGGCTCCTTATCGACCAGGGTCCTGCAGCAGCAATCTAGCTACTCATGAAGAATTCCTCCCCTCGATGTCATGGTTTTCAATATTGAGGAATCTTCAACTTTTGGCTTCATAGGGCACATATCATCCATCACTTTTAGTCACGAGTCATGTCCACTATCAGAAACTGATTCATCTGGTCCACTGTTATGTCATTCTTTCCTTCGAATCATCTTCAAGGATCATACCTCCTTTCTCATGATTAGCAGCCCTGCACAAATTCATCCAGATAAACATATATATGAACTTTTAGAAAAAAAGTTACCTTAGTGATGATATTTCACCATGAAATCTTCCTGTAGGCATCAACATCCTTCATACAACTTGACAGTTCTCCTAATGATATGTTTTTTCCAAGGGTCTCCTTCTTTACCAGACTTACGTCAGAGTCTACATATCTTCCCAGGAGATCTCCTAGTCACATCTTCTTGGCTTCCGGATGATAACTGCCTCTTGACATGGTTGCATTTTATGATCTCTTCCTTTCTGCACATTCTTCATTCCCAGGAACTTTACAACTTATCTAGTTTCTCGTTCATACACAACCACCTCATATGAGGACATATTATGTGGATTTCATATGTCCGTGCATTGAGAGATCCTCCTTCATAGATTATACTTCTAAATATAGAAACCTATTACCTGCAACCATATGACATGACTTCACATCACCCAATATCAACATATATGTCTGCATACCTCATATCTATTTCCCTCAGTCATCCTATAAAAGTTACTCTAGAATGAAGAGCTTCATTCATTTGGCATGTTCCATCAATATGTCATCACATCCCAGAATTCTGTCTCCATGATGACACTTGATCTAATGATTTCTTTACTTTAGTAGAGAAGTTTTCCAGAAGCTGTTTCACCGAGAGCTCCTTCCATGCTTCTATCGAGATGCTTCTTAATATACATTGCTTCCTATCATACAATTTTACAACCAATTAGAGATCATTTAAAGAGAAATATGATCTCAATCATAATAGAGATATCTTGCTTACTCCTTCTTAGATCTTTTAGCATCAGGTTATTCTCTTTCATTAGTGACATGGACTTCTTACTTTTTCCTCTTGTCCTTTCCATATTTAGGACAATCTCTTTTATAATGCCCAAGTTCATTACATCCAAAGCATCATACGTTGTCCATATTTCTTCTTTTATTCTGAGGGCCAAATATTCTGAATCTTCCTTTCTTCCTGTATGAGGCTGCAAAGGCATGATTCTCTTCACTTGGTCATGTATAAGCTTTGGCATTTAGTCTTGTTTCCTCTATTTTACATAGAGACCACAAATCATGGAATGGGGTGGCTTCTTTCTCCCCGTATAGACTAGAAGTGAAGTTTCCCCATTCCTCTGGTAGAGCATTTAGCACCACTATAGTCATCTCAGTGTCAAACATCACTTCTCCTAGTTCTTGCAGTTGATCTCTTATTTCAGAAATCCTCATAAAGTATGGAGTGGTTCCTTCTTCCCTTGATAATTTCATTTTGTATAGTTCTTGTCTTAGAGAGATTGCTTCTCCTGCAGTACTCACAGAGAATAGCTCCACCAATTTTTCATATATTTGTTTCGCAGTTTTTAGCTTTGATACACAGGGAATGAGAGAGTCTTTAATGGATTCTATGAGAATCCTCTGGGCTCTAATTTCTCCCTTCATATACTTGGCATAGGCTGGAGCATCTTCTTTTGGGGGTTGAACAGTGGATCCGTCGATATATTCCATTACTTCGTCTTCAATTAAATTCAAGTTTGTCCTCTTCTTCCATGCACTAAAGTTTAATGACCCAACCAGCTTGTTGCTTTCTTTACAATAAGGCATCTTGACAGATAGGGTCATTAATACTTACTTGAGTGGATTGGCTTGCAGCTTCCTTGATGATGATTGAGAATGAATTCAAGGGTTTCCTTTCTTCAATTTTGGTGTACTTGAACCCTTCATTACAAAGAAATTCTTCAGAAGTTGAGGTTCTCTTCAAACAATCTCAAGTGCAAATATTTGATGGCAAAGATTATTTTTTTGAATGAGTTTGATCTTTAGAATGAGATAGGAGATCTCACTTGAAGTAGTTAGATAGTCTTCTTTGCACACTGATTAGAATTTCCAACCCGAAACTTTGATCTTTGCTTCTTTGAGTGTCTTTGTTGACAAGCAACTTTTGTGTTCAACACCTTAGCTCTGATACCATGTTGAGAATTTGGAGGGCTGTAGGTTAATACAAATTCTCTTCTTGATAATTACTTGTGAACTTACTTGTGTTAGTTACATCTTCTCTTAGTTAATATTTCATCAAGTCAATTATCGAAATGCACAAGACACAAAAGTTAGGCTTCTAGAGCCAGGGCAAAACCTCTCTCTCTTGGAGAGGAAAACCCGCAAATAATTCTTCTTATAGATATTCAAATGACAAGTACCATGACCCAGACTTAGACCCTTGACCTATGAATGCCTCCAAGACCTTGTCTCTGTTTCTTTGACTGCTTCCAACACTTATCCTTCTCTTTTGCTCCAATCTGCACTTAATCTTATCTTCTTCACTTTGCATATATTTGTACCTTGTACATTGCTTTCAACTTTTCTTAAGTTTCACGTTCTTTTCTTAGCTTAACCTTGTACAAGATCTTAGATAGCTGCACTTATATCCTCTTGAAGAATCCGCATTTATAGAACTTAGAAATCACCTTTGAAATATGCACTTCTATATGTATATGACCCTGATCACATCTTCAGAAATCTGTATTTATTACTTCAGGAAATTCATAATATATGGCTCCTGAAATATGAAGTATATAGAATCCTGAAATCTGCAATTATATGGCTCCTGAAATCCACAATATAGACTCCTGAAATCCGCAATTCTAACTCAGAGATGTCTGCAATTAGGTTCAGTGTAATCTGCACTTTGTCCTTCCTTTAATTCGCACTTTTTACGGCCTCTTAATCTGCACTGAAGTCTGTCTTATATCCACACTGAAGTCTGCAGTGTTATCCACAATCTTTCCTGTGACTAATCCTGAGATTGATCCGCAATTTTTTATTGTTTTTCTGTGCAGTTGAATAGATTATTTATAGTTGTTGCAGTCAGTTAATAAGCTGACCTGCCAACTGACTTTACCACAATTTGTAGGCTGACTTGAGGTGTTATTTCTTCATCAATTCATGAGGTATTTCTTCACTTGTCTTTCATCGTTGCATTGAGGGTTGTTGTAGGCTTATTCAACAAGGTCTTGGAGCATATAACAAAACTAGATCTGATACATAACTCAAACCTAAAGGAAATCAAGAAGAAGTCCATCTACTTAATAAATTATGTTCATGAAACCCATGAAGCAAATATAACAATAATATATATTATCTTGACTACTTCTTTTTCATAATTACATAATTACATAGTCAACATGAAGACCGGCCTAGTTACACTTTTCAACACATATGCCACATTCATTTTGATTTTGAGTTGCAAAAGGTGCTTGATAGGTGGAGGTAAAGGTGGGGATTTTTCCTTAGTCCAATGGAATTACACAAATATACTTGATTGTAGCATGAAAATATTATTTCCTACATGGTGTGTATGTCTCATTACTTTGGCATGATGGTGGGGATAATCACTTGATTATCTCAGGACATAGATGGGTGAGTGCCTGGAGTTGGGTTACACTCTTTAGCAAAGTGAGGACACCTTTTGGTGAAAAATGGATGCTCGATCGAGAAATTTTACCACACGGTCGAGTTATTTTCAAGTGTTTGATCAAGCTATTTAGGCGCTTAAGATTCATCGAGCATTTAAACAAACCCTCAACCAAGCCCTTTTCTAACCTGATTTAAGGCTCGATCGAGCATTATTTATTATTAAAAACCCAAACCACAACCTGCAAAAGTCATTTTACTTAGATTGTGAGAAAAAAAGGAGTTCAACGGAAGATTTCTAAGCTCACCCGAGATGGACGAACTCAATCCAGCTACCCATCAACCCCGCTAATGACCCAGAGGCTCAAGCCAAGGTAGGTTTCCTGTCATTTTTTTCTCTTTTATTTAATGTTTTTTATAAAATAAAACAAATTAATTTGAAAAAAAACCTACCATACAAAAATTACAAAAAAAATCACAAAGCCACCATGAAAACCACAAAAAACCACCAAGAAAACCCTTGAAGACCAAAAACAACTTAGAAAACCACCAAGAAAACCCTTGAAAACTACCCCCAAAAACTATAATTTAAGTGTTTTTTTTTTGTTTAAATTTCATTGTATAAGTTAAGTCCAAGAAGATTCAACACCTACAATAGTCATTTGAGTCGGTTCTTTCCCTTTATCATCCCTTTTATTTCTTACACTATTAATTAGCTCACAAAAGGAACACTAGAATTAGCTTTAGTCGACTTGATTTTTGTTCATTTTTTATTACTCATTGAAAACCCTAACTAAAGAACCTCGATTAACCTATAATGGTAAATAACTAACTAAGACAAACCCTAACTACTCTAAAGGTCTGTCTACCTCCTCTTTTATTTCTCTCCTCTCCCCTAGGATTTCTTGGTTTAGCAAAAATATTTTGTGGGTGCTCCATTGTCTCCTTGTTGGTAATGTTTGTGGTAGGATGGTTCCCCATCCATACTCATACATTTCAATAATAAGAGAAAATAAGAAGGAAAAAATGAGGGCATCTACATACCTAGGTGGATTGCACTTGTAAATCTGAGAAATGGAGGAAGATATCCCCAATAAACATCAATAATTGATTGATTTGTAGTGAAAAAATGATATACATATGAGAGGAAAAAGCCGCTATTTATGTCTATAGGGAGACCAAAACCATGATAAACCCCTAGCTAAAGGGGTATGCCACCAAGTCATTAAATCCTTATTATGCTAATGTCATTCTTTCACAGTATAACACTTACAAAATAATGAGCTTATACACAATGGCACATGCTTATAAAGCCTGATATGAATGTTGTGGTCAGGTACACAACATATGTTAGGTCCCTATATTACTAGTGTACTCCCTTATTGTTGTTAGTGTAGCCCCCTTATTGTTATTGTTGTACCCCTGTAACCCCAATATTGTTATTATTGTGCCTTTACATTATTATTGTTAGGTCAACTAGGATTATATTGTAACCCCATGGACTCCTATATATAGAATGAGGTTTTGTCATTTGTATCATCCAAGAATTTTTCATTTATGTAATGTATTGGAGGTTGCCCCCTCGAAGTGGCTGATTTCTAAGGCATTGATCTCTCTTTTCTTCTATTTTTGGAGTTGGTTTCATAACAGATGAACTGCCAATTGGACTTGAAGATCCTTTATCAAACAACAAACTTCAATAATTTTCGAATCCATAGCACAAATGTTGTGGTAAGGTCTAGAAATCCTCAGGTTTAACTGATTCATGACTTCCTTAGTCATGACACACCATGATGCCCCAGAATCAAACATACAATTATGAAAAAGCATTCCATTGACCAACATAGTGATGAAAAATGGTTGATGGTCTCTGTTATCTCTACACATATCACTACTTTGCAAAGTGATAGGGGCATCCTCATATCTATCTTTAGAAAAATTCGACATTTCTTTTCCATAGGGGCGTCAATGGATTTCAACAACTTATATCTTTAGGAGGGAATCTTCATGATTTCAGTCACAGGTACCAAAATCTACGCATTGCAACTTTACATCTAGAACAAGATATATTTGTATGGTATCGTTGGCTTTGCTCCCGTAAAAAAATTGTCACTTGGTCACTTTTTACGAAGGAAATGATAGCACATTATGAGAATACAAAGATCAACACCTTCTTTAGCCAATTGATAAATCTCAAACAAAAGGGTTCAGTGGTGGAGCACATTGAGAACTTCCAAAAATTGAATATAAGGGTAACTGATATTCCAGAGGAACACAAGATTGATGTCTTCATAGGGACTTTAAACGATAACATCCAACATGAGGTTCGCGTTTGGGAACCTGATTCATTGGAGAAGGCTTTCAGGTTGGCAAGAAAAATTGAATGTAAAATTATGGCGACAAGGAAGCCTACCACTCACATCTATAAAAATGGAAGTGTTGTTACTCCTAGAATTCTGCAAACTACAAGGTTGACACCACAACAACTGGAAGAAAAAAGAGAAAAAGGGCTTTGCTACAGTTGTGATAGAAAATACACTAGAGGTCATAAGTGTGCTGAGAATAAATTATTTTACATAGATTGCGAAGAGGAGGAAGAAAATGAACAAGAAACTTCAAAAGAAGAGGATATACACCAGGAACCAACCCTAGAAGAAGATGAAATGAGTCCGACCATATCATGTAATACATTGGCAGGAATTACCACTCCTCAAACTCTCAAGATATAAGGACATATCAATAAGAAAAAGGTAATAGTGTTGATTGATTCGGGTAGTACCCATAATTTTATTCATTGTAAGGTAGCCAAGGAATTGAATTGCTTCATATACCCAACACCAAAATGTCAAGTGATGGTTGCAAATGGAGCGACTATAAATTGCTCTGGAAAATGCCATAATATCAAGCTAACCATGGGGGAATATGTATTGAATAGTCCAATGCTTTCCATTCCAATGGGAGGTGTGGATTTTGTATTAGGACTACAATGGTTACAATCATTGGAGATGGTAGCTTTTAATTTTCACATTAGGGGAATTTGAGGTCTAAAATGGACCTCTTAAGGAAAATGTACAATCAAAATTCACGTTATGAAAACCAATCACATTTTAGGGGATGACATCATCCCTAATGGTTGAGGTGGCATTGCTTGAGTTAAAGGTACTTGTCACATTCTCAATGGTGGATAAAATCTCATGGTTAACCATGGTAGTGCTCTAATTATTTTTAAAGTCAAAGTAAAGTACTCATAATAAATGTCATTTCAAATTTTTTGAATAAAATTCATACATAAAATAATATACTACATTTATTATATTATTTTCATGGTTAACCATGGTAGTGCTCTAAGTACTTTTAAAGTCAAAGTAAAGTACTCATAATAAATGTCATTTCACATTTTTTGAATAAAATTCACATAAAAAATATATATTACATTTATTATATTATTTTTATATAGTACATTAATTACATGTTATTATACAATTTAAATAATATAAAATTTAATTAATAACATATTATATAATTAATAATTTATGAATTTATATTTATATTTTATTTTAAGTTATTTAATTACAAAGGACAAATGCATTAGTTGTTCAACGATAATGATTTTTTCTTGAAAAACTCATTCTTTTTTATAGTCACATCAATACAATTTTTTTATTAATTTTATTTTGGTACAATTTTTGTTGAAAATGCAGCAAGATGATGGAGCTTAGTGAAATGAAGTCGCCTTCACTAAGTGGGCCCGTAGGCAAATTCTGGCGCAAAATCTATTTTTAGACTATGTCTATTTTTAGACATATGGAGCATGGTTCGGGGATTCCAGTTTGAGATTCTTGAAGTATGTGTCATGTTGGTAAAAATAGATGAGACTCTATTTTTGAGGTCAAAGAGGTCGAAGTCTATTTTTAGACTGCCTCTCCTTAAAACAGGGAATTCAAATATTATTTACCCTTATTAATATTTAGACTATAAACAGCAGTTTACTCTCTTGGAGCACTTCAGTTCGAGCTACAGAAGTGGCTCATGCATCTGACAGAGGAATCACGTGGTTCCCAAGGGTTTGATGGCATCATGCATGGTTGACTTCAGTTGGACTTCAGTGGCAGAAGTTTGGAGGAGTTAATGAGACGGATAGTGGAGTTGTGTTCTGTTTATTTTAGTTGAACTAGTTGAGATTAGTTTAACTAGCTAATCAATTAGTTATGAGTGGAGTGAATTAAATATTATTTAATTCATTAATTAGTAACTCATTATTCAACTCAAGAACACATCAATTCACTACAGTGCATGATCAGTTCAGTGGAGACCAGTGAAAGAGATAGATGAAAGGGTGGAGTTAGCTATCAGTTGTGACTATACTGTTGCTATTTGCAACACACAAATAGGTGGAGTAAGCCCATGAGGATTGCGCAGTTCAGGCTGGTGGTTTATCTATATAAAGAGGCCATCCCATAGCATTGAAACACGCAATAGAGGCAAGGCAATTGGCGATGAGTTTTGAACCAATAACCTGTTCAAAACTGAGCTAGATTGTGGGTAACTGTATGAGAAAGTACTGAGTACTTGTGAGGAGTATTGTACTGAGTTTGTTACTTGATTTCTCCATTATAATATACACAATAGCTGCGGGATTTTCAGCTATAAGCTTTCCCCATACATACTGTGTTAATGTGTATGATGATTTGATGTGTTATCGCTTGATTTTATTTCCGCATGTTTGATGATCTGAGTGGAAGAGATTATGTGTTGCATATAAATTCGAATTGTATGTGATCAGGATAGTCTCGGTGGATAATTAATCATTATTCGGCAAATTTCTACATGGTATCGGAGCTATTGAAGTTCAGATTGATCATCACAGTGATTACAAACTTATTTCGGTAGACAGAGTCTGCATGCGGGCCAGGTAGCCTTCGGATTCATCTTTCTTCGGAAAGTGAAAGGTCTGGTAAATGCCCCTTGCAGTCAATCTCTGTGCTAGAAATAATTTGTTCTCACAGATCTAGAGCGGTTGAGCTTTGAGGTGGAATTCAAAATTTTGCAGCAGTTTTGTTTTTCTTGGTGCCGGTGTTGAAAATGTCTTTCAACGGTTTGCGACTCGAATATGCTCTTGAAGGCAGTTCGAATTATGTTGCATGGAAGGATCGCATGGAAGCAGTATTAGAAGATAATGGTCTGAAGGAGTTCGTAGATACGGATGTCCAAAAGCCCACTGATCCTGCTGAAGTCGATGCATGGCAAAAGAAGATGGTGAAATGTCGAAGGATCCTGTTGGAGGGCGTCAAGGATCATATTGTATCCAGCCTGCATGGAAAGGCTTCTCCATATTTAATGTGGAAAGCTTTGACGGATCTATTCCAGAGTAAGAGCGACCAAAGGAAGCTGGCGCTCAAAGATAAGCTCAGGAACATCAAGATGGAGAAGGGCGAAAGTATCGCCAAATACCTCCATGATTCACTCGGTCTGAGAGATGGTACAGAGTGTGGGGGTATTTGCTCAATTTCAACGATGCCAATGCTTGGATTTTCAAAATTATGATGGGATCGGTGTGGTTCTTGGACAGCGGTGCGTCATTTCATATGACGGGAGATCAAGATTTTTTCTCGGATCTGGAGGACAAAGATTTGGGTGTGCACATCGAGATGGGCGATGATGGTAGATACAGTGTGACTGGTATCGGTACCATATCCTTTCAGAGGGAGTCTGGTAAACCCTTTGTATTGAGGGATTTCATGCATGTACCTGGATTGAAGAAGAACTTGATCTCTATGGCGATGTTGGAGGATAAGGGGTATGATGTGGTCTTCAGCGAAGGAAAAGCCTTCCTGCCCAGTAAGACTACTGGAGAGACCCGGAAGATAGGGGTTCGGACCAAGAACCTTTATTAGTTGCAGGTAGATGGCTGCACGGCTATGGCATGCAAAGCGGGAGAAGTGGTGAGCCGGGATGATGAGGGCGAACTGTGGCACAGGAGATTGGGCCACCTTCACCATGGAGCTTTGAAGATTCTGCAGCAGATTTCTACTGGACTTCCTAAAGGCACCCTTGCGCAGTCAGATCAGTGCAAGGGGTGTACTTTAGGGAAGTATGTGAAAGCCACCTTTCACGAGAAGGATAGTCGTGCCACGACGATCCTTGAGAGAGTTCACACAGACGTGTGTGGTCCTTTCTCAGTTGCTTCGACAGCAAAGCACAAGTATTATGTGATCTTTGTTGATGATTTCTCTCGAAAGTGCTGGATCTTCTTCATGCAGAAGAAGAGCGATACATTCGCGAAGTTCTGTGAGTTTAAAGCACTGGTCGAGAAGGAGTCGGGGAAGAAGGTGATTGCTCTAAGGGGTGATAACGGTGGTGAATTCATCTCGGCTGAATTCAAGGAGTTCTGCAGCGCAGAAGGGATTCGGAGAGAGCTCATCGCACCCCATAACCCACAGCAGAACGGGGTGGCTGAGCGGAAGAACAGAACGATCGTGGGTGCTGCACGGGCGATGTTGCATGATCCGGGCCTACCCCTTCACTTGTGGGCTGAGGCATGCAATACAACAGTGTATGTGCAGAACCGTTGTCCTCACAAGGTTCTTGGCATGAGTACACTGGAGGAGGCTTATTCTGGCAAGAGGCCTGATATTTCCCATTTGCGGATTTTTGGTTCTCCTGTCTACATGCATGTGACGAAGGATGCGAGAAGGAAGCTGGATCCGACCGCAGAGGTTGGAATATTTGTGGGGTACACTGATACACCTCACAACTACCGGGTATATTTGTCAGACAATCGAAAGACTGTTGTGCGACGGGATATAAAATTTCAGGAGGAGAAAGCCATGCAGTGTTCGCTTGAGAGGGAGCTACACTTGCATGCAGATGAGGAGCTGTTAGTTCCTAAGGAGGAGCTTCCGGATGTGGATCAGCCACAAGAGGAGGTTCAGGAGGTGGAAGAAACCACCCAGGCAGCGCCAACCATCAGAGGGCGCATGCGCACTACATAAGCTGAGCGACTGGCTCGGGATGCAGAGAAGGTTGTAGGACCACCTACAGCACAGCGCAGACAGAGACAGTCACCTGATCGGTACACTGGATACATGGCTCTTATGAGTCAATGTGTTGTGACAGAGCCATCCTCTTTTGAGGAAGCTGTGGAGGAGCCCGCATGGGTTGATGCCATGATCGAAGAATATGATTCGATCATCAGGAACAGTGCATGGGAGATTGTCCCAAGACCGGTTGGGAAATCAGTTGTAGGTTCGCGATGGATCTACAAGGTGAAGCAGGCGGCTGACGGGAGTGTGGAGAAGTACGAGGCGAGATTTGTCGCCCGTGGCTTCTCACAGATCGAGGGGATTGACTATGAGGAGACTTTTGCACCTGTCGCAAGGTACTCTTCCATACGGACGATCCTTGCTCTCTCAGCGCAGATGGGGTGGCACATTCATCGGATGGATGTGAAGACTGCGTTCCTCAATGGAGTTATTGAGGAGGAGGTGTACATAGAGCAGCCTGAAGGTTTTGAGATCTTCAGCAGTGAGTCGCATGTGTGCCGACTCAAGAGAGCACTGTACGGGCTGAAGCAAGCACCTCGTGCTTGGTACACTCGGATAGGCAGCTACTTCACCGGGCTTGGATTCTCCAAGAGTGAGGCGGATCCAAACCTGTACCAGATTGTGGTGGAGGGGAAGCTGTTGATCATCGTACTGTATGTAGATGATCTGATTTTGACTGGCGACGAGAAGTTGATACTTTCATGCAAGGAGGATCTTGCACGGGAGTTTGAGATGAAGGACCTGGGCATCCTTCATTATTTCTTGGGATTGGAGATTTGGCAGCGCAGTGGAGGACTGTTTGTTTCTCAGGGCAAGTATGCTCGGGAGATTCTGGAGAGGTTCAACATGCAAGGCTGCAAGCCTGTTGACACTCCTCTTCCTGGTGGTTGGAGGAAGGAGGATGCTACTTCAGCGGAGGTAGTGGATGCCTCTGTCTATCGACAGTTGGTGGGGTCGCTTATGTATCTGGTCAATACACGACCCGATATATGCTATGCAGTTAACCAGCTTTCGCAAGCTATGGTTAAGCCTACCAAGCTCTTTTGGAAGGCAGGAAAGCATGTATTGCGCTATATCAGAGGCACATTGGGATATGGTCTATGGTATATACAGGAGGATGGAGCGAAGCTTTCTGGCTTCACTGATGCAGATTGGGCAAGGAGCCCAACGGACCAGAAGAGCACTTCTGGAGGAGTTTTCAGCATTAGGTCAGCAGCAGTTTCCTGGTACAGCAGGAAGCAAAGATCCGTGGCACTCAGTTCAGCAGAGGCCGAGTACATGGCAGCTAGCTTGGCTGCATGCGAGGCTATTTGGATGAGGAAGATCTTCGCAGGATTGTTCAGGTTGCATTTGGAGCCTACAGTGATCTACTGTGATAACCAGAGTTGCATTAAACTCTCGGCTAATCCAGTATTTCATGATAGGTCCAAACACATCGACATCAGGTACCATCATATCAGAGATTGTGTTCAGCGGAGAATCATGATGCTTTCATATGTTCCCACGGAGGATCAGGATGCCAACATCTTGACGAAGGCGCTCACCAGGAGCAAGTTCGAATTCCACAGAGGCAGGATAGGGGTTGCAGATAATCCATATCTTGCTGAGAGGGAGTGTTGAAAATGCAGCAAGATGATGGAGCTTAGTGAAATGAAGTCGCCTTCACTAAGTGGGCCCGCAGGCAAATTCTGGCGCAAAATCTATTTTTTAGACTATGTCTATTTTTAGACATATGGAGCATGGTTCGGGGATTCCAGTTTGAGATTCTTGAAGTATGTGTCATGTTGGTAAAAATAGATGAGAATCTATTTTTTAGGTCGAAGAGGTCGAAGGCTATTTTTAGACTGCCTCTCCTTAAAACAGGGAAGTCAAATATTATTTACCCTTAATAATATTTAGACTATAAACAACAGTTTACTCTCTTGGAGCACTTCAGTTCGAGCTACAGAAGTGGCTCATGCAACTGACAGAGGAATCACGTGGTTCCCAAGGTTTTGATGGCATCATGCATGAATTATTCGATTAGACTTGATGTAAGATTTGGAGAGTGTGGGGCAGTCAGTGGAGTTGTGTTATACATTTTATTTTAGTTGAACTAGTTAGAGATAAGTTTAACTATTGTATCAATTAGTTATGAGTGGAGTGAATTAAATATTATTTAATTCATTAATTAGTAACTCATTATTCAACTCAAGAACACATCAGTTCACTACGGTGGTATGTCATTAAGTGACCAGTGAAGAGATAGATGAAAGGTCAGTGAACTATCTGATTGTGGCTATCGTTGCTATTGCCAGCTCACAAGATAAGTGATCGCCCATGAGTTGCAGTTAAACCTGGTGGTTTATCCATATAAGAAGGTAAATTCATATAGCATTAATGCAATGGGGCAAAGGCAATTGAGAACTGGACAGTGACTTGTTCAAAACTAAGCTAGATTGTGTGTAACTTTATGAGAAAGTACTGAGTACTTGTGAGGAGTATTGTACTTGTTTGGTTACATGATTTCTCCATTATAATATACACAATAGCTGTGGGGTTTTCAGCTATATGCTTTCCCCATACATACTGAGTTAATGTGTGATTGATTTGATGTGAGATTGCTTCTATTATTTCCGCATGTGACAATTAATTGTAGAAGAAGGTTATGTGTTATGCATGCAATTCGAAATTGATGTATGATCGGGTTAATCTTCATTGAATAAGTGATTTATTCAGCAAATTTCTACAATTTTTAGGAGTTGAATTTAACCATGGTTACACACATTGATTGTGGTGCAAAAGTGAATTGCAAATTCATAAATATTATTTATTGATTTAGCTATTATTTTATTATTTCCCTTAGAGCCCATTTTTAGACCTCAAAATTTCCCTATTAAAGACTTTTCTTGAAATTTTTTTCGGAAGGAAAAGGAAGTCAAATTATGAGGTATCACGGGAAGCCGGGAAGGATAATAAGCTCTAATGTCATGACAAAGCTTCTAAGGAAAGAACAACGAGGCGTAATTGCACAATTATGCTCACTAGAAGTTCCGACATCAAAATCATCTATTTCTGCAGATCTCCAACAAGTCTTGGACAATCATTCCAAGGTGTTTGAAACTACGAAAGGACTCCCACCTATTCGTGATCATGATCATGCTATTCATTTGATTCCAGGAAGTGTTCCTCCAAACATCAGGCCTTATAGATATCCTTACTTCCAAAAGAGCGAAATTGAACGTATGATTGCAGAAATGATAGAGGCGGGTATAATTCAACCTAGTCAAAGTTCTTTCTCTGCTCCTGTAGTATTGGTACACAAGAAGGATGGATCATGGCGAATGTGTCCAGATTATAGGGAGCTCAATAAGTTCACCATTAAAGACAAATTTCCCATTCCTGTGATTGATGAATTATTGGATGAATTACATGGAGCAATTTATTTTACCAAGTTGGATCTTCGTTCAGGATATCATCAAATTAGAATGAAGACTGAAGATATTCCAAAAACAACATTTCGAACTCATGAGGTCATTATGAATTTTTGGTCATGCCTTTTGGCCTTACCAATGCACCTTCTACATTTCAAGGGTTGATGAATTCCATTTTCAAACCCTTCCTTAGAAAATTTGTGCTAGTATTTTTTGATGATATACTAATCTACAACAAGTCTTGGAAGGATCATGTTCAACATGTTAACAGGGTGCTCAAACTGTTGGAGGAGAAACAATTATATGCAAAAACATCCAAATGTTTCTTTGGAGTACAAGAGGTGGAATATCTGGGACATATTGTATCTCACGAGGGTGTTAAGGTAAACCCTAGAAAAACTAAAGCCATTAAGGAATGGAAAGTCCTCACAACAATAAAGCAGTTGCGAGGATTTCTCGGGTTTAAAGGGTATTATCGCAAGTTTGTTAAGAATTTTGGGAGAATAGCAACAGCGCTAACAACATTATTGAAGAAAGGTGCATTTTCATGGACTCCTGAATCAACTAAGGCCTTTGAACATCTTAAAGAGGTAGTGTGCCTAGCACCGGTCTTAGCTATGCCAGACTTCACAAAAACCTTTATTGTGGAATTTGATGCCTCGAGAAATGGAATTGGTGTTGTTTTAATGCAAGAAGGAAAACCCATTGTTTTTGAAAGTCGCCCAATCAATGGACAGTATTTACAAAAGGTTATTTATGAGAAGGAAATGTTCGCAATACTACATGCACTAAAGAAATGACGACCTTACCTAATGGGAAGACACTTCAAGGTAAAAACTGATCATGATAGTCTTAAACACTTTTTGGAACAAAAACTATCTTCAAAAGAGCAACAAAAATGGGTCACAAAGATGTTGGGTTATGACTTTGAAATCATCTACAAAAAAGAGAAGCTAAATGTTCTTGCACATGCACTCTCAAGAAAGAATGAAGTTGTGGAAGCATTGCTTTGTGCCATTTCTATTATCCAACTAGATTGGATAACCAAAGCAAGGGATGAATGGAACACGGATGAAGAAGTGTGGACACTCATTCAAAAGTTGCAGCAAGATCCTAGTACATTTGATACATTTAGTTGGAAAAATGATTCCTTATGGTACAAATATCACTTATATCTTTGTAATAATTCCCAACTAAAACAAAAGATTCTTTGGGAATTGCACACTTCTCTTTTAGGAGGGCACTCGAGATTTTAAAAATTTACCACAGCGTGAAGAAATAATTTTTTTGGGATGGCCTTAAATCTGATATTCGAAAGTTTGTGGCAGAATGTTTGGTTTTCCAGCAAAATAAAGTTGAGAAAATTAAGACCTCGGGTCTTCTACAACCTTTATCCATTCCAAGTCAACATTGGGAGAAGATTTTGATGGATTTTATCCGAGGTTTACCTAAGTCTGAAAGAAAGAGTGTCATCATAGTGGTAGTTGATAGACTTGCCATGTATGCAGACTTTTGTGCATTATCTCATCCATTTAAAGCAAGTACAATTGCTACTACATTTATGGAAACAATTCAAAAGATACATGGAAACCCAAAGATTATTGTAAGCGACAAAGATCCCATTTTTACTAGAATTTTTTGGACGAAATTATTTTCTTGCTTGGGTACTCAACTAGCTCATAGCTCATCCTATCATCCTCAATCCGATGGTCAAACTGAGATAGTGAATAAATGTTTGGAAGGATGTCTTCGTTGTTTTGTATCTGATAAAGAAACACAATGGGTCAAGTGGTTACCTCTCGCTAAATGGTGGTATAACACTTCCTTCCATACTGCAATAGAAATGACCCCATTTATGGCACTTTATGGATATCATCCACCACCCATCACATCATCTTTAAGATAAAATTCTAAGGTTCAATCAGTGGAAGATCACATCGAGCATCAACAAGAAGTTCTCCAACTCTTAAAGGATAACCTAAATTTGACACAAAATCGAATGAAACAATAGGTAGATCAACATCGCAGCGAGAGAAGTTTTGATGTAGGAGACTGGGTATTTTTACGGCTACAACCATACAAACAAATGTCCCTCAAGCAAGATAATAAGGATAATAAATTATCGCCAAAGTACTATGGTCCTTACAAGGTGTTGCAAAAGATTGATACTATGGCATACAAATTGGAGATTCCTCCTTCGTCACGAGTGCATCCAATTTTCCATGTTTCATGCTTAAATGTAAATTTATGTAGATGTTCTATGCTTGATGCAACTTTAATTTCTCTTCAATATTAGACAACAATCACATAAACAATAAAGTAAAATGCTGATAGAACATACTAGTAGATTGACAGAAGACAAGCCATAAATATATAAGTGTGTTGGTGCGTTACGATGCTCAATAGGATGCTTCAACCAACAAAGTCTCAATATGGTCAGCCAACCAACAATGTCACACAACCCTATAGAACATCCAAACGGTCAACTCAAAAGTCAACGGCCAACAAAAACAGCAGCAACAGCTAGGTCAACGCTGAAAAGTCAAATTCAACGTTTTGCCTCAGGAATAGTGCAAAAAAATGCAGATTAGGAAAGTTGAAAATTTGGGAGAGTTTCGGGTTGATTTGACCTTGCGTTGACCAAATTAAACACTGGCAAATTTTGCTGCAGAAACCCTAGACCGAAATCAGAAATGTGCTGCTGTTGGAAATTTCCTACGTGTGGAGAGAAGCGCGACCAAGGACATCGAACCAATCAGATGAGGAGAGAGAAATGTGTGAGGATGAGATGAGTGAAATGTCCTCCAATGTTGACCAATATATATCCATCAGTGAGGGTGTGTGACACAACTGCTGGGGCACAAAACCTTAAGGCCGACCTGCACATATCTTGAATAAATTCAAAATAAATGTTCGGTTCATCGGATCAAGATGATCTTTAGATCGATCTTGCACCTCTCCGAAAAAGGAACCCAATAAAAATATTGGTATCTTCATCTGAGCATCACAACATGGAGTTTGGATCTAGTTGTCCAAAATTAGCACTCCCTCTCAACTAGGGAGAACTCCATCCACCTGTGCAATCTAAACATCGCGCGTCATCCCGCCGTATCTTGCTTTGCTCGCTTCTTTATTTCAGAACAGAAGTGGGTGAGTCACAAAGACATCATTCCTGGCTGACAGATTCAGCCTAGAGGTCTGAAACCTCTATAGGACTCACAAAGAGTCTCATACCAACTTGAAGTTGGTTTATCTGACCCAAAGTCAGTAGGAGGTCTAAAACCTCACTAGACTTGATCCCAGTTCAAGTGGTTGGATCATGCCATCCTAGATAGAGAGTACGACAATATTTGTGCGTCCATCAGTCTTTCCTACTAGTCTCTAGCTTTTCCCACCTCACTGGCCAAATGAGAGGTACTTCCCATGAGCCCTGAACTCAATGGGTAGGATGTATACAGGGCACAGAAAATGAGAGGTGAACCAACTCAATCATCACAATGGTGGGGCAGAAGCACACCAACAAGGTTTGGCAAGCCTAACCCTATGGTTGCTTATAGCTCCGAGAATCTATCCCCAAAGCCCCCCAAAGCTCCCAAAGCTCATTGTCCAATAGGACCCTCAACATAGGGTCATTCCACGATACTAAGACTCTCACGAAAGGTTAGGAACTTGACCTTCCCCAGGGGATTTGTGAGAATATCCGTGACCTTCTCATCAATTCCTATATGATCGAGCCTTACGGCGCCTCGCTGTACCATATCTCGGATAAAGTGGTACCTGATATAAATATGCTTGGATCGATCGTGGAACACAGGATTCTCGGACAACCGAATCCCACTCTGGTTATCACAGAGTATCATGGTGGTATCTAGCACATTCCTGAACAACTCACTAAAGAGTTTTCGCAACCAAACTACTTCACACAAGCCATACTCGCTGCAATGTATTCGGCCTCCGTGGTGCTCAAAGCCACCAAATTTTGCTTCCTACTCATCCATGATATCGAAGCAGATGCAAGTGTGAAGCAGCATCCCGATTTTCTTTTACGATCCACCACACTGCCAGCCAAATCAACATCAGTATATCCAAGGAGTGTCACTCTCCCGGCAGTGTATCTTATCCCATGGTTTTTCGTGCCCCGAAGATATCTCAGAAGATTCTTGGCACCATCCTAGTGAGTGTGATGAGGCTCAACCATATGTTGACTCAAAGTGTTCACTGCAAAACATATGTCCGGACGGGTGTTCACTAAGAACATCAGGGCCCCTACGAGTTGATGATACTCAATAGGATTTGCTAACATGGGCCCAGCAACGCTTCCACTCAACTTCTTAAACTTGAGCTCCAATTGTGTGGACACAGACTTACAGTCCACCATACCAAATATTTCCAGAAGCTTCACAATGTATTTTCCTTAAGTAAAGAAAATCTCGCCAGGTCTCTACCAGACCTCCAGGCCTAGGAAGTAATGCATCAGTCCTAGGTACTTCATCTCGAACTCAGAAATTAGCTCCCTCTTGCACTGATGACTGAGTGTGTCAACACCTGTCAGGAAGAGGTCATCAACATACAACACCAGAATGATAGGCTTCTCTCTATCAACCTTGAAGTAAAGGTTCATATCAACATTACTACGAGTGCAGCCCAGCTTCATCAGGTAGCTATCTATCCTCTCGTACCAAGCTCTGCGTGCTTGATTCAACCCATAGAGGGCTTTCTTCAACCTGCAGACATGGGTGTCCCGATCCTGGACTTCGAACCCCAGAGGTTGCTCCACATACGCCTCTTCCTTTATCACACCATGCAGAAATGCAGTCTTCACATACATCTGATGAAGACTCCATCCTTGTGTATCATCAAGGGATATGAAAGATCGAATGGTGGTATATCGGGCCACAGGT
Source organism: Pinus albicaulis (assembly GCA_034641835.2). Classification (NCBI taxonomy): domain Eukaryota; kingdom Viridiplantae; phylum Streptophyta; class Pinopsida; order Pinales; family Pinaceae; genus Pinus; species Pinus albicaulis. The sequence continues at coordinate 1,660,801,114 of CM076579.1, forward strand.
GCAAATATGTCATCATAGTCTATGCCTTCCTTTTGAGAGAAGCCACGAGCAACGAATCTTGCCTTGAAATTTTCAGCACTTCCATCAAATCCATGCTTGATCTTGTAGAGCCATTTCGAGGTGACAACTATTTTTTCCTCCGGTCTTGGAAGTGTTAGGGTTCTATAATAATAGGATTCATAATTTTGATTTGAATTTGATTAGTCTTGTAATATGTACATACTTTGCTTTCTGCAAATTGTTTTCCAATATCGGAAAAATAAAATAAAAAATGTAAAGAGGGTAAAAGTCCTAAAAGAAAAATCAAAGGACTTAAAAGAAAAAATATAAAAAAGAATAAGAAAATGGACCCCAAACAAAAAAGATAAAAAATAAAACATGGAAGTGATGCAAATCCAAATGCCACTACTATTTACTTTTACTGCAAAATAAAAATTGTGTGCAGCTTGTTAAAATGCAACAATCCATGAAGGTTAAACAACTTAATATTAACCTCTCATGCTTTAAATTTCATGTTGCTAGATATAGAATAAAGATCTAGCCAAACAATTTAATCTTGGAAGATCAGTAGTTAGGTAGAGAATAATAAGGAGCTCAACAACTTAATCTGAGCCCTTGGAAGAAATAAGAATATAATTAGTTAGTTTGTTGTTTTAAAAGAAAATTTAACAAGGGTTTGCAAGCTCAAATGCATCGATGAAAATGAAGTAACAAATGTTAGGGTAGTAGATGGGTAAGTACAAACAGTTTTTACAATCATTGATAAACAGAAAATTGGTCATTTTAGTCCCTATCTTCCTTCGAAAAACATCCCCTTCTGAAAATTCTCCATTCCTTCCATTTTCATTTGCAAAAATCCCCTTTTCCTAAGTTTAAAACACGTTTTACTTAAGAAAAGTAAAAACCTTTAACTAATTCCCCTTTTATTAAAAAACACCCAAAAACCCAAAAAATAGTTTTTATCCTAAGTGTAAATACTAAAATATTATGTTGGGACCCATTATGAACAATTCTGATTCCAACATTAGATTTTTACACTATACTTAGTGTATTTTGACATTCCGCAGTTGTATTATATTTTAACAATAACTTAATGTATTAACTCTTTATATATATACCTTTTAGCCCATATTAATATAATTCATTTATATATTATTTCCCACCCATATTTTAATTTTAAACTATGTTCTATTTCCCCACATGTTATATAACCCCCATCCCATAGGTTAAAACTATTTAACTCGGCTTATACCGGTCCCACTACATATAAATCCCACCAGCTCTAAAATAGTACTTATCGACATCCCATTTGTTAAAAATATTAACATCTTCCTATCATATAAAGCACTCCCGACTATGTATTAAATCTTAGTTTAAACACATATTTAACCTCCCGCTTCATTGAAATCTCAGTCCCCACGCCATCAAACCTTACAACTTTATCACACCATCTTGACCATCCGACCATCATCTCCCAAATCCGACAGCAGTTATCCCTTGTCGCACATTTCTTAACGTGAAAGTTAACCAACCCCAAAGCTTGCGATAAGTGTGGTTTGCGGGTTTTCTCTCCCCTCTACGTGTCTCAATTGCATTGGATCACACTGATCAATATAATTCAGCTTACCATCATTGAACCATGCGAAAACCGCTTGACGGATTTTTCCCTCCCTCGCGCCCAAACCACCCGCCTGTTTGAAATGAACGCCATTCAATGCATTCAATGTTGAATGAAAACGCATATAAACCACCCAAATGCATTGCTTTTACCCTTCTGTTACCATTTTCCGCACATAAAAAGCATTGCAGACAGAGACAAACGCCGTCGACTCTATTTATTAGCCTAAATCAAACAAAATTCACCAAATTTGACTGCTACAAACAATGTAGAAGAAATCCAAGTGCTATAAAGACCAACAAAAGCTTATGAAAGATTTCTGCAACCTTAGAATCCCTCCTGCACAACAAAACTTTAATTTTCCGAGGTATTCTTTAGAAGAACAGACCCATTCATTGACCTAAAAGAGTATTACAGTTAATCAAATCATGTAGGAGTCTCTGAACCTAAAGAAAGCCCCATTTGCCTGCTAAAATCCTTTATTCTGTAAACCCTGAGAAATCCTTTCACAAATTCTAAAACCCTAGACTATTAAAAATATCAGATTGAGTAAATTGAAGAAGTTAAGCCATCTTCAAACCTGAGAAAACCTTATGTGACCTTCAAACCTTTTCCTACAAGTGCTTAAGCATCCTTTTTGTATAAAATTGATGTCTTAAAGATTGTTTTTATCACAAAAAGTGCATTGTAAGCCCTAAATATTATTTGCAGAAACTCTAAGGTCTTGAAGTTGCTATTTTTTACAGTTTAAGTTAATTAATCAGAATTATTCCTTTGCAGACAAAAGATAGAACCCCTATTATATCCAAATCCTTCTACAAAACTGTCATAACTTACAAAGGTGCTTTACAGGCCTAAATCACTGTTCTAAAGTAAAAAGGTATTAGAATTGATAAATCAAACAAATCATTGGCTTCTAAAAACATTCTAGCAATCAATCCTCTACAACCCCCTATTGTAGATGTAGAGCATATTCCCCTGGCTGATGTAGACTTCAAAATTACTAATACAGTGACAAAATTCAACATTCTTGAGCTCCACTGCTGGAGCCAAGAAAAATCCATAGATTAGGCTGATGAAGTGTTTATTTGGGAATCAAACTTGCAAAAATATGTTGTTCCTCATACTTATCAATGCCCAGAAATACTCAGACTTTGCTAATCACGCTAATCTCCTAATCAAAGAGCCATAGTCAACCCTAAAAAAGAAGTCTTGTTTACCATTACAGCTGAATCTATCAACCAGATGCTTCAGATACAGTCTAGACCAGATGAAGTTCCTTTGTCTATTGAAGCCCTCACTAAGTTATATTTGGATATGGACTTTCCCATGAGATTCCATATTTTTCAGACCTTCATGCCTTCTTATGTAGAATTCCCAAGCTGAATCCTCCATACTCTTCTGCTAAATTCTCTGAAAGGACAAGACATATTATTTCCATGTTGTCTTTCATCCTTGGCTATTTTACAAATGAACATGTTGATGTTGCAGTTCTTGGTTTATTGTCTAATTTTACACCTGGTCAGCCTCCTGCTACCATATTTAACTTTTCTCAATATATTGCTGACAGTATCCATGAGCAATTAGTCAAAATGTCTTTTGAAGGTGTATTTAGGTATTCTTCATTCCTATTTCACATGTTCCTATATTTTTAGTCTGAGAAGTTTAATATAAGCCTTCAAAAGCTTGATGTGGAAGGAAATCCACAATCAATCATATTTTGGACTTCCTTGATAAGGAAAGATTACAATGAGTTCACCTATTCAGAGTTTACAAATTCCTTCATCCGTCCCTTGGTAAATTTGCTAAACAACAGTGTGCAGCCCAGAATTAGTAATGAAATCAAGAAGGTTTTTCAACTGTCTGAGCATAACAGGATAGGTGATTAATACTTTTACCAAAATCACATTGAAATAAGAGTTTATGGATCAAGTCTTATCCCTTATAAACTGCCAAAATACCTCCCTATGAGGTTATTTTCCATGGAATATATAAGGAATATTATAAATTCAGATGCTATCAATTTCTTACTAGCAAAGAAGAAAACACAATTCAAGTTGAAGAACGAGGTTGGACCATTTATCTGTAATAACAGAGAGGAAGGTCCAAAGGCAGAAAAACAGTTGCAAGAGTTCAAATTCAGTCGTAGTTTCCTATGGTATTATGATCCCCTTGGTGTTATCAGTAAAATGAGAGTTAAATGCAAATTGACTCCATATATACATGAAAAGAAGCCAGAGATTGAGAAATTCTCAAACCAATTTGAATGGTTAGAGAATACATTGGTAGAGGCCAAGAAGCAAAGTGATACTAGTCAAAATTTGCAAACTCCAGCCCAAGAAGACATGAATGCGAAGAGAAACAAAAAGGAAGGATCTTATACAACAAAGACTACAACAAATTCTAAATTCAAATTAAGATACAGTAAAAAGCCAAAGCTAAATCCAACCAATAATGAAAAGGAGACAATAGAGGTCATTAACACAGAAATTGAAAAGAAAGATAATGCACCTCCTACAATAATTGAAGAGGAACAACAACCCACTATTTCTAAGACACGGCTAATTCAGAAGCAACACAGTATAGAAGTGTCTTCATCTAAGAAAACAACAGAAAAGGATATGGATATCAAAGAGAGATACAAGGAAATCAAAACTAAAAATGGAGAAATAAAAAATGAAATATATTCTCAGTATCTAAAGCAAACCCCTAGCATTCATAATATGCTACTTTCAACCTTTGAATACAAGAATAAAAAGATGTTGATGACAGTTTTTCAACCCATAGTTCAAACTCCTAAATCATCCTCTTATTACAAAAAGATAGATTTTGAAGTTCCAGTCCAAGATATTCATCCTTTGAATCAAATTGAATTTCATAAGCATGCAGGAGAGATGATTTATTCTACAATGACCACCAAGGCCATGAGTGCACAGAAACTTCAAAACACTCTAGTAAATGTAAGAGATCAGCTCAAATTGGAGAATGAATCTTCATATGCAAAGGACACCAGAATCAAATCCTTGGAAGAGTTAGTGATTGAAGTAGGATATGATCCTTAAAATATAAAAGTTGCAGAGGAATTGATCAAAAAGAAAAATGTAGACATTGTTGCACTTAAGAAACAATTGAAACTGCCCCCTACAGAGCATCCTCAAGCCAAGGAGGTCTTACAAGATTCCAATCAGAAATATGAGATGATGAGTCTCATTTTACAGTTAACAGAGCAAATATAGGAAATGGAAATTGAAATGGACAAGTTGGTCTAGGAGAAAGAAGGCAACAAAGAAGAAGTTCTTACCACTATCATCCCTGTAGTTACAACAGTTGTACCTTCTACTTTGGTAGAATCACTGGCTCCTAATGTCCCAATGGCCACAGCAGTTTCAGCTACTTCATCTACAACTTCAACCGCATAATCTTCAACAACAGTTGCACAACACACAGATGAAGCAAGCAAACTAGTAAAGGCTATGCAAGATATGTCTATTCATACCAATGAGATAAACAGATTAAAAGAACAACTCAAAACCTTGAAGATGCTAAGAAACTTGCTCAAATAAATGCTAAGAATGAAGAACAAAAAGCCAACAGATTGAATGAGCAACTAAAAAAGTTGGAAAAAGAACTCACACTGAAGGAACTAATGGCACATGTCAAGCAACAGCTATGGTCCAATATCATTGAAGCAGTCAATGATATTTGGCCATCCATATAGGTCATATATGAGCAGAAAGACTTATTGAAATCAGCGAGAGAGGCAATCCAGAAGATCAAAGAAGAGCTTGGAAAAAAACCTAAAGAAGCTCTAGAAATCATCAACTTCCTAAATTCTAAAAATAGACAAGAGCTGGAAGAAATTGGAATTAATGATAGAACAGAGACCATCTTGGAAGTTAGGAAGGTAATCTCCAGGAAAAATTTGATGACAGAGTTAGAGGAGAAATGCCAGAATGTGGAGATTACAATCACAAGGTTCATGATCAACTTTGATGTTCTAAGGCAAAAGGGCCTTCCCAATCCTCTAGTGATTAATAATAGATTAATGAAGCAGGATGGTTATGATAAAAAGATAAGAGAGTTTGCTAGGGAACAAGTGAACAAATCAGCCTTGCAGGGAATCCCAACAGGGAAGGTACTATATAAGAATTTTGAGAATTTGTTTTACTTACAGCATGATGTAAAACACTTATTTGTGAACAAACCAACATTCTCAAAGTATACTAAAGCTGATGAAAACTTCAGAAGAATGATGAAGATAAAACTACTAGAGAAAGAATTATGGGAAAATTTAACTGATATACTGTAAAGTCAAATTGCAGTAAGCACAGTGTAGGTTTTAACCCTGTACATAAATTATCGAAAAATGAATCTTAAAACAAAAAATAAACAATAGCGAGAGCGTAAAACATAAAACAGATAAACACAAAGATTTTCCCCTGGATCCCAATCGGGACGACCAGCTTGATTTTTCATTATGTTCCTTTTAGTGTTACAACACACACACACACATATATATATATATATATACATGCCGAAGCATACATAAACCCCAATCCATTAACCCTAGATTAGAACATAATCGTAGTTCCCTTGACCGGATCCACAAAATACCAGGGGCCAAAAACCATCATAACCCAAAACCATGTGCAAACCAATGCACGAAACCATGGGCGGGTCCGCCGGAAAATAAGGTCCAAATTTTTTTTCTCGAGGCGCTGCCCGGACCCTGACAGGGGGTGCTACCACCCCCCCTGTGACCCCCCTGCTGCGCTCGGCGCAACATATAGGAGAAACTATCGCCCCCCCTGTGACCCCCCCGCGCGTGACTAGTCATGGAAAGAATATCACACATACCCAACATTCTCCCACTTGTTGTTTTCTTTCCACAGGGGGCCAGAGGAGAGCTTAGTCGTTAGCCCAGTTCTACAACACCCATTGTTTCTCTACACCAAGAGAACTTCTGAGTGATCATAGACTTCGTCAATGCATCTTCAACATTCTTCAAGGTGTCCACCTTTACCAGCAACACCCTTTTAGCCTCAACCATATCTCTCACAAAGTGATATTGAACATAAATGTGCTTTGTCTTTGAATGATAAGCAAGGTTCTTAGCCAAGAAAATTTCACTTTAGCTATCACAGTCTATCCCTATAGCTTGTTGTACCAACCCCACATTTGAACATAATCTCTGCAACCAAACTGCTTCCTTGCTTGCATGAGTGGCTGCTATGTATTCTGCCTCTGTAGTTGAAAGAGCCACTACAAACTGTCTTTTACTCATCCAACTAACTGCACCTCCAAATAGGCTAAACACATACCCACTTGTAGACATTCTTTGGTCCAGATATCCAGCCCAGTCCACATCAACAAAACCACGAATTTCAAACATTCTTTCCAATCTTGGTCTTCCATGGTAGCACAAGCCATAATCACTAGTGCCACACAAATATCTGAAAACCTACTTCATTGCTGTCCAATGCTCCTTCCCTGGGTTTGACATAAACCTGCTCAATACTCCCACTGCATGTGTAATGTCTGGTCTAGTACAGACCACTGGATACATCAGGCTACCCACTGCACTTGAATATGGAACACGGGACATATCCTCCTCTTCTTCTCGTGTCTTGGGACACTATTCAACAGACAACTTTACACCTACAAGAATCAGAGCATTCACCAATTTACTATCCTGCATATTGAACCTCTGCAATATAGTCTCGACATACATCCTCTGGTTTAACCAGAGCTTCCTCTGGTTTAACCAAGATATTTCGTGTCGAATTTGGAGAACATTTGGGTCTTCAAATCTTGTATAATTTCTTTGTCATTTCCAATCAACAATATATCATCCACATACAAGACCAAATAAATAACATGGTCACCAATTAATTTAAAATAAACACAGTGATCGTCCTTGCTTCTGGTGAAGCCAAATCCCCGTATATAGGTATCAAATTTCTGATATCACATCCTTGGTGACTATTTTAACCCATAAAAAGACTTATTTAACCTGCATACCAGTTCTCTCTTCCCTTTCACCATAAAGCCTTCAGTTTGTTTCATGTAGATCTCCTCTTCCAGATCTCTGTGAAGAAACGTTGTCTTCACATCCATCTGTTATACCTCAAAATCAAATGCAGCGACAACAGATAAAAGTAATCAGCCGACAACTCCACCAGATCCCATGCCTCATTTTTATGCAAGGATGCCATTTCATCAACCCTAGCCTCCTTCCAGAGTTTTCCATCCTCTAAATCTATTGTCTCCCTGACGGTTTTGGGATCATCATCAGTTATAGTTAAAGCAAAATTTGAACAGAAAGCAGATGGACTATACCTTTCTGGTTGTCTTCTTTCCCGAGATGATCTTCTCACAGCTGGAGTTTGTGGCTCTTCCTCTTCTGAGTCTTCTTCTATTGTAGAGTCTGATTCATTCTCCTTTAGCTCAAACTCTATCTTCTCAGGTTCCTTTGGTAGGACTTCATGTTTAACAACACCTTTCACCTCTCTAAACACCACATCTCGGATGTACACAACCTTCCTTCTTTCCGAGTTCCAAAGCTTGTAACCCTTTAAACCATCCTTATACCCAATAAAGATATACCTTTCAGATTTATTATCCAACTTGGTCCTTTTCTCCTTTGGAACATGTACATATGCATCACATCCAAATACCCTCAGATGTGAAAGAGAGGGTTTCTTACCAGTCCATCCCTCATGTAGAGTCTTATCCTCCAACGCTGATGAAGGTGATATGTTAACCAGGTAACATGCAGTCTCCACTGCCTCTGCCCAGAATTCTTGTCCTACCAGGTACCACTGAGCGTGCTTTTTGCATTTTCCATCAGTGTTCTGTTCATTATTTCTGCAACTCTGTTTTGCTGAGGTGTGTATGGAGTAGTCTTCTGTCGTCCTATACCACACTTACTTACAGAACTCTTCAAATTACTTCTTGCAAAACTCCCCACCATTATCTGTCCTCATCACCTTTATCTTCTTCTCTGTCTGGTTTTCCACCAGAGCCTTAAATTCTTTAAATTTGTCAAAGTCTTTAGATTTATTCCTCAAGAAATATAACCATGTATTCCTTGAGAAGTCATCTATGAATGAAACATAGTACACAAACTTACCCAGTGATGGAACTGACACAGGTCCAAACACATCACTGTGCACAAGCTCTAATATCTTGTTCGCCCTCTTAGCACCAGAAGGAAAACTCACACGATTCTGCTTTCCATATACACAATGTTCAAAGAAATCGAAATCCAAAGAGAAATTAGACATACCTTCTACCATACCATGTCCATGAAGTATCCGAAGGCCCTTCTCTCCAAAATGTCCAAGCCTTTGATGCCATAGTATGGTCTTTTCTCCAGAGACCGCTAGGCTTTCCGCTCCACCTTCAGCAACCATAGAACTGTTGGACCCATCAATAATAGTGCTACCCCGAAGCTTGTATAAAGTTCCAATCCGAACTCCTCGCATTAATACCAGTGCTCCCCAAACCATCTTACATGTATCTTTCTCGAACACTATTTTTACACCTACATCATCCATCTTGCTTACAGAAATCAGATTTCTAGCCAATGGAGGAATATGAAGAACACCAGGGAGTGTTCTAATCCTTCGACCTTGCAGCTTCAGTTTGAATTTTCCACGTCCAACGATTTTGGCCTTCCTATCATTCCCTAGGAAGACATCACCGCCATCATATTTCTCATACTCGCAGAACCACTCCCTATGGGGAGTGAACTAAAAGGATGCACCTGAGTTAATCAACCATGACACATGATCTACATGTGTATCTGAAGAAGAAGCCAAATACACTTCCCCACCTTCATCCGAGGTGGTTTTTGCCTCTGCAGAAGGAGCATCATTAGATCTCTTTCCTTTCTCGGGAGCTTTAGATCTGTAGTCCTTTTTGTAGTGTCCTTCCTTTTTGCATTTCCAGCACACCTTTACAAACTTTCAAGGAGATTTAGATCTCCCTCTAGATTTAGATCTCCCACTCGAAACCTTATTCGTGTTTATGTTCTAGGACCTTCCTCATACATATAAGACATCTCCATTCTGACCCTCCATATTTCTCCGTCTCATTTCCTCTGACAGCAAGGCTGAGACAATGTCATCAGACTGTCCCACGAATCTGGTAGAGAACACAACAAACTTATGCACATATCTTCATCTGAGATTTTAATATCAATAGATGACAGCTGACTTACCACAGTATTGAAGGCGTTTAGATGCTTTGTCACCGAGTCTCCATCCTTCATCCTCAGGTTATACAACTTTTTCCGCAGGAATAATATATTCACCAGAGACTTAGATTGGTACAAAGTCTCAAGTTTGTCCCACAAATTCTTCGTCATAACTTCTCCAGATACATTCAACAATACCGAATTTGAGACACACAACCGTATTGTGCTCTTCACGTTTAGATCCAACTTCTTCTAGTCTTCATCTGACATTGTCGTTGGTTTAGTACCTGGATCTACCGCGATCCATTGATCTTTATCGACCAGCAAGTCCTCCATCTTGAGCTTCCACAACTAAAAACTCTGACTATTAAATTTCTTGATCTCTATATTTCCGCTGGTCGCCATCTTTTTTCACCGCAAGAATCGATCCCGTAGATCTCCCACTGAACAGGGTCTACCACCGACCCGAGCAAAAAACCCCTCAGCAGCAAAGGCGTCCCCTTCAAGCCGAAACAGTTTTGATAGCAAATGTAGGTTTTAACCCTGTACATAAATTATCTACAAACGAATCTTAAAATAGAAAATAAACAATAGCGAGAGCATAAAACATAAAACAGATTAACACAGAGATTTTCCCCTGGATCCCAAATCGAGACGACCAGTTGATTTGTCATTATGTTCCTTTTAGTGTTACAACACATATATATACATGTCGAAGCATACATAAACCCCAATCCATTAACTTTGGATTAGAACACAATCGTAGTTCTCTTGACCGGATCTACAAAATAACAGGGGCCAAAAACCATTGTACCCCAAAACCATGTGCAAACCCATGCACAAAACCATGGGTGGGTCCACCCACCGGAAAATAAGGTCCAATTTTTTTTTCTCGAGGCGCTGCCGCCCCCCCTATGACCCCCCTGCTATGCCCGATGCAATGTATAAGGGGGTATTTTACTTATCCAATTGACTGCACCTCCAAATAGGCTAAACACATACCCACTTGTAGATCTTCTTTGGTCCAAATCCCCAGCCCAGTCTGCATCAACAAAACCACGAATGTCCAAAATTATTTCCAATATTGGTCTTCCCTAGTAGCACAAGCCATAATCACTAGTGCCATGCAAATATCTGAAAACCCGCTTCACTGTTGTCCAATGCTCCTTCCCTGGGTTTGTGATGCAGGGGCATTAGACACAATAACATACTTTGTATTTTTGTAGACATAGGGGGGGTATCATGTTTTTACTTTCTTATGTAATTATTAATATTTGAGTAAATTTTAACTAAATATAGAGAGAAATTGTAAATGTTTCCAAGTGATTGGAGAACATGAGAGAAGTTGATTAGTTAGGAATGTGAAGAGTCAGGGATTTATTCTAAATTTAGGACTTTGGGAAATCCAAGAGTTTTGTTGAGTCATTGAAGGAGCTGAATCGATTGATTATCAATTTGTATAAAAATAAGCCTCAGAGGAATCAAGCGGATAGACCTGAAGAGCTGGAGATCTAGGGCTACAGAGTAGGGAGAGTAGAAAGGGCCATCGATTTTGAAGATCTAGCCAAAGAACAGAAGCTCTGTAAGTGAACTCATTTATGTACATGAAAGAATTTGTTCAGAATTACATGCGCATTGGTTGATTTGATTTATGTGTGAATGGACCTTGAGTTTCAATAAGAAATTGTATGAACAACTACGTGATAGTAACTCTGTGGTAAGGTTTACATATACTATTGATGAGATTGACTGAAACTACACTGGGTAATTTCAGTCATCGATCACTAATGGATCAATGACACAATGAGGTTAAATTGGTAATTGAAATAACTATGTGAGTGAGGCATAAGATGTGTTCCAAGAAAGAAATTGGGGTTTTAAAATAACTACAATACATTTGGGTTGATGGGCAGTACTCTGGTCGAACTATAGTTGAGAAGTTTGAAGACTGGTAAGACATATGGAAATTGTGAAATGTTGAAGACGAAATCGTGAGTCCAGGACTACGACAAAGCCGATGAGGAGGACGGATTTGAATTAGTTAAAGGTGTTGTGGTTAATGACTCGTGAAATCGAATGGGAATTCGATAGCACAGAGAAGAAATGGAGTTGTGAGTACATAGCAACTCAAAACTGGTTGATACACTTCCTGTGTGGTAATTAGTCTGTCCGCTTAAGAGCAATTCAATGGCATGAAACTGTGGTCGATGGAACCATGCAAAGGAACTGGAGTGAAGTGCAGGTTCGAATTAGCACAGAACCAGAGAATTGGGAGCATAAGCAACGTTGCAGTTAAAAGCAACCAGTAGAGCGTGAAATCACTAGCGGAATGCAAGTGTAGGAAGGCGAAATTTAACAAACGAAGGATGCGGAACTGTGAACGAAGGTGGAACCTTGAATGAACAGTGAAAGCGGATTGAAGACCCAATACCAGCAGCATCGCGCGACCACAAGAGTGGAAAGTGGAATTGTTAAAAAAAACACGATATCAGTCTTTGCCTAACGCGTGGCCATAAGTGGTTTTTAAAAACCATTTATATCGCGCGATCTCTGAGAGTTAACACTCGTGCACCTAAATTGCGCGATGATCGTCGGATGTGTGAAATATTGAGGGTTGGAGCGCAAGAGAAGCTAGGCCGTCGGATCAGAGTTGAAGCTACGGGGAAGTTAAACCAAGGTATGTTTATAATTGGCTGTGGGACCCAGAGCCTTAACATAGTTCGACGTTGGGTTTAATCCAAAAGGTCGAAGGCTTTTTAATGTTGTTGATAATTGGATGCGCATTAAACCAATCAACTTTAATATAAGTGAAGAGCGATGATTTATTGTTGGTTTAATATATGCCGGAACCAATACACAATATAATTTGACGTGTTAAACCTTGATGAATGTTTGATATGCGAGTGAATAAAGTTGTGGGCCATGAGTAGTCGTGTGGTTTAATTGGTCTTAAACCACATAGTTGAATGATGAAGCGGACTTGTAAACATTTGGGTTATAAGTCATAAGGTTCGAGCTTTATAGATATAAGGCCGAGGGTCTATTAATCCAAAGGGTTTGTGGTAAGACTATTCAGAAGGTGCTTTCATTTTGAAATGAATTAAGGGTGGAGACTTTGGATTAAGTGGGTTCCGATATATATGGTTTCATAATCATATATTAAAGGTAAATATCATTTGAGATGCGTTATGGGCTTTATCATATGGTTTTGACCATTGGAGGAAAAGTAAAGTTCCACTCATGTAATTGGTTGTATGGCTTTATAAATCATAGTGAAATGATTTATAAAAGAGCTTCTGCACTTATCTATTTAAATTTCCAGTCCAACAAATAAATTATTGTGAATTTGCCTAGGCCTTGAGTTTAATTGGGACATGAATTTGAATTGCAATTTTATATGCATAGAGAGTGGAATATGTAGGTAAGCAAGGTACCCCGCCATCATGTGGTATCAGAGCTGGAATAGCTCTTTTTGAAAGTTCAAGATTTTGTTGAATGCATGTGTAATGAAATAAGATCAGATTTTTGAAACTGATAACGATTGCAGCATGCAAATATGTAGTGCAGGTGAAAGGAACAGGAAGATTACTCAGGGATCTTGGAAGGTGAGTTGATGAGCAGTGTTTAACTCTGGTTTGAATAATTGTTTGCAGAATTCAGGTTGCAGGCAATTGAGGAAATCTCAGCAAAAGCAGATCACAGCTTTGAGAGCAGTGATGAAAGAGTCCAGCAGAGGATTCTAAAGTGAAAAAGAAAGTGTGGCAGAACCTGGAGAATTCCCAAAAGAGGTTGGATGAAAGAAGAACAGATGTGTTCTTGAAAAGTTGCAGAGTGAAGCCTAGAGAGAGCAGAAGAGAGTGCTCATAAGGTTCCAGCAGATAGGGGACTAGTACCTGCCAAAAGACCAGATTCAGAGGAAAGGATTGGTGAGGTAAGTGACAGCAGGAGAGCTTGCTATTGCAAAGGCTTAGTGCAGCTTGTGAGTGAAGATTTCATGGAGAAAAGGATGACTACTGATAGTCATAGCAGAGATTGCAGAGGTTCTGAGAGAGGGCACAACAGAAGAGAGAAAGAAGATGCTAGGACAAATGGCATGATGAAGAAATTTACTGATGCTATTGGAAAGAGGTAGCTGAGATCAAAGAACAGTTTAATAAACTGGTAATGATGATAGAGGAAAGCCAGAGAGTTGGTTGACTCATGAAGAAGAAAGTAAAGTGGCATGGGCTACAGATGAAGAAAGAGCAGATGATACATGCTCAGCAGAAAGAGAGACTACTCAGGATGATTGAGTATTTGGAGAAGGACTTGAAGACTGAAACTTCAAGTGAGACCAAGAGGTCAAATGACTTTACATCTGATGATTTTTGTATGTTTGCAGAGAGGCTGAGAAATCTTGAACAGAGGAGGAATGTACAGTTGGAATGTGCAGAACTCAGAGCAACTGAGTTGAGAAGAGAATTTTCTGTTTGTGAAGCAGAACAGAGTGCAGATGAGGAATGGAGATCTGTAAAAGATCATGTGAATCATGGTGAAGGTTTAAGACAACAAGGATTTTGTCTTGCTGAGGAGAAAATCATTGATGATTTCCTAAGTTATTGGAAAAGTCCAGATCATTTGGATGATGTAGAACCTTGTATTTTTGTGACTGAAAATTTTGGGGTGATTACAGGTTTTACAGAGGAGGATGAGCAATCTTCTGAAGCTGTCACAAATATGAAGAAGTATCTCTCAGAAGATGAATACTCTGAAGTAAAATGCAATGTTGGAGAATGTCTCTTAACTGAAGGAAGCAGTGATGCATTCATGATTGAAGCTGTTGCAACACATGAAGAAATTCTTGTGGATGAAGGAGAGGATCAGTTTGGAGAACTGATATGTGAAACACCAGTTGAGGCTGCTGAAGCTCCTGGTCTACAAACTAAAAGTTTGTGTATGAATGCAGGGACTGCAAGTGATGATGAAGTTCTTAAAAAATGCAAAAAAGAAATTGCATTGTTGGAATACTTGTTGGAGAATTCAGAGTATGAAAGAGAGACTGCAGAAGGTAGAGTTCATCACAGTGAACAGGAAAACATCATGGGAGTAGATGGTGTGAAGAGAAGACTAGTTGACAGTCTTGGGAATTCTTCAGAGAATTCTTTGGAAAGTTTGGATCAGCATACTGATGTGCTGATAGTGAAGGAAAACTCAGGACAACATATTGAAATGCTGATAGAGGAAGGAAAGGCACTGAGGCCTTATGATTTTTGTTTTAACAATTGTTTTGTGAATGCAGATTTTGTTGGTGATGCAGAAAATTTGACACCACTGGATAGCCAAAGAAGGGAGGAGGAAAATTATGTGGAAGACTTTAATCCATGGAATGAGGAAATTGAATTGCTAGAGATTATGCTGAACAACCAGGATTTAATACAGGAAGGAGAACCTCAATTTCAAAGTGGGGATTGCAGAGTGTGAAGATACAAGAGAATGAAGACAGTGAAGACTTTTTGAGTCTTGGAAGAGACTTAGGATTGCTGAGGAAAGAATTGGTGATTGGATCATCAATTGAGACCATTGGGTCTTGTGATTTTGAAAATGACAAGAAGGAGCTGATTTGCCTGATGAACAAAGAGAAGACCGGAGAACAGATTTTTGAAACTGCTACAGTGGTGGAGAATCAGAATTTTACTCTGATAGAAGATGAGGACACAGTGCTTGAAGAACTTGAATTGATTTCCGGAATCAATCAAGAAGATGGAAGACAATTACTGAAGATTTTCAAGGAAGAAGAAGAAGAATATGCTAAACCAAGTTTGCAGCATATTGATGAAATGCATGAAAATAGATGGCTGAATTGTTTGCTGAAAACATTTAGAGAAGAGAATGAAATGGCAGAGCAGCAGATTGAAGTGTTTCCAGAGGAAATGTTAGAACAACAATTTGAAGTGTTGCCAGAGGAGGAAGAGACACAAGGATTTTGTAATTTTGGTGTTTGTTTTATGATTGCAGGTACTAATGGAAGGACTAAGGAATGTTTGGTCCAAGAACAGAGGAGAGATGATGACAGCGACTGGAAATTTAATTACCAGTCCAGAGAATTGCTGAAGTCAGAGAATGAAGAAATTGTCATGGATGACAATCAGATAGAGTTTTTCTATTGCAGAAAACAAGAGGGTATGGATGATTGGGTGGCAGCCAGAGCAACCGCAGGATTTCAGCAAGTTAAAGCTGGAGCTAAAGCTACAGCAAAGGTGGAAGTAAGAGTTCAACAAATGAGAACTCAGCAAGCAGAAGCAGAGGTAAGAATTCAACAATCAAGAGGAAGCAGTATCCAATAGTCAGAAGATATATTAGACAAAGAAATTGAAATTATGAGAAAGCTGATGGTGAAGGTGTCTCAGAAAAAGACAGAAACAAGAAAACAAAGAAGCAGAAGCAGTAGCAGAAGAAAGATAGAAAGAGAGTGTAAAAGTGCAGCTAGTGGAACAAGACAGAGTAAGATATGGAAGCCTGGAGAAGTGCAGAAGAAGAATATTGCAACGGATGATCAATTGCAGAACAAAGTGTGGGATCCAGAAAGACAAGGATGAAAGCACATGGTCAGGAGATCATGAATCATTTTAACCTTGGGAATCTGATGCAAGGGCATTAGACACAATAAAATACTTTGTATTTTTGTAGACATTGGGGGGATCTCATGTTTTTGCTTTCTTATGTAATTATTAATATTTGAGTAAATTTTAACTAAATATAGAGAGAAATTGTAAATGTTCCCAAGTGATTGGAGAACATGAGAGAAGTTGATTAGTTAGGAATGTGAAGAGTCAGGGATTTAGGCTAAATTTAGGACTTTGGGTAATCCAAGAGTTTTGTTGAGTCATTGAAGGAGCTGAATCGATTGATTATCAATTTGTATAAAAATAAGCCTTAGAGGCATTAAGCGGATAGACCTGAAGAGCTGGAGATCTATGGATGCAGAGTAGGGAGAGTAGAAAGGGCCATCGATTTTGAAGATCTGGCCAAAGACCAGAAGCTCTGTAAGTGAACTCATTTATGTATATGAAAGAATTTGTTCAGCATTACATGCGCATTGGTTGATTTGATTTCTGTGTGAATGGACCTTGAGTTTCAATAAGAAATTGTATGAACAACTACGTGATAGTAACTCTGTGGTAAGGTTTACATATACTATTGATGAGATTGAATGAAACTACACTAGATAATTTCAGTCATCGATCACTAATGGATCGATGACACAAGGAGGTTAAATTGGTAATTGAAATCAATGTGTGAGTGAGGCATAAGATGCGTTCCAAGAAAGAAATTGGGGTTTTAAAATAATTACAATACATTTGGGTTGATGGGCAGTACTCTGGTTGAACTATAGTTGAGAAGTCTGAATACTGGTAATACATATGGAAATTGTGAAATGTTGAAGATGAAATCGTGAGTCCAGGACTACGACAAAGCCGATGAGGAGGACGGATTTGAATTAGTTAAAGGTGTTGTGGTTAATTTCCCGTGAAATCGAATGGGAATTCGATAGCATAGAGAAGAAATGGAGTTGTGAGTACATAGCAACTCAAAACCAGTTGACACACTTCCTGTGTGGTAATTAGTCTGTTCTCTTAAGAGCAATTCAATGGCATGAAATTGTGGTCGATGGAACCATGCAAAGGAACTGGAGTGAAGTGCAAGTTCGAATTAACACAGAACCGGAGAATTGGGAGCATAAGCAACATTGCAGTTAAAAGAAACCAGTAGAGCGTGAAATCACAAGCGAAACACAAGTGTAGGAAGGTGGAGTTTAACAAACGAAGGATGCGGAACTGTGAGCGAAGGTGGAACCTTGAATGAACAATGAAAGCGGATTGAAGACCCAATACCGGTAGTATCGCGTGACCACAAGAGTGGTAAGTGGAATTGTTAAAAAAACGCGATATCAGTCTTTGCCTGACGCTTGGCCATAAGTGGTTTTTAAAAACCATTTATATCGCGTGATCTCTGAGAGTTAACACTCATGCACCTAAATTGTGTGATGATCGTCAGATGTGTGAAATATTGAGGGTTGGAGCGCAAGAGCAGCTAGGTCGTCGGATCAGAATTGAAGCTGCGGGGAAGTTAAACCAAGGTATGTTTATAATTGGCTATGGGACCCAGAACCTTAACATAGTTCGGCATTGGGTTTAATCCAAAAGGTTGAAGGCTTTTTAATGTTGTTGATAATTGGATGCGCATTAAACCAATAACCTTTAATATAAGTGAAGAGCGATGATTTATTGTTGGTTTAATATATGTCGGAACCAATACACAATATAATTTGACGTGTTAAACCTTGATGAATGTTTGATATGCGGGTGAATAAAGTTGTGGGCCATGAGTAGTCGCATGGTTTAATTGGGCTTAAACCACATAGTTGAATGATGAAGCAGACTTGTAAACATTTGGGTTATAAGTCATAAGGTTCGAGCTTTAAAGATATAAGGCCAAGGGTCTATTAATCCAAAGGGTCTGTGGTAAGACTATTCAAAAGGTGCTTTCATTTTGAAATGAATTAAGGGTGGAGACTTTGGATTAAGTGGGTTCCGATATATATGGTTTCATAATCATATATTAAAGGTAAAGATCATTTGAGATGCGTTATGGGCTTTATCATATGGTTTTGACCATTGGAGGAAAAGTAAAGTTCCGCTCATGTAATTGGTTGTATGGCTTTATAAATCATAGTGAAATGATTTATAAAAGAGCTTCCGCACTTATCTATTTAAATTTCCAGTCCAGCAAATAAATTATTGTGAATTTTCCCAGGCCTTGAGTTTAATTGGGACATGAATTTGAATTGCAATTTTAAATGCATAGAAAGCGGAATATGTGGGTAAGTAGGGTACCCCGCCATCATTTTGACATAAACTTTCTCAATACTCCCACTGCATGTGCAATGTCTGGTCTAGTACAGACCATTGCATACATTAGGCTACCCACTGCACTTGCATATGGAACACGAGACATATCCTCCTCTTCTTCTTGTGTCTTGGGACACTGTTCAGCAGACAGCTTTACACCTACAGGAATCGAAACATTCATCGTTTTACTATCCTGAATATTGAACCTCTGCAATATGGTCTCGACATACTTCCTCTGGTTTAACTGGGGCTTCCTCTTTGCCCAATCTCTCTTAATTTATATGCCCACAATATAGTTTGGAGCACTAAGATCTTTCATGTCGAATTTGGAGAACAGTGGGGTCTTCAAATCTTGGATAATTTCTTTGTCATTTCCAATCAACAACATATCATCCACATACAAGACTAGATAAATAACACGGTCACCAATTAATTTAAAATAAACACAGTGATTGTCCTTGCTTCTAGTGAAGACAAGTCCCCATATATAGGTATCAAATTTTTGATACCACATCCTTGGTGACTGTTTTAACCCATACAGAGGCTTCTTTAACCTGCATACCAATTCTTTCTTCCCTTTCACCATAAAACCGTCACGTTGTTTCATGTATATCTCCTCTTCCAGATCCTCATGAAGAAATGTTGTCTTCTCATCCATCTGTTCTACCTCAAAATCAAATGCAGCAGCAACAGATAAAATTAATCAACCGGCAACTCCACCAGATCCCATGCCTCATTTTTATGCAAGGATGCCATTTCATCAACCCCAACCTCCTTCCAAAGTTTTTCATCCTCTGAATCTACTGCCACCCTAACGGTTCTAGGATCATCATCAGTTATAGTTAAAGAAAAATTTGAACAGAAAGCAGATGGACTATACCTTTTTGGTTGTCTTCTTTCCTGAGATGACCTTCTCACAGCTGGAGATTGTGGCTCTTCCTCTTCTGAGTCTTCTTATGTTGTGGAGTCTAATTCATCCTCCTTTAGCTCAAACTCTATCTTCTCAGGCTCCTTTGGTAGGACTTCATGTTTAACAACATCTTTCAGCTCTCTAAACACCATATCTCGGCTGTACACAACCTTCCTTCTTTCCAGGTTCCAAAGCTTGTAACCCTTTAAACTATCCTTATATCCAATAAAGATGCACCTTTCAGATTTATTATCCAACTTGGTCCTTTTCTCCTTTGGAAAATGTACATATGCATCACATCCAAATACCCTCAGATGTGAAAGAGAGGGTTTCTTACCAATCCATACTTCATGTGGAGTCTTATCCTCCAACGCTGATGAAGGTGATCTGTTAACCAGGTAACATGTAGTCTCCACTGCCTATGCCTAGAATTCTTGTCCTAACCCGATACCACTGAGCATGCTTCTTGCATTTTCCATCAGCGTTCTGTTCATTATTTCTGCAACTCCGTTTAGCTGAGGTGTGTATGTAGTAGTCTTCTGCCGTGCTATACCACACTTCTTACAGAACTCTTCAAATTCCTTCTTGCAAAACTCCCCACCATTATCTGTTCTCAACACCTTTATCTTCTTCTTTGTCTGGTTTTCCACCAGAGCCTTAAATTCTTTAAATTTGTCAAAGACTTCAGATTTCTTCCTCAAGAAATATAACCATGTATTCCTGGAGAAGTCATCTATGAATGAAACATAGTACACAAACTTACCCAGTGATGGAACCAACACAGGTCCAAACACATCACTATGCACAAGCTCTAATATCTTGTTCACCCTCTTAGCACCAGAAGGAAAACTCACCCGATTCTTCTTCCCATATACACAATATTCACAGCAATCAAAATCTAGAGAGCAATTAGACATATCTTCTGCCATACCATTTCCATGAAGTATTCGAAGGCCCTTCTCTCCAATATGTCCAAGCCTTTGATGCCATAGCATGGTCTTTTCTCCAGAGACCGCTAGGCTTTCCACTACACCTTTAGAAACCACAGAATTGTTGCACCCATCAATAACAGTGCTTCCCTGAAGCTTGTATAGAGTTCCAATCTGAACTCCCCGCATTAATACCAGTGCTCCCTGAACCATCTTACATGTATCTTTGTCGAACACTATTTTTACACCTACATCATCCATCTTGCTTACAGAAATCATATTTCTAGCCAATGCAGGAATATTCAGAACACCAGGAAGTTTTATAATCCTTCCACCTTGCAGCTTCAGTTTGACTTTTCCACGCCCAACGATTCTGGCCTTCCTATCATCCCCTAGGAAGACATCACCGCCATCATATTTCTCATACTCGCAGAACCACTCCCTATGGGGAGTGAAGTGAAAGGATGCACCTGAGTCAATCAACCATGACTCATGATCTACATGTGTATTTGAAGAAGAAGCAAAATACACATCCCCACCTTCATCTGAGGTGGTTTTTGCCTCTGCAGAAGGAGCATCATCAGATCCCTTTCCTTTCTCAGGAGCTTTAGATCTGCAGACCTTTTTGTAGTGTCCTTCCCTTCTGCATTTCCAGCACACCTTTACAAACTTTCCAGGAGATTTAGATCTCCCTCTAGATTTAGATATCCCACTCGAAACCTTATTCTTGTTTCTGTTCTAGGACCTTCCTCGTACATATATGGCATATCCATATTGACCCTCCATATTTCTCCGTCTCATTTCCTCCGATAGCAAGGCTGAGACTATGTCATCAAAATTCAAGGTAGTTGTATTGCTACCTATTGCAATAACCAGACTGTCCCACGAGTCTGGTAGAGAACACAACAAACTGAAGCACTTATCTTCATCTAAGATTTTAATATCAACAGATGACAGCTGACTTACTACAGTATTGAAGCCGTTCAGATGCTCTATCACCGAGTCTCCATCCTTCATCCTCAGGTTATATAGCTTTTTCCGCAGGAATAATTTATTCACCAGAGACTTAGATTGGTACGAAGTCCCAAGTTTGTCCCACAAATTCTTCGCCGTAGGTTCCCCAGATACATTCAATAATACCGAATCTGAGACACACAACCATATTGTGCTCTTTGCCTTTCGATCCAACTTCTTCCTATCTTCATCTGACATTGCCATTGGTTTAGTACCTAGATCTACCGTGATCCATTGATCTTTATCGACCAGCAGGTCCTCCATCTTGAGCTTCCACAACTCAAATATCTCACCATTAAATTTATCGATCTCTATATTTCCGTTGCTCGCCATCTTCTTTCACTGCAATAATCGATCCCGTAGATCTACCACTAAACAGGGTCTACCACAGGCCCGAGAAAAAAACCCCTCAGCAACAAAGGCGTCCCCTTGAAGCCGAAACAACTCTGATACCAAATGTAGGTTTTAACCCTGTACAGAAATTATCTACAAATGAATCTTAAAACTGAAAATAAACAATAGCGAGAGCATAAAACATAAAACAGATAAACACAGAGATTTTCCCCTGGATCCCAAATTGGGACGACCAGCTTGATTTTTCATTATGTTCCTTTTAGTGTTACAACACATATATATAGATGCCGAAGCATACATAAATCCCAATCCATTAACCCTAGATTAGAACATAACCGTAGTTCCCTTGACCGGATCTACAAAATACCAGGGGCCAAAAACCATCATACCCCAAAACCATGTCCAAACCCATGCACAAAACCATGGGCGGGTCCACCCACCGGAAAATAATGTCCAAAATGTTTGTCCCAGGGCGTTGGCCCAGACCCTGAGAGGGGGTGTTGCCGCCCCCCCTGTGACCCCACCCCCTCCCCACGCGTGACTAGTCGTGGAAAGAATATAACACATACCCAACATTCTCCCACTTGTTGTTTTCTTTCCGCAGGGGGCCACAGGAGAGCTTAGTCATTAGCCTAGTTCTGCAACACCCATTATTTCTCTACACCAAGAGAACTTCTGAGTGCTCACAAACTTCGTCAATGCATCTTCAACATTCTTCAAAGTGTGCACCTTTACCAGCAACACCCTTTTAGCCTCAACCATATCTCTCACAAAGTGATATTGAACATCAATGTGCTTTGTCTTTGAATGATAAGTAGGGTTCTTAGCCAATAAAATTGCACTTTGGCTATTACAGTTTATCCTTATAGCTTGTTGTACCAACCTCATACTTTAACACAATCTCTGCAAACAAACTGCTTCCCTGCTTGCATGAGTGGCTGCTATGTATTCTGCCTCTATAGTTGAAAGAGCCACTACAGACTGTCTTTTACTCATCCAACTAACTGCACCTCTAAATAGGCTAAACACATACCCACTTGTAGATCTTCTTTGGTCTAGATCTCTAGCCTAGTCTACATCAAAAAAACCGCGAATGTCCAACATTCTTTCCAATCCTGGTCTTCCCTGGTAGCACAAGCCATAATCACTAGTGCCACGCAAATATCTGAAAACCCACTTCACTGTTGTCCAATGCTCCTTCCCTGGGTTTGACATAAACCTGCTCAATACTCCCACTGCATGTGCAATGTCTAGTCTATTACAGACCATTGCATACATCAGGCTACCCACTGCACTTGCATATGGAACACGGGACATATCCTTCTCTTCTTCTTGTTTCTTGGGACACTGTTCAGCAGACAACTTTACACCTACAGGAATCGAAAAATTCATCGGTTTACTATCTTGCATATTGAACCTATGCAATATAGTCTCTACATACTTCCTCTGGTTTAACTAGAGCTTCCTCTTTGCTAGATCTCTCTTAATTTCCATGCCCAAAATATAGTTTGCAACACCAAGATCTTTCATGTCGAATTTGGTAATGGCCGAAGTGTCCTCAGACACGTAATTTTATTAATCACAAAAAAACAATTACATTGGAATTATGCAAGAGTTTACACCCGAACAACAAAAACACTCTTGCAATGAGCTATTTATAAGCTCAATGTCCTAACTTCCACTAATTATGGATCACTTATTAAATAACAAGTGTCCACTTACATTAAATGACCTTCTAACTATTCTACTAATTTTACTCCTAACTTAGAGCCTAGGAAACGACTCTTTTCTAGAGTCCTATTTTTTAATAACAAATTTCTATTTCTAAGTATCTCAAAGATTTATTAAATATTATAGAATAATAATTATTAATTTAATATCTTAAATTAATAATTATTTTATTCAAACATTATAACCTATGATAAAATTTATTTTGGATCATCTAACATTCCCCCTATGATCCAAAGATACATTACAACAAATACCAAGTTCATCCCTGAAATTAGTAAATTTTATTCTGCCAAGAGGTTTCGTGAAAATGTTGGAGGTCTAATCTTCTGAAGGGAAATACACTGGCTTGATGACGTCCTTTGCAATGAGAGATCTGATATGATGATACTTGGTGTCCACATGCTTTGTCTTTGAATGAAAAACTGGATTCTTGGCAAGCTTTATTGCTGACTGATTGTCGATGAATAACAAAGTAGCTTCTACTGGAGGAATTCCCAAGTCCTGTAAAACTTGACGTAACCAAACAATCTCACATGCTGCTTCCCATGTTGAAATGTACTCTGCTTCTGCTGAAGAAGTGGCCACTGTAGTTTGCTTCTTGCAACTCCAGGAAACTGCAGCTGACCCCATGTTCATTAAGTAACCTAAGGTTGATGCCCTGTCATCAATACTGCCAGCAAAGTCGGCATCTGAAAATCCACCAAGTACAAAATTTTTAGTCTTTTTGTAAAGAAGACCAAAATCTTTTGTTCCTTGGATATATCGAAGAACTCTTTTGGCTGCATTCCAGTGGCTATCTAGTGGTTCCTGCATAAAACGTGAAAGAATACTGACTGCATAAGATAGATCAGGACGAGTGGTTGTCAAATAAATCAAGTTGCCAATCAACTGTCTGTAAGTAGTGTTGTCCACCTTTTCCCCCCCTTCAAATTTTGAAAGTTTTAAGTTTTGTTCCATAGGGGTAAGGACAGGCTTACAATCCTGCATTCCAAATCGCTGAAGAATTTCTGCTGCATATTTACTCTGGGAAATGAAGATTTGATGTGGACGTTGGAATACTTCAACTCCAAGATAGTAGTGAAGTAGTCCCAAATCTGTCATCTTAAAACCTGCATGTAATTCCTTTTTCACCTGTTCAATGTGATCATCATTGTTGCCTGTGATGATCAAATCATCGACATACATAATGAGAATGACTAGATGTTTTCCCTGTTGGCGCACATACAAAGTATCATCAGATTCACTTCTTTGAAAACCAACTTTTTGAAGGTATTCATCCATCTTTGCATACCAAGCCCGGGGAGCTTGTTTTAATCCATAAAAAGCCTTGATTAATTTGCAGACTTTATGTTCTTGCCCTTCAACTTCAAACCCTAGTGGTTGTGTCATATATACATCTTCCTGTAAGTCCCCGTTGAGAAAAGCGCTTTTGACATCCATTTGATGAACTTTCCACCCTTTCTGAGCGGCCAATGCAAGTGTTAATCTAATGGTGTCCCATTTAGCTGTAGGTGCAAAAGTTTCTTCATAATCAATGCCTTCCTGCTGCGCAAAACCTTTAGCGACAAGTCTTGCTTTATACTTGTCAGGTTCACCATTTTGGTTGTACTTAACTCTATAAACCCATTTGCATCCTATGGGTTTAACATTTGGAGGACAATCAACTAGTTTCCAAGTGTGGTTATCAATTACTGCTCCATATTCATCAATCATGGCTTGTTGCCATTCTTTATGTTTGACTGCTTCTTTGTATGTGGAAGGTTCAGTAAAATCATGTGCTAGCAAGGCGAAAGTTGCTTCACTTCTGTGTTTCTGTCTTGTTCCTGTTTTATTTTGTTCATCAAGCTTTACATCTTTCAATAGTTGAACTGCCCATTTTGGAAGTTGTTGCTCACTTGTTTGAGATTCTGAGAAGTCCCCATCATTGTAAAGGGGATTAATGTAAACTGATGTTCGTCGTTCAGGTGGTGAATCTGGAGAATCACTGTCAGAAGAACTGCTGCTGCTTGGAGACGCTGATGAACTGCTAGAAGACCCAGATGATTTTGTTGAAGTAGATGGACTTGATGACTCATCTTCAGAGGAAGGAAAATCAAGTTCATACCAATTTGGTGAAGTTGGTTGACTTTTCATATTTCCTTTCCTTTTACTGCCCTTAGTTTCTAACTTGTGAAGAAGACTTTCAATTTCTTTAGCACTCTTACTCTCTGTTTCATCAAAAATGACATCCCTACTCACAATAAATTTTCCATTTGACAAAAGTTGGTACCCTTTCTTCTCATCAGAATACCCGATCATTGTGCAATTTAAGCTTCGTGCATCAAGCTTATTTTGCTTTTCCTTGGGAACTAAGGCATAACAGATGGATCTGAAAACTCGGAGATGCTTAACTCGTGGTTTGAAGCCAAACCATGCTTCATAGGGTGTGATTCCGTTTAAAGAAGCTGTGGGAGATCTGTTTCTCAAATAGATAGCGGTATGAACTGCTTCAGCCCAATATGAAGGACTTAAATTTTTGAAAGTTAACATAGATCGCGCCATTCCTAACAATGTACGATTCATTCGTTCTACGACCCCATTTTGCTGCGGAGTGTAGACATTGGTAAGATGTCGTTTGATTCCATTTTCCATGCAATACTTTTTGAATTCATTTGAACTGAATTCTCCGCCGTTGTCAGTTCGAAGAGTACCAATCTTCTCATTTACTTCCTTTTCAATAAGCTTACGAAAAGTTTTGAACTTTTCAAAGGCTTTTGACTTTTGCTTCAAGAAATAAACCCATGTCATCCTGCTAAAATCGTCAATAAAGAGTAAAAAATATCTGCAACTTCCAAGTGAATTTGGGAAGGGTCCACAAATATCACTGTGAACCAACTACAAATGTATGTCTGCTCGCCAGGAACTGGTGGGAAAAGTCTCTCGATGTTGCTTTCCAAAAATGCAAGATTCACACTTTGCATTTTCCTTCTTGAAGGTTGGAAGTCCTTTAACCATGCCTTGTTTTTGTAACTGAGAGAGACTGTCAAAGTTGAGATGGCCATATCTGACATGCCATAATCTGATTGGTGAAATATCTATACTTGCTGTGCCTGCAAAGCCTGAATGTCTTGGAATAATTGTCTCTTTCATCCTTAACAGTTTTCCATCTTCATAACCTGTCATTATTGTTTGCATGTTTTGTTTGACTGAGTTGATTTTAACTGAGCCATCTTGCATAATCACTGTGTGTCCTGCTTGTTGAATTGTGACTAAGGACAACAAATTTTTCTTGAATGTGGGGACATACCATACATTAGAATTCAGTCTTTCTCCGATGCCTGGTAAAAAAACTTTAACTACACCTTTGCCTGAAGGAGTATGTTTGGTTTTGTCAGCAAGATAGATTGAATTCAGATGACATTCTTTACAACTCCAGAAGAAGTCTCGTCGAAATTTCATATGTTGAGCTGTGCCTGTATCAAGAATCCAAGCATCTTCATAATCACTGCAGAGAAAGCTTGAAACTTGTAAAGCTGTTGCTTCTGTGTTTGTGAAAACATATTCGGAACTATCAGGATCATCTTCATCATTTGCAAACTGAGCTGAGTTTGAATGAAACTTAGAAATTTTCTCAATAGAAGTTCTACAATCTGCTGCATAATGACCAACTCTGTTACATCGCCTGCAAACAATTTGACTCAAATCGGTGCCTCTTCCTTGAGACTGTCCTCGTCCTCTGCTTTGTCCTCTGTTTTGAGATTGTCCTCTCCCTGGATTCTGTCCTGTGCCTTGCTGATATCCTCTGTTTTGATTGTTGCCTCTACCTTGAGAATTGTTTCTGCCTGAATTGGAGCCTCTGTTGGAGTTGTTTCCTTTGTGTTGACTGCGACCACGACCTTGCGCTGCTTGATTTTGATTAAAATTACCTTTTTTTTTTGTTTTTGGAATTGTCAGCTGAGGAGTTTCTAGTACTGGCCTGTGTGAGAAAAACATCTTCACCAACTTTCTTTTTCTTCCCAAAAGTTTTATCATGTTGAGTCAACATTTCGCAGAGCTCATCAAACTTTAGCTTTTCTAAATTTCCAGTTAGTTGTAGAGTTTCCAAAAAATGTGTGTAGGAAGAAGGAAGTCCAGCAATTAAAATTGTGACCATAAAACTATCATCGACTGCTTGAAAACCAGCATTAACAATTTCCTGCGTAATATTCTTAAGTCTAGAGATGTATTCAAGAATATCTCCTTCTTCAGTCAATTTTTGATGCACCAATTTTAATTGTAGGTCAACTCTTTTTGATTGAGGCTGAGTATCAAACAACTCTTTCGATATGGACATACATTTAATCAATGACAGAAGATTTAATGAGAGCTAATGCTTTGGCATTTTTAACTTCCCATTTTACTGTGCAGCTGTATCTGTAGGTTTATTTGGCTTTACATCTCCATCACAAATATCATGCCATAGTTCATTATAAACGAGAGTTCTTTCGATGAGGCGTTGCCATGTTTTGTAAGATTTTGAGCATTTAAAAGTTTGTTGGAATCAGAAAAGAAATTAATCAACTTAGACATTGTAGTGTTTAAACTTCACACCACGAATCAAGCTCCAAAAAATATCAAGATGCGCAACACAACAACAACACACGACGCAAAAAACGATCTATCAGGGCTTGGCCTTGACCCTCGAATAGTCGTTGAAACAAGAGAAAATTGACTGAGCTTTGCACTTGGCTCTAGTCAATTTCTCAAATATTTACAAGGCAACTTTCAAAATTTGACTTATACAATAGTGCTCTTGCACAATCTGGTAAAAAAAAAGTTACCCCCCCTCAAAGTAAAATTACTTTGAGTTACAATATCACTCCAGAAACAAATTACAAATCAAAAATCTCCTGATTACTCCAAAAATATTACAAATAGCCTTATTACTCCAACTAATTACAAAACCCTTATTACTCCAACAAATTTTACAATAAAAAAAATATACTTTATCTCTCCAAAATAAAATATGTTTTATCTCTCATAAAATTTACAAAAAGAATAAAAAATTCTTATCTCTTCAGTTTGGTGAGAATCTCCGTAATATTAAACGCATTCGCATAGCACAGAAAACTCGAATCAAATTCCAGCGCAAGTCACTATCACATTGCATATTTTTGCTCAGAGGGTCGAGGAGTTGTTGGCATCAAAATACAAATTCATGAAACGAAAGGCTGGTTTGAATGCTGGTTTGAACGCTTGTTTGAACGCTGCTTAACTCCTTTAAATTCTTTCAATGATGTTTTAAAATTTTTAATACTAGATCAATTCACTAAATGCTGCATTGAAAACAAAAAAACGTTCAACGCTGCGTTAATTTACTCAAACGCTGCACAATCAACGCTCCTTTAATATATTTCAACGCTGTACAATCAATCAACACTCAATGCCGCACAATCAATGCTGCTTTAATATATTTCTGCTTCATTAGCATACACCTACAACAGTATCTCACCAAACCCAATGCATCAAGAGCGTCAACTTCAGTATAGTCAGTCTGCAGAAGGTCGAGGCCGGTCAGGTGCGGAGGAGTTGGCGCGTGCTACAACAATGGGTAAGGGAATGAGAAGTTTTGGTAAGAAGAGAAATAAGACCCACACTCTATGTATATGGTCTGGTTGCCGCAGTTTTCGTATCCAGAAGAGTAGATGTTCTACATGTTCTTACCCATCACAACGCTCAATGATTTGATGCCCAATTTCTTTGATGGGCAATTATTACAGCGTTTAACAAAGAGCAAAGCGTTCAAAGCAATGGATGTGGTCCTTTTGATTGCTGGTCTTTACACGCAGCGATGGCTCCTTCAGCGCAGATGTGCTATGTTGACAACGAATTCCTTTTTTCTTATTTATTGCAACAAAGCTCTTACAAACAAAGTTGCCTCAACAATTTTAAACTGAAAATTCACACAAATTTTGCATTTGCTCTTTTAAAAAAATGATTTTAGAATTTACAAATTTAAAATCAATAATAAAATTTATGTTTCCCTTTTTTTTTTAAACAAAAAAATTTGACAAATTTCATACCAATCTTTTGCTGATCGATTCAACGGAGTTGAGTTTTCCAAGAACTGGGAGAGCTGGAATCCTCCTCCTCATATCCACTGCAACATTACCGTAGCTCTGATACCACAACAATGGCCGAAGTGTCATCAGACACGTAATTTTATTAATCACAAAAAAACAATCACATTGGAATTATGCAAGAGTTTACACCCGAACAACAAAAACACTCTTGCAATGAGCTATTTATAAGCTCAATGTCCTAACTTCCACTAATTATGGATCACTTATTAAATAACAAGTGTCCACTTACATTAAATGACCTTCTAACTATTCTACTAATTTTACTCCTAACTTAGAGCTTAGGAAACGACTCTTTTCTAGAGTCCTATTTTTTAATAAAAAATTTCTATTTCTAATTATCTCAAAGATTTATTAAATATTCTAGAATAATAATTATTAATTTAATATCTTAAATTAATAATTATTTTATTCAAACATTATAACCTATGATAAAATTTATTTTGGATCATCTAACGTTTGGAGAACAGTTGGGTCTTCAAATCTTGGATAATTTCTTTGTCATTTCCAATCAACAACATATCATCCACATACAAGACCAAATAAATAACAAGGTCACCAATTAATTTAAAATAAACACAGTGATCATCCTTGCTTCTGGTGAAGTCAAGTCCCCATATATAGGTATCAAATTTCTGATACCACATCCTTGGTGACTGTTTTAACTTATACAGAGACTTCCTTAACCTACATACCAATTCTTTCATCCCTTTCACCATAAAGCCTTCAGGTTGTTTCATGTAGACCTCCTCTTCTAGATCCTCGTGAAGAAATGTTGCCTTCACATCCATCTGTTCTACCTCAAAATCAAATGCAGCAACAGCAGATAAAAGAAATCAGTCGGCAACTCCACCAGATCCCATGCCTCATTTTTATGCAAGGATGCCATTTCATCAACCCTGGCCTTCTTCCAGAGTTTTCCATCCTCTGAATCTACTGCCTCCCTTATGGTTCTGGGATCATCATCAGTTATAGTTAAAGAAAAATTTGAACAGAAAGCAGATGGACTATACCTTTCTGGTTGTCTTCTTTCCCGAGATGATATTCTCATAGCTGGAGTTTGTGGCTCTTCCTCTTCTGAGTCTTCTTCTGTTGTAGAGTCCAATTCATCCTCCTTTAGCTCAAACTCTATCTTCTCAGGTTCCTTTGGTAGGACTTCATGTTTAACAACATCTTTCACCTCTCTAAACACCACATCTCAGCTGTACACAACCTTCCTTGTTTCTGGGTTCCAAAGCTTGTAACCCTTTAAACCATCCTTATACACAATAAAGATGCACCTTTCAGATTTATTATCCAACTTGGTTCTTTTCTCCTTTGGAACATGTACATATGCATCACATCCAAATACCCTTAGATGTGAAAGAGAGGGTTTCTTACCGGTCCATACCTCATGTGGAGTCTTATCCTCCAACACTGATGAAGGTGATCTGTTAACCAGATAGCATGCAGTCTCCACTGCCTCTGCCCAGAATTCTTGTCCTAACCGGTACCACTGAGCATGCTTCTTGCCTTTTCCATCAGTGTTCTATTCATTCTTTCTGCAACTCCATTTTGCTGAGGTGTGTATGGAGTAGTCTTCTGTCGTGTTATACCACACTTCTTACAGAACTCTTCAAATTCCTTCTTGCAGAACTCCCCACCATTATCTGTCCTCAACGCCTTTATCTTCTTCTCTGTCTAGTTTTCCACTAGAGCCTTAAATTCTTTAAATTTGTCAAAGACTTCAGATTTCTTCCTCAAGAAATATATCCATGTATTCCTTGAGAAGTCATCTATGAATGAAACATAGTACACAGACTTTCCCAGTGATGGAACTGACACAAGCCCAAACACATCACTGTGCACAAGTTCTAATATCTTGTTCGCCCTCTTAGCACCAAAGGGAAAACTCACCCGATTCTGCTTCCCATATACACAATGTTCACAGAAATCGAAATCCAGAGAGAAATTAGACATACCTTCTACCATACCATTTCTATGCAGTATCTGAAGGCCCTTCTCTCCAATATGTCCAAGCCTTTGATGCCATAGCATGGTCTTTTCTCCAAAGACAGCTAGGCTTTCCGTCCCACTTTCAGGAACCACAGAACTGTTACACCCATCAATAACAGTACTACCTTGTAGCTTGTACAGAGTTCCAGTCCGAACTCCCCGCATTAATACCAATGCTCCCCGAACCATCTTGCAAGCATCTTTCTCGAACACTGTTTTTACACCTGCATCATCCATCTTGCTTACAGAAATCAGATTTCTGGCCAATGCAGGAATATGCAGAACACCATGAAGTGTTCTAATCCTTCCACCTTGCAGCTTCAGCTTGACCTTTCCACGTCCGACAATTCTGGCCTTCCTATCATCCCCTAGGAAGACATCACCACCATCATATTTCTCATACTCGCAGAACCACTCCCTATGGGGAGTGAAGTGAAAGGATGCACCTGAGTCAATCAACCATGATTCATGATCTACATGTGTATTTGAAGAAGAATCCAAATACACATCTCCACCTTCATCTGAGATGGTTTTTGCCTCTACAGAAGGAGCATCATTAGACCCCTTTCCTTTTTCAGGAGCTTTAGATCTACAGTCCTTTATGTAGTGTCATTCCTTTCCGCATTTCCAGCACACCTTTACAAACTTTCGAGGAGATTTAGATCTCCCTCTAGATTTAGATCTCCCACTCGAAACCTTATTCCTTTTTCTGTTCTAGGACCTTCCTCGTACAGATAAGGCATTTCCATTCTGACCCTCCATATTTCTCCGTCTCATTTCCTCCCACAGCAAGGCTGGGACAATGTCATCAAAATTCAAGGTAGTTGTATTACTACCTATTTCAATAACCAGACTGTCCCACGAGTCTGGTAGAAAACACAACAAACTGATGCACTTATCTTCATTTGAGATTTTCATATCAACAGATGACAGTTGACTTACCATAGTATTGAAGGTGTTTAGATGCTCTGTCACCAAGTCTCCATCCTTCATCCTCAGGTTATACAACTTTTTCTGCGGGAATAATTTATTCACCAGAGACTTAGATTGGTACAAAGTCCTAAGTTTGTCCCACAAATTATTCGTTGTAGCTTCCCCAGATACATTCAACAATACCGAATATGAGACACACAACCGTATTGTTCTCTTCGCCTTTCAATCCTTCTTCCAGTCTTCATCTGACATTGTCGTTTGTTTAGTAGCTCAATCTACCGCGATCCATTGATCTTTATCGACCAGCAGGTCCTCCATCTTGAGCTTCCACAACTCAAAACACTGACCATTAAATTTCTCGATCTTTGTATTTCCGCTGATCGTCGTCTTCTTTCACCGCAAGAATCGATCCCGCAGATCTCCCACTGAACAGGGTCTACCATAGGCTCGAGCAAAAAACCCCTCAGCAACAAAGGCGTCCCCTTGAAGCCGAAACAACTCTGATACCAAATCTATGTTTTAACCCTGTACAGAAATTATCTACAAACGAATCTTAAAACAGAAAATAAACAATAGCGAGAGCATAAAACATAAAACAGATAAACATAGAGATTTTCCCCTGGATCCCAAATCGGGGCGACCAGCTTGATTTTTCATTATGTTCCTTTTAGTGTTACAACACATATATATACATGCCGAAGTATGCATAAACCCAAATCCATTTAACTCTGGATTAGAACATAACCGTAGTTCCCTTGACCGAATCTAATAAATACCAGGGGCCAAAAACCATCGTACCCAAAAACCTTGTGCAAACCCATGCACAAAACCATGGGTGGGTCCACCCACCGGAAAATAAGGTCTAAAAAAATTTTCCCGAGGCGCTGCCCCGGACCTGGACATGGGGTGCTGTTGCCCCCCCTATGACACCCCTGCTACCTCGCGCGCAACGTACAGGGGGGGCTATCGCCCTCCATGTGACCCCCCCCGGCTCGTGAATAGTCGTGGAAAGAATATAACACATATCCAACATTCTCCCACTTCTTGTTTTCTTTCCGCAGAGGGCCACACGAGAGCTTAGTCATTAGCCCAGTTCTGCAACACCCATTGTTTCTCTACACCAAGAGAACTTCTGAGTGCTCACAGACTTCGTCAATGCATCTTCAACATTCTTCAAGGTGTCCACCTTTACTAGCAACACCCCTTTAGCCTTAACCATATCTCTCATAAAGTGATATTGAACATCAATGTGCTTTGTCTTTGAATGATAAGCAGGGTTCTTAGCCAAGAAAATTGCACTTTGGCTATCACAATCTATCCTTATAGCTTTCTATACCAACCCCATACTTGAACACAATCTCTGCAACCAAACTGCTTCCTTGCTTGCATGAGTGGTTGCTATGTATTCTGCCTCTATAGTTGAAAGATCCACTACAGACTGTCTTTTACTCATCCAACTAACTGCACCTCCAAATAGGCTAAACACATACCCACTTGTAGATCTTCTTTGGTCCAAATCTCCAGCCCAGTCTGCATCAACAAAACCATGAATGTCCAACATTCTTTCCAATCCTGGTCTTCCCTGGTAGCACAAGCCATAATCACTAGTGCCACGCAAATATCTGAAAACCCGCTTTACTGTTGTCCAATGCTCCTTCCCTGGGTTTGACATAAACCTGCTCAATACTCCCACTGCATGTGCAATGTCTGGTCTAATATAGACCATTGCATACATCAGGCTACCCATTGCACTTGCATATGGAACACGGGACATATCCTCCTCTTCTTCTTGTGCCTTGGGACATTGTTCAGCAGAGAGCTTTACACCTAAAAGAATCGAAACATTCACCGGTTTACTATCCTGCATATTGAACCTCTGCAATATAGTCTCAACATACTTCCTCTGGTTTAACCATAGCTTTCTCTTTGCCCGATCTCTCTTAATTTCCATGCTCAAAATATAGTTTGCAGCACCAAGATATTTCATGTCGAATTTGGAGAACAGTTGGGTCTTCAAATCTTGGATAATTTCTTTGTCATTTCCAATCAACAACATATCATCCACATACAAGACCAAATAAATAACATGGTCACCAATTAATTTAAAATAAACACAGTGATCGTCCTTCCTTCTGGTGAAGCCAAGTCCTTGCATATAGGTATCAAATTTCTGATACCACATCCTTGGTGACTGTTTTAACCCATACAGAGACTTCTTTAACTTGCATACCAGTTCTTTCTTCCCTTTCACCATAAAGCCTTCAGGTTGTTTCATGTAGATCTCCTCTTCCAGATCCCCGTGAAGAAATGTTGTCTTCACATCCATCTGTTCTACCTCAAAATCAAATGCAGCAAGAACAGATAAAAGTAATCAGCCGACAACTCCACCAGATCCCATGCCTCATTTTTATGCAAGGATGCCATTTCATCAACCCTGACCTCCTTCCAGAGTTTTCCATCCTCTGAATCGACTGCCTCCCTAACGGTTCTGGGATCATCATCAGTTATAGTTAAAGCAAAATTTGAACATAAAGCAGATGGACTATACCTTTCTGGTTGTCTTCTTTCCCGAGATGATCTTCTCACATCTGGAGTTTGTGGCTCTTCCTTTTCTGAGTCTTCTTTTGTTGTAGAGTCTGATTCATCCTCCTTTAGCTCAAACTCTATCTTCTCAGGTACCTTTGGTAGGACTTCATGTTTAACAACATCTTTCACGTCTCTAAACACCACATCTCGGCTGTACACAACCTTCCTTGTTTCCGGGTTCCAAAGCTTGTAACCCTTTAAACCATCCTTATACCCAATAAAGATGCACCTTTCAGATTTATTATCCAACTTGGTCATTTTCTCCTTTGGAACATGTACATATGCATCACATCCAAATACCTTCAGATGTGAAAGAGAGGGTTTCTTACCAGTCCATACCTCATGTGGAGTCTTATCCTCCAATGCTGATGAAGTTGATCTGTTAACCAGGTAACATGCAGTCTCCACTGCTTCTGCCTAGAATTCTTGTCCTAAACCGGTACCACTGAGCATGCTTCTTGCATTTTCCATCAGCGCTCTGTTCATTCTTTTTGAAACTCCGTTTTGCGGAGGTTTGTATGGAGTACTTCTGCCGTGTTATACCACACTTCTTACAGAACTCTTCAAATTCGTTCTTGCAGAACTCCCCACCATTATTTTTTCTCAGCACCTTTATCTTCTTCTCTGTCTGGTTTTCCACCAGAGCCTTAAATTCTTTAAATTTGTCAAAGACTTCAGATTTCTTCCTCAAGAAATATAACCATGTATTCCTTGAGAAGTCATCTATGAATGAAACATAGTACACAGACTTACCCATTGATGGAACCGACACAGGTCCAAACACATCAATGTGCACAAGCTCTAATATCTTGTTCGCCCTCTTAGCACCAGAAGGAAAAGTCACCTGATCTGCTTCCCATATACACAATGTTCACAGAAATCAAAATCCAGAGAGAAATTAGACATACCTTCTACCATACGATTTCCATGAAGTATCTGAAGGCCCTTCTCTCCAATATGTCCAAGCCTTTGATGCCATAGCATGGTATTTTCTCCAGAGACCACTAGGCTTTCTGTTCCACCTTCAGGAACCACATAACTATTGCACCCATCAATAAGAGTGCTGCCCTGAAGCTTGTATAGAGTTCCAATCCGAACTCTTTGCATTAATACCAGTGCTCCTCGAACCATCTTACAGGTATCTTTCTCGAACACTGTTTTAACACCTACATCATCCATCTTGCTTACAAAAATCAGATTTCTAGCCAATGCAGGAATATGCAGAACACTAGGAAGTGTTCTAATCCTTCCACCTTGCAGCTTCAGTTTGACTTTTCCACGTCCAACGATTATGGACTTCCTATCATCCCTTAGGAAGACATCACCGTCATCATATTTCTCATACTCGCAGAACCACTCCCTATGGGGAGTGAAGTGAAAGGATGCACATGAGTCAATCAACCATGACTCATGATCTACATGTGTATTTGAAGAAGAAGCAAAATACACATCCCCAACTTCATCTGAGGTGGTTTTTGCCTCTACAGAAGGAGCATCATCAAATCCCTTTCCTTTCTCAGGAGCTTTAGATCTGCAGTGCTTTTTGTAGTGTCCTTCCTTTCCGCATTTCCAGCACACCTTTACAAACTTTCCAGGAGATTTAGATCTCCCACTCGAAACATTATTCTTGTTTATGTTCTAGGACCTTCCTCGTACAGATAAGGCATCTCCATTATGACCCTCCATATTTCTCCGTCTCAATTCCTTCGATGGCAAGGCTGAGACAATGTCATCAAAATTCAAGGTAGTTGTATTGCTACCTATTTCAATAACCAGACTGTCCCACGAGTCTGGTAGAAAACACAACAAACTGATGCACTTATCTTCATCTGAGATTTTCATATCAACAGATGACAGTTGACTTACCACAGTATTGAAGGTGTTTAGATGCTCTGTCACTGAGTCTCCATCCTTCATCCTCAGGTTATATAGCTTTTTCTGCAGGAATAATTTATTCACCAGAGACTTAGATTGGTACAAAGTCCTAAGTTTGTTCCACAAATTATTCGTCGTAGCTTCCCCAGATACATTCAACAATATCGAATCTGAGACACACAACCGTATTGTGCTCTTCGTCTTTCAATCCAACTTCTTCCAGTCTTCATCTGACATTGTCGTTGGTTTAGTAGCTCGATCTACCGCGATCCATTGATCTTTATCGACCAGCAGGTCCTCCATCTTGAGCTTCCACAACTCAAAACACTGACCATTAAATTTCTCGATCTCTGTATTTCTGCTGCTCGCCGTCTTCTTTCACCGCAATAATCGATCCCGCAGATTTCCCACTGAACAGGGTCTACCACAGGCCCGAGTAAAAAACCCCTCAGCAGCAAAGGCATCCCATTGAAGCCGAAACAACTCTGATACCAAATGTAGGTTTTAACTGTACAGAAATGATCTCCAAACGAATCTCAAAACATAAAATAAACAATAACGAGAGCATAAAACATAAAACAGATAAACACTGAGATTTTCCCCTGGATTTCAAATCGGGACAACCAGCTTGATTTTTCATTATGTTCCTTTTAGTGTTACAACACATATATATACATGCCAAAGCATACATAAATCCCAATCCATTAACCCTGGATTAAAACATAACCGTAGTTCCCTTCACCGGATCTACAAAATACCAGGGGCCGAAAACCATCATACTCCAAAACCATGTGCAAACCCATGCACAAAACCATGGGCGGGTCCGCCCACTGGAAAATAAGGTCCAAATTTTTTTTCCCGAGGCGCTGCCCCGGACCCTCACAGGGGGTGCTACCGCCCTCCATGACCCCCCTGCTACGCCCAACACAACGTACAGGGAGTGCTATCGCCCCCCTTGTGACCCCCCTGCACGTGACTAGTCGTGGAAAGAGTATAACACATACCCAACACACAGAGCAATAAAAGTAAAAAACAAAGTTTTTTGTTTTTACATCAGCATTTACAGTGTTACAGTAAAAGAGTATCAAGATAAAGTGTATCAAATGGAAGGTTAAAGACAAAATCAGAGCAAAAATGAATCTGCCAGCGTGAAAGACACCTCATTGTCCAGCTGCAGTATTCATTGAACAACAAAGAGAGAAAGCAGTGACAAAATCAAGACAACAAACCATTTTATTTCAATAAAAAAGGGATAGCTAACATTAGTTAGGAAGGTGTCACTATCTTCTTGCATAAAGACATTTCTTTTCCATGAATTATTCCTAAGTTTATTATAGGATATTTTGTATGGGTTTTTGTATAAATACTTCTCATTTGGAAATATTGAGTGTGGATGAATTGCTGAACATTTCTGTAGTTGTACTATTATGAACTTAAGGGTATTTTTAACCAATTTCAAGTCAGCAGACTGGATCACAGCAATAAAGCATCATATTACAGTATTCATGTGTTGGGCCACTACAGTGAAGTATTTTCACTTATTACTTTGTCAATTTCTTATGTTTTCTATCAATACTTGAATGTGTTCTAAATTTAAATGATAAATCATGAATTGTTATCTCAAAATATGTTAAAAGCACTCTGTTTTGACTGAATATCATTTATATGTTTTCCACCGATATCTAGATTAGGGAACTCTTAATTGCTCTCTATTTTTTTTTGACCCCTGCCTTTTCACTCATAATATGGATTTAAGAACCCTTAATTGCTCTTTTATCCTGATCAAAACCATTTTCACCATCAGCCTTAAAAAATCTGAAGTGACTCAACTATCTTGCCCTGTAAACATTTCCCTTTAGAATTTGATCCTGATCTGACTGCTTGACACATTGACTCCATTTTCCCAATGGGATACAGACCTATAGCTATCTATCTACGTAAGTGATTTCACCACTAAATCAAATCAAAACCCAAAACCAATTTACCCTACATAACTAGCCCAAAATCAAATACAAATCAACAAAGTTAAATCATATAGAGAGAGCCCTCTCTGAGCATTAGGAAGGCTAGATGCTATGGCTTAAAAGTAGGTTTGTGGTTACCTCTAATATTCTTTAAGACTAAAAATCTCACAACTATTAAGAATTATTGGAGTGATAACATACTGGCGACCATACTGGGGAACTAACCAATCCTCCGTTTTAAAATAGATCTTAAAGGATATATTTTCAATTATCTTTTCACCTTAAGATTGTTTTAAATAAGTTGTGAGTATATTCTCATAAAAAATTGTAATTCTGACTTCCAGAAGAGTTTACTGTACCAAGTCCAATCCAGAACCACAACCTGCTGTCATAGTAGATAATCCTGACAGAATTGGAAAGAAAAACAAAAGAATAGAAGATTTAGGTAATAAGATTTCATTGGTCAAAACAAATTATCTTCCAAATAAATTATCAAGTTTACAAGAAATTGAATTTCATTTAAATTTTGAACAATCTTTGTTTAGAACTAAATCAGAAAGTGACTTACATAATACCATAATAGATCCTGATTTCATTTCATTCATTGCAACTAAGAAAGATACTGTTTCAGTTGTTTCTGATCAAAAGATTTTTGAAGTTTATGATAAACTTGATGCCATAACTGCAACTTTGATTAAATAAATTGATGAAGCTTAATTACAACATTCAGTTGAATTGAATGCTTTATCAACCTATACCCCTAAGTCTTTTACCAACCATTTAGATACCAGTCTTTTAGAATCTATAAGTTCATCCCTATTCACTACCACTTCATCCATTGTTTCCACCACACTTCATTCCACAAATTCATTCTTTCCTAAGAAACCATTTCAACCTAAAATTTTATTTCCATCTTCCACCACCTCAAGTTCATCCCCTATTATTTCTGCTGCATTTTCCAATACATCATTTTCATTTCCAAGCACCTCTTTTAGCATCCCAACTTCATCTTCTAGTATCTCAACCACATTTGCAAGTACATCTTTTTATATCCCAATCTCATCTGCAAGTGCTTTAACTACATCAGCAAGTACTTCTAGTTCTTCACCAAGTACTTCAAACTTACCTCCTAGCCAAGCTAGAATCCTAGCCATGACTTCCAGATATGCTCCCTTGGTCCTACTAGCACAATTACATGACATGCCCCAGGATTATCAAAGAAAAATCCCTCAATTTGATGGAACCACTCATTATACTGCACAACATCATGTTAATAAAATGATAGACTATTTTGAATTGCATGAAATTAATGATGATGATGTACAAATGAGACTTTTTGCTTAAACTTTAACTGGTGAGGTGAAAAAGTGGTTTAAAGGTTTGAATGCTGGTGGTATTGCTGATTTAACAGCTTTTCATAAAATGTTTATTAATAGATGGGAGAAGAAGAAAAATCCACTACAAATTTTATCTGAATTTGAAAGCATAAAAAGAGCACCAAATGAAACAATCCAAGATTATTGTACTAAATATAACAATATTTATAATGCAATTCCTGCTAATCTTAAACATCCTCTAGACTCTGTCCTTATCAAATTCCCTGATGGATTTGATACAGATATAGCTTATCAACTAAGAGAGAGAAATCCAGAAACCTTAGAGCAGATGCAAAGTAATGTTGTTAATGTAGAGGCAAACTTGTTAGCAAAGAAAGCTAGATTAAGAAATGAAAAGAGAGTGACAATAAAAGAGGAAACATCAACTTCAGATTTGAAAATAGATCACTTAGAAAAAACATTAGAGAGAATGATGGATAGGTTAGATAATATGGAAAGGAAGCTATCGTGGGATAACCAACAACAAGGACCTCAAATTAGAAATCCCAATTTTAGGGAAAACACCAACACTGGAAAATATAGAAAATCAACACCTGACCAAAAAATAAGACCACATTTCCAAGAGAACTATGATGAAATTTCTCATCAAAACGAAGATGATGAAGAAACCCAGATCAATCTAATGGGCATTAATAATGATAACACCATTTTTCTTACACAAGAAGAACATGAGTTATATGAAATACAACTACTACAATTAGAATCTGGTGAGTCTTTTGATTACAAACAAGGTTATGAGTTTGCAATTAATGAAGTTCATAAGCAATATAACCTTAGGAGCAAGAAAAATGTAGAGCCTTCTATTAAAAAATCTGTCCAAACTCAAACAAAGAAGACAGTAGAGGCTCCTACCACTAAAGTTCTACAAATTCTCCCCAGGGAAACCCAACAAAACTCTAGTTCAAATAAAAAAATGTCAAGTCCCAAAATTTCACCTAGTCCTAAAATTGTTGATATCAGAGATGCTGTTGTCCAAACATCAACATATACTCAAAAATCTGTTGCTGCCAAGATAACAATTTCTGCTAAAACAACAATTTCAGACCCAAAAACATCTACTATTGATCCAAAATCAGCTGATCCTAAAGCATCTACTGCTAAAACAATTGTTGAAACGACAAAATCTGCCAAAACTTCTTTTGCATCTCAAACTGTCCCTGAAAAGAAAATTAGAAGCAGTAAGACAGTGGAAATACAAACAAAAAGCAAAAAACCAACTGTACAAAAACAAGACAAACCCACCCAAACTACAATTACAAAAGAAAAAATAATCCAGCGAGGAAAATCACAAGCACCATTTAATATCCAAGATATTCAAGCTGAAATTTCCAAATTGAAGATACCAATTCCTTTGACAGAGTTAGTAAAACATGACCTATATAAAACACATATCACTGAGACTTTAAATATGAAAAATGGAGAAGATTCTGTAAATTTGAATGATGATCAACCAGAACTAATCCTTGGTCCTGGTGTTAATGGGAAACACCAAGATGGAGCAATTCCTCCTTTCTACATTAGCTTAACTATTCATGATCAGATTTTACATAATGCAATGCTAGATTCAGGGGCTTCACACAATTTGATGCCAAAAGCAATAATGGAAAACTTAAATTTAGACATCACTAGAATTTATAAATATCTCTTCTCATTTGACTCCAGTAAAGTGAAATGTTTAGGCTTGATAAAAGATTTATGTGTTACTTTAGTTCAATACTCTGGAAAAAGCATAGTCATGGATATTGTAGTAGCTGACATGCCTCCTAAGTATGGAATGCTAGTATCACATTCATGGAGAGCTAAAATGCAGGGATCTCTACAACTTGATATGTCTTATGCAACAATAACAATTCTTATGCAACAATAACAATTTTTGGCCAACCAAGAAACTTTACAAAGAGACATTAATGAAGTACATGGTTAGTAGTGTAGAAATACCTCGAAACTATCCTATTTTCTCTACACTTACTGATATGGACTCATTTGTTTTATGAAATTCTGAAACTGACATTGAGAACAACACTGAACTAAAACATAAAAAGAAAGCACCAAACAGTGACAACATTTTTCATGAATCAATGTGGTACCTAGATTTTGATAGATCAGTTAACAAATTAGGAGCAGGAGCAGGAGTTTGGATACATAACATGGAAAACAATCATGCAGAAGGTCATGCTTTTAGATTAAATTTCAAATGTACAAACAATATGGTTGAATATGAAGCTTTTATTTTAGGACTGCATATTATTAGAAATTTAGGAGCCAAAAGAGTGTCAATTATGGGACACTTTGAGTTAATTTTGAAACAGATAATAGGAGAATATTCTGTATATAATCCAAGATTAAGCCAATATAGAGAAATTGTTTTATATCTGATTAAGGAACTAACACATATTTCGTTATATTTGGAATTAAATAGTGGATCTAGAATTTCAAAATAACTAAATACATTAATTCTATTTATGTATATGTAATAAAATTCTTCCAAATTTAATGAAATATGTTTACTGCTTGAATGTGATTTTGCTGCAATTCCTAGAAAAAAAACTTACAGGCACACAACTTAGCAACTTTTGCTAGTACCTGCAATCTGTCATTTCAACCAAATCATAAATATACAACAGAGGTTAAACAAAGACCTACAATACTAGATAATCTAAAATATTGGCAAATATTTTCACAGGATGAACAAATTTATCATTTCATGAATGCTGAAGGAGAATTTCAGAATTGTTATTAGACACAAATTGTATAGAATATCAAACCATAGATAGTGAGATTGATATAAACAATGTAGATGTAAATAACTTAGATTTTGTTAAATCCACTTAATTTACTCAAGTAAAAATAGATAATTTAGAGAAAGTAGAGATTGAAGAATTAGCAGATGATGATTCTGATATTTTAAATCTTAAGAACAACTTTTTACCTAAGGGATTAGCCCCATTAGAAGATCTTTTCGATTTTAATGATGTTGCAAGTAAACCTATTATGGAACCATTAAGATCTGATATTGAAGAGTACAATATAGGAACAGAATTAAAGCCTAAGATGATAAAACTTTCAAAAGCCTTACCTCAAGAAGAAAAAGTGAAATACATAGCTCTGTTTAAGGAATTTCAGGATGTATTTGCATGGAGTTATGAAGACTTAAAATCCTATGACACTAGCATAATACAACACAAAATACCCATAAAAGAAGATCAAAAATCTTTCAAACAGAAGCTTAGAAGAATCAATCCAGTTTTAATGTCTTTAATTGAGAAAGAGGTTAGGAGAGTGTATGAAGCCCATATAATTGCACCAATTAGATATTCTTATTGGGTTTTAAACCTAGTTCCCACTAGGAAGAAGACAGGGGAGATCAGATTGTGTGTTGATTTCCGGAATTTAAATAAAGTGTCCTTAAAAGATAACTACCCTCTTCCCAAGATGGATCACATTTTACACAGGGTGGTTGGTTCTTCCAGAATTTCATTACTTGATGGATTCTCTGGATATAACCAGATTTTTGTTCAACCAGAAAACGAACCTAAAACTGTTTTTACTACTCCTTGGGGTACTTTCATGTATGTGAAAATGCCTTTTGGATTAATGAATGCAGGAGTCACTTTTCAAAGAGCTATGGATATAGCCTTTGCTAAATAAATTCATGATTTCCTTGTAATCTATGTAGATGATATTACTATATTTTCAAAGATTGACAATGAACATCATTTCTCTAAATCCTAAAAAGACTCTATTTGGACTAGAAGAAGGTAAATTATTAGGGCATATCATATCTAAAGAGGGAATTAGGATAGACCCAGCTAGAATAGAAGCCATTATG
Organism: Pinus albicaulis; assembly: GCA_034641835.2. Classification (NCBI taxonomy): domain Eukaryota; kingdom Viridiplantae; phylum Streptophyta; class Pinopsida; order Pinales; family Pinaceae; genus Pinus; species Pinus albicaulis. Next base: position 1,660,845,435 of record CM076579.1, read on the forward strand.
AACATTAGTCATCCTAGGGATATTAAAGAGTTGCAAGCTTTCTTAGGTAAAATCAATTTTCTCAGAAGATTCATCTCAAACCTAGCAGAAATAATTAGAGAACTCAATAACATGTTGAAAAAATACTCAATACTTAAATGGATTGTGGAGGCTAAACAATCATTTGAATCAATCAAACAAGCCTTGAAAAAAACACCTGTATTTATAAGTCTTGATTTCAAAAAAGATTTCATTATTTTTTCCTTTGCTTCAGAACATACTATTGTTGCAGTCTTACTGCAGAAAAATTATTAGGGCTATGAACAACCCATTTCTTTTTTTAGCAGATCACTTAGAGATGCCACTTTAAAGAATAACATAATGGAAAAGCAGACACTATCTTTTGTGAAGGCTATCAAAGACTTTAGAGTGTACATCCTTTATTCACATATCATTGCTTATGTTCCAAATTCAATTGTGAAGGACATTCTAACTCAGAATGGGCTTGATGGTAAAATATGCAAATGTATTGCCACCATTTTGGAATATGACATAGAAATTAAGCCCACCAAACTCATAAAAGGTCAAGGTTCAGCCAAACTCATGGTTGAATCAAATTGTCATGCTTTAGATATTAATTTTATTGCCCCAATAGATGATCAGGAAGAGATGGCAACTCCAGAGATTAGTGAAGCCTTTTCAGACTCACCATGGTATGCAGATATTATATTTGTATTACTAAATTTACAAGCTCCTCCTAGATTATCAAGAACTAAAGCTAGATTTTTAAAGTTAAAGACAATGAAGTTTTGTATCATAGGCAATGCACTGTTTTGGAAAGATCATGGTGGTATTTTATTAAATTGTTTGCTTAAAGAAGAAACTGATAAAGTTTTGGAAGAGTTTCATGCAGGTGACTGTGGAGGACATCTTTACTGGAAGACTACTGCAGATAAAATCTTGAGAGATGGTTTTTACTGACCTACATTGTTTGCAGATGTGAAAAAGTATGTGACCTTATGTCACAAGTGCCAAATTTTTGAAGGAAAGAAAAAGATGTTACATTTTCCCTTAAAACCCATCTCCACAGAAATGCCTTTTCAGCAATGGGGTCTTTACTTCATTGGTGAAATTCACCCTCCATCCTCAGCCCAACACAAGTGAATTTTGACAGCCATAGACTATTTCACTAGGTGGATAGAAGCCATACCTTCTAGGCAAGCCACTGATACTGTCATAATTTCATTTTTAGAAAACAACATATTCTCAAGATTTGGATGCCCCCAAAATATCATCACTGATAATGCGGCTGCATTCAAGTCCAAAAAGATGATTGACTTCTGTAATAAATACCACATTACCCTTGGCCATTCCAATGCTTATTATCCCCAAGGTAATGGCCTTGATGAATCCTCCAATAAAAGCCTTGTGAATATCATCAAGAAACTACTAGAAGACAATAAGAAAACTTGGAACAAAAGGTTAGTGAATGCCTTATGGGCAGATAGAATTACCACAAAGAAATCTATTGGTACATCCCTTTACCAGCTTGTTTATAGGATGGATGCTATTTTTCCATCCTCTTTAGGAGTACCAGTAATAAAGATAATCCAAGAACTACAAGTTGAAACTAATGATATCCAGAGAAGGATTAACCAAACCATACACTTGCAGCAAACCAAGGAAGATGTCTATCTCAAGTCTCAAGTTGTTCAAGAAAAGATTAAAAAGATATTTGATAAGAAGACTAAAGAAGATGACTTTTATATAGGGGACAAAGTTCTAAAGTGGAATTCAAGGAGAGAAGAGAAAGGTAAACATGGGAAATTTGATTTCTTATGGAAAGACCCGTATGTTATTTATGGTTACAGAGGTAACAATGCATTCTTTCTGAAGGAGTTGGATGGATCAGATCTGCCAGGTGGACCTATTAATGGTAGAATGCCGAAGCATTACTATTCCTCAGAATAAAAATAGTTCACTTTGTTTACTTTACTCATTGTACATAACATTGCAGATTTTAATTTGGATTGTATGTTTTTCCTAGCAAAGTTGAAGGCTGGAGAGAAGGCCCTAAGCTATGAAGGATAAGATATCATAAGTATGAATAATGCAGAACTCAGAAAACAGTTCCAAGGCCAGCGTAGTCAAAATTCAAAGGCTACTAGTCTCAAAGTTCTTGGCATTTCACCAGGAAATGCCATCCCCATGTGGAGCCATTGTTAGGGTCCTATAATAATAGGATTCATAATTTTGATTTGACTTTGATTAGTCTTGTAATATGTACATACTTTTCTTTCTGCAAATTGTTTTCCCATATCAGAAAAATAAAATAAAAAATGTAAAGAGGGTAAAAGTCGTAAAAGAAAAATCAAAGGACTTAAAAAGAAGAAATATAAAAAAGAATAAGAAAAATGACCCCAAACAAAAAAGATAAAAAATAAAACATGAAAGTGATGCAAATCCAAATGCCACTACTATTTACTTTTACTACAAAATAAACATTGTGTGCAACTTGTTAAAATGTCACAATCCATGAAGGTTAAACAACTTAATCTTAACCTCTCGTGCTTTAAATTTCATGTTGTTAGATAGAGAATAAAGTTCTAGCCAAATAGTTTAATCTTGGCGGATCAGTAGTTAGGTAGAGAATAATAAGGAGCTCAACAATTTAATCTGAGCCCTTGGGAGAAATAATGATAGAATTAGTTAGTTTGTTGTTTAAAAAAAAAATGAAGGGTTTGCAAGCTCAAATGCACCTATGAAAATGAAGTAAAAAATGTTAGGATAGCATATGGGTAAGTACAAGTAGTTTTTACAATCATTGATAAGCAGAAAATTGGCCATTTCAATCACTAACTTCCTTCAAAAATCATCCCCTTGTGAAAATACTCCACTCCCTCCATTTTCATTCTTTCCCCTTCATTTTTCCATTTTTCCCATTATCATCCATTTTCATTTCCAAAAATCCCCTTTTCCTAAGTTTAAAACACGTTTTACTTAATAAAAGTAAAAACCTTTAACTAATTCCCCTTTTATTCAAAAACACCCGAAAACCCAAAAAATAGTTTTTATCCTAAATGTAAATACTAAAATATTATGTTGGGACCCATTATTAACAAATCTAATTCCAACATTAGATTTTTATACTATACTTAGTGTATTTTGACATTCCGCAGTTGTATTATATTTTAACAATAACTTAATGTATTGAATCCTTATATATATATATACCTTTTAGCCCATATTAATATAATTCATTTATATATTATTTCCCACCCATATTTTTATTTTAACCTATGTTCTATTTCCCCACATGTTATATAACCCCCATCCCATAGGTTAAAACTATTTAATTCGGCTTATATACCGGTCCCACTATATATAAATCCTGCCAATTATAAAATTACACTTATTGGCATTCTAGTTGTTAAAAATATTAACATCCGCCTATCATATAAAGCACTCCCGACTACGTATTAAACCTTAGTTTAAATACATATTTAACCCCCCGCTTCATTGAAATGTTGGGCCCCATTCCATCAAACCTTACAGCTTTATCGCACCATCTTGACCGTTCGACCATCATCTCCGAAATCCGATGGCAGTTATCCCTTGTTGCACATTTCTTAACACGACAGTTAACCAACCCCAAAGCTTGCGATAAGTGCGGTTTGCGGGTTTTCTCTCCCCTCTACGTGTCTTAATTGCATTGGATCACACTGATCAATCTAATTCATCTTACCACCATTGAACCATGCAAAAACCGCTTGACGATTTTTTTCCTCCCCCACGCCCAAACCACCCACATGTTTGAAATGACCGCCATTCAATGCATTCAATGTTGAATGAAAACACATATAAACCGCCCAAATGCATTGTTTTTACCCTTCTATTACCGTTTTCCGCACATAAAAAACGTTGCAGACTGAGACAAACGCTGCCGACTCTGTTTATTAGCCTAAATCAAACAGAATTCGCCAAAATTGACTGCTACAAATAGTGTAGAAGACATTTAAGTGCTATAAAGACCAACAAAAGCTTCTGAAAGCTTTCTGCAACCCTAAAATCCCTCTTGCACAACAAAACTTCAATTTTCCCAGGTATTCTTCAGAAGAACAAACCCATTCATTGATCTAAAAGAGTATTACAGTTAATCGTATTATTTAGGAGTCTTTGAACCTAAAGAAAGCCCCATTTGCCTCCTAAAATCCTTTATTCTGTAAACCTTGAGCAATCCTTTCACAAATTTTGAAGCCTTGGACTATTAAAAATCACAGATTGAGTAAATTGAAGAAGTTAAGCCATCTCCAGACCTGAGAAAGCCTTCTGTGACCTTCAAACCTTTTCCTACAAGTGCTTAAGCATCCTTTTTGTATAAAATTGATGTCTTAAAAATGGTTTTTATCACAAAAAGTGCACTGTAAGCCCTAAATATAATTTGCAGAAACTCTAAGATCTTGAAGTCTCTCTTTTTTACAGTTTAAGTTAATTGGTCATAATTATTTCTTTGCAGACAAAAGATAGAACCCTTGTTATATCCAAATCCTTCTGCAAAACTGTCATAACTTACAGAGGTGTTTTACAGGCCTAAATCACTTTTCTAAAGTGAAAAAAGTATTAGAATTGATAAATCAAAAAAATCAATGGCTTCTAAAAACATTCTAGCAGTTAATCCTCTACAACCCCCTCTTGTAGATGTAGAGCATATTCCCCTGGCTAATGTAGACTTCAAAATTACAGATACAGTGACAAAATTCAACCTTCTTGAGCTCCACTGTTGGAGCCAAGAAAAATCCCTAGATTAGGCTGATGAAGTGTTTATATGGGAGTCAAACTTGCCAAAATATGTTGTTCCTCATACTTATCAATGCCCAGAAGTAATCAGACTCTGTCAATCATGCTACTCTCCTGATCAAAGAGCCATAGTTAACCCTGAAAAATAAGTCTTGTTTACCATTACAGCTGAATCTATCAACCAGATGCTTCAGATACAACCTGGACCAGATGAAGTTCCTTTGTCTATTGAAGCCCTCACTAAGTTATATTTGGATCTGGACTTTCCCAAGCGATTCCATATTTTTCAGACCTTCATGCCTTTTTATGGAGAAATTCCCAAGTTGAATCCTCCATACTCTTCTGCGAAATTCTCTGAAAGGACAAGACATATTATTTCCATTTTGTCTTTCATCCTTGGCTATTTTACAAATGAACATGTTGATGTTGCAGTTCTTTGTTTCTTGTCTACTTTTACACCTAGTCAGCCTCCTGCTACCATATTTAACTTTGCCCAATTTATTGCTGACAGTATCCATGAGAAATTAGCCAAAATTCCTTTTGAAGGTGTATTTAGGTATTTGTCATTCCTATTTCACATGTTCCTATATTTTCAGTCTGAGAAGTTTAATATAAGCCTTCAGAAGCTTGATGTGGAAGGAAATCCACAATCAGTGATATTTTGGACATCCATGATAAGGAAAGATTCCAATGAGTTCACCTATTCAGAGTTTACAGATTCCTTCATCCATCGCTTGGTAAATTTGCTAAACAGTAGTGTGCAGCCCAGAATTAATAATGAAATCAAGAAGGTTTTGCAATTGTTTGAGCATAACAGGACAGGTGATTGGTACTTGTACCAAAATCACACTGAAATAAGAGTTTATGGATCAAGTCTTATCCCTTATAAACTGCCAAAATACCTCCCTATGAGGTTATTTGCCCTGGAATATATAAGGCAAATTCTAAATTCAGATGCTGTCAATTTCTTAATAGCAAAGAAGAAAACACAATTCAAGTTGAAGAACTAGATTGGCCCATTTATCTGTAATAATAGAGAGGCAGGTCCAGAGGTAGAAAAACAGTTGCAGGAGTTCAAATTCAGTCCTAGTTTCCTATGGTATTATGATCCCCTTGGTGTTATTAGTAAAATGAGAGTTAAATGCAAATTGACTCCATATATACATGAAAAGAAGCCAGAGATTGAGAAATTCTCAAACCAATCTGAATGGTTAGAGAATACATTGGTAGAGGCCGAGAAGAAAAGTAATACTAGTCAAACTTTGCAAACTCCAGCTCAAGAAGACAAAAATGTGAAGAGAAACAGAGAGGAAGGATCTTATATAGCAAAGATTACAACATAGACTAAATTCAAATTAAGATACAGTAAAAAGCCAAAGCTAAATCCAACCAATAAATAAAAGGAGACAATATAGGTCATTGACACAGAAATTGCAGAGAAAGATAATGCACCTCCTACAGTAATTGAAGAGGAACAACAACTCACTACTTCTAAGACACGGCTAATTCAGAAACAAAACAATATAGAAGTGTCTTCATCTAAGAAAACAATAGAAAATGACATGGATATGAAAGAGAGATACAAAGAAATCAAAGCTAAAAATGAAGAAATAAAATATGAAATATATTCTCAGTATCTAAAGAAAACTCTAGCATTCAGAATAGGCTACTTTCAGCGTTTGACTACAAGAATAAAAAGATGCTGATGACAGATATTCAACCCAAATTTCAAACTCCCAAATCATCCTCTGATTACAAAAAGATAGATTTTGATGTTCCAGTCCAAAATATTCATCCTCTGGATCAAATTGAATTTCATAAGCATGCAGGAGAGATGATTTGTTCTACAATTACCACTAAGGCCATGAGTGCATAGAAACTTCAAAACACTCTGGGAAATGTAAGAGATCAACTCAAATTGGAGAAGGCATCTTCATATGCAAAGGACGCCAGAATCAAATCCTTGGAAGAGCTAGTGATTGAAGTAGGATATGATTCTCAAAATATAAAATCTACAAAGGAATTGATCAAAAATAAAAACGCAGACATTGCTGCACTTAAGAAACAATTGAAGTTGCCCCCTACAAAGCATCCTCAAGCCAAGGAGGTCTTACAGGTTTCCAATCAGAAAGATGAGATGATGAGTCTCATTTTACAGTTAACAGCTCAAATAAAGGAAATGGAAATTGAAATGGACAAGTTGGTCCAGGAGAAAGAAGCCAACAAAGCAGAAGAAGTACTTTCCACTGTCATCCCTGTAGTTACAACAACTATACCTTCTACTTTGGCAGAATCACTGGCTCCTAATGTCCCAATGGCTGCAGCAGTACCAGTTACGTCATCTACAACTTCAGCCACATAATCTTCAACAAAAGCAACACAACACACAAAATGAAGCAAGAAAACTAGTAAAGGCCATGCAAGATATGTCTATTCAGACTAATGAGATAAACAGATTAAAAGAATAGCTCAAAAATCTTGAAGATGCTAAGAAACTTGCTCAAATACATGCTAAGAATGAAGACCAAAAAGCGAACAGATTGAATGAGCAACTAAAAAAGTTGGAAAAAGAACTCACACTCAAGGAACCAATGGCACATGTCAAACAACATCTATGGTCCAATATCATTGAAGCAATCAATAATATTTGGCCATCCATATGGGTCATATATGAGCAGAAAGACTTATTGAAATCAACAAGACAAGCAATTCAGAAGATCAAAGAAAAGCTTGGCAAAAACCTAAAGAAGCTCTAGAAATCATCAAGTTCCTAAATTCTAAAAATGGACAAAAGCTAGAAGAAATTGGAATTAATGATAGAACATAGACCATCCTGGAAGTTAGGAAGGTAATCTCCAAGAAAAATTTGATGACACAGTTAGAGAAGAAATGCCAGAACATGGAGAATGCAATCACAAGGTTCATGATCAAATTTCATGTTCTAAGGAAAAATGGCCTTCCCAATCCTCTAGTGATTAATGAAGCAGGATGATTATGATAAATAGATAAGAGAGTTTGCTAGGGAACAAGTGAACAAATTAGCCTCGCTGGGAATCCCAACAAGGAAGGTACTATAAAAGAATTTTGAGAATTTGTTTTACCTACAGTATGAAGTAAAACATTTATTTGTGAACAAACCAACATTCTCAAAATATACTGAAGCTGATGAAAACTTCAGAAGAATAATGAAGATAAAACTGCCAGAGACAGAATTCTAGGAAAAGTTAACTGATCTACTGTAAAGTCAAATTGCAGTAAGCACAGAGCAGTGAAAGTAAAAAGCAGAGTTTGTTGTTTTTACGTCAGCATTGACAGTTTTACAGTAAAAGAGTATCAAGATAAAGTGTATCAGATGAAAAGTTAAAGACAAAATCAGAGCAAAAATGAGTCTGCCAGCGTGAAAGACACCTCATTGTCCAGTTGCAATATTCATTGAACAACAAAGAGAGAAAGCAGTGACAAAATCAAGACAGCGAACCATTTTATTTAAATAAAAAAGGGGCGTTAGGAAGCGGTCACTATCTTCTTGCATGAAGATATTTTTTTCCATGAATAATTCCTAAGTTTATTATAGGATATTTTGTATGAGTTTTTGTATAAATACTTCTCATTTGGAAGTATTGAGTATGGATGGATTGTCGAACATTTCTGCAGTTGTACTATTTTGAACCTAAGGGTTTTTTGTACCAATTTCAAGTCAGCAGACTGGATCACAACAATAAAGCATCATATTACAGGATTCATGTGTTGGGTCACTACAGTGAAGTATTTTCACTTGTTACTTTGTTAATTTCTTATGTTTTCCATCAATACTTGAATGTGTTCTAAATCTAAATGATAAATCAGGAATTGTTATTTTAGAATATGTTAAAAGCACTCCGTTTTGACTGAATATCATTTATATGTTTTCCAGTGATATCTAGATTAATGAACCCTTAATTGCTCCCTAGTTTCGATTGACCCCTGCCTTTTCACTCATAATCCAGATTTAAGGACCCTTAATTGCTCTTTTATCCTGATCAAAACCATTTTCACCATCATACTTGAAAATCTGAAGTGACTCAACAATCTTGCCCTGTAAACATTTCCCTTTAGAACTTGATCCTGATCTGACTGCTTGACACATTGACTCCATTTGCCCAATGGGATACAAACCTATAGCTATCCATCTAAGGTAGTGATTTCACCACCAAATCAAATCAAAACCCAAAACCAATTTACCCTACATAACTAGCCTAAAATCAGATACAAATCAACAAAATTAAATCATATAGAGAGAGCCCTCTTTGAGAATTAGGAAGGCTAGATCCTAAGGCTTAAAACTAGGTTTGTGGTTACCTCTAATATTCTTTAAAATTAAAAATATCACAACTATTAAGAATTATTGGAGTGATAACAAGAACCACATCCCAGACATCATTCTTCAATATGGACTCATACTCTTCGTGCATAACATCTTTCCAGACTTGATGCTTTACGCTTCCTCAAAAGATCCAGACTCAGATTGTACAATAGTACTCATGGCTGCTAGATACCCTTTGTATCTATTCGGCTTCTTGCTTTCACGGAATGTCCCCCTTGGGGCCATATGTCCCTCGGCATCCTCGAGAGTGTCCCTGAGCCATGATGGTCTCTTCCCCAGTGAAGGAGGTGAGTCAATCAAGTCCATCGGTCCTTCAACATCGGTCTTCGTCTCATCCTTCGGTTCTTCTTGATTTCCAGGCTTTGCTTCATGATCTTCCTGAGATCACAGAATATTGACTACTTTCCTCAAGGAAACATCTTCGTCAAAGGTGACATCGTAGCATATCTCCACTTCCCTTTGACCAGGCACATAGACTCTATAGGCCTTTGAAGTTTCGTTGTAGCCCACAAACATTCCCTTCTTGCCAGAAGCATCCAACTTGCTCCTCTTCTCTTTCGGCACATGAAAATAAACACGACATCCAAAAACTCTAAAATGTGAGACGTCAAGTTTCTTACTAGTGAAAACCTCTTCGTGAGTTTTGGAGTCTAGAGCGGAATGTGGGCATCGGTTTTGTATGTACACAACATGTTCGCAGCTTCTCCCCACAGAAACTTCGGTAGACCCTGGTCACATAGCATGGCACGAGCAGCTTCCACAATGGTCCTGTTCTTTCGTTCAACAACACCATTATGCTCAAGAGTATAGACAGTTGTGGTCTCCCTCTTGATGCCAGCTTCTCTGCAAAAGTTCTTGAACTCGCTCGTCTCATATTCAGTGCCATTGTCGGTCCTCAATACCTTGATCTTCTTCCCTGCTTGATTTTCCACCAAGGCTTTGAAGGTACAAAACCACATGAAAGCCTCATCCTTCTTCTTCAAGAAGTATATCCAGGTTTTGCGAGAGAATTCATCTATGAATGTCATATAATAAGAACATCCTCCCAAGGATGTCACAAGTAGTATCCCACACAGATCAAAATGTATCAATTGCAAGACATCAGATGTCTTTGTGACACTTGAGGGAAAATGTCCTCTTGTACGCTTTCCTTTGGCACAACCCTGACATACACCTTCATGATTATTTGAAAACTCAGGCATCCCCGTTACCACCTTCCTTACTTCAGGAAGGGCCTTGTAGTGAATGTGTCCAAACCTTCGGTGCCATAGTTCAATCTGTCGAACAATATCACACGTCATCGCTCTCAGTGGACTTCCTCCAACCTGGTAGAGTGTATCAACTCTAAAGCCAATTGTGATAGATTCCTTGAAGCTCTTCTTCTAGATGTGCACCTTCCCATTAATGAATGCCACATTGAAACCCTTGTCTTCCATGGCCGATATAGACACAAGGTTCTTCTTCAAATTAGGTACATAGAGTAAATCCTGTAAGCGGAGGACATGACCTTGAGACAAGTGGAGGGTTACAGTCCCTGCCCCTTTCATGGGATATGTGGAATTATCTCCAAGGATAGTTTCCAGATTAGTATCCTTCTCAACCATATCAGAAAGTGCTTCCTTGAACCCAGTGATGTGCCTTGAGGCACCACTATCTATCAACCAGACATCCATAGTGTCAGGTGGAGATGCAGCAGAGAGGGCAGATACAAGAATGAATTCATTTCTTTTATCAACAACATTTGATTCCTCATACCTGGAGTTTCTCGACCTTTTGAAAGATTGACCATTTCCGCCGGAGGGAGCCTTCCTCTTCCCCTTGAACCTGTTGTTCCTTTGATTGCCATTCCTCCGGTTGTTGTTGTGTTGGAAATACTGAGAGGGGGGTGAATCAGTATTTCTTTTCAATTTTTAATTATTCCCAGTTAGATTCTTCACAATTAAAGACAGAGAGGTGTGTAATAATAATATTAAGGATTAATAAGAACTTCAATCCCTTTTTTTAATAATAGTATACAATAGATGAGTGAGGGCACCAACCCTTTTAATGAAACAGGCACCAACATATTGCCAAACACCAACTTGGACTTTGATGAGGCTCCAACCTCTAGGGCTTTGACCCTATCTTCTCAAGGCACCAACCTTGTGTTTAGGAGCTCCTACTCCAAGGACACCAATCATTTTGTCTCTTTTTAATAGAGAATGTGAATACTATTTACTTGAACATCCTTGACATAATTCTTCATGTTTTAATCACTTCCAAAATTCTTCATTGTCTGATCACTTCAAAAATTCTTCACTGTCTACTTGTTCATCACTGCACTTTAATTCCAAAAGTCTTTATTGTCTAATCACTTCAAAATTCTTCACTGTCTACTTGTTCACCACTGCACTTCAATTCCAAAATTCTTCACTGTCTACTTGTTCATCACTGCACTTATCTTTCCACAAGTCTGTGCCCTAAAACTAGAATGCAAACCATAACACAAGTTATTGGTCAAGATTGTAATTGCAGCAATCAATAGATCTAAGGGATGTAGGTGTTCCAAGCTTCAGTGCATAAGGGACAGTCTGAGATCCTGAAAGGTATTTACCCTTGAGAATATACTAAGGGTCTTGTTGTAATAACATTGGTCCGAGACTGTGGTGTGGACAATCTGAAACACAAGTCCAAGCCCTAACACTGGGCTATAACACAGGTCCAAGGGTTGGTTTAGCTGATCCGAGTTCTATGTTATAATTTTGTCACTCTAGCAAATAACTTGAGTTGGTATAGCAAATGATCCGAGTTCTGAGATTTAGCTTTATCCTCCAGCAAATAATTTGAGTTCTGTCCGAGCTCAAATATTTTCCTTATTTATGTTCAGTCTGAAACATAGGTCTACACTTCAAGTATTCTACACTTCAGATATCCTCTACAACTCTGCTCTCCTTGACCAAGGTCTTGAATAACCCAACCTTTAGATTTAACCCTTCAAATCCTTCTCGGTGTCCCTAGTTCACGAGTTGTGAACTGTTGTATATCTTTGTAATTGATCTTCACCGAATTGATGATTTGAAAATGAAGTTTCAGTCTTATATTTACAGTGATTTTCGACTGGAATGAAGTGTCACGTCTTTTGGAAGGAGACCGACATGAAACTGAGTGTAGGTCGGCTAGATAAAAAATATATCTTCTTAAACTTAAAAATTCAATATCTCACAAACCGCTGGGAGTTTCAAGGCAAGTCAAGGCACATTGGAAAGAGGAAAAATTCCTCTTTCAGATGGTCTAGGACTCATTGTGATAGGTTGCCTCCAAGATGATAGAAACATAATTTTCTTTGTGATTGTCCTTAAATTTTATGCATCAAAAGTTTGGGACAACATGAGGAATGTTTGGGGCAGCGTGGCTTCTTCATTCTTTGGTTTCTTCATTGTTATTAATGCCATGTAGCATCATGTCTCAACAATGTCATCATATACTAATGCAGTGATATGTCATAGTGCAGCCTTCATCTCAGTCAAAGTCATATTGACATCAATGAAAATATGAATTAACATGTTGTTGTCATCATCATCGAGAGAATCCTTCTTAAAAGGGCATTCTCTAGCATAGTGGCCTGGCCTATGACAAGTGTAACACTTGCCCTTCTTTCCTTGGGCCCCTGCTCTTCCTTTGTTCTTTGGACCACCAAAGTTCTTCTTTCTAGAATGAGTAGCGTAGGCAGCATTTCCTTCATTTTCATACTCTTTCATTCTTGTCTCTTCTAGTACACATCTTGATAGTACTTCATCAAAGTCGGGTATCACATTATTATTGAGAATGGTAGTGTTGAACACATGCCATTCGGATGAGAGCCCTCTAAGTGTGGTGAGTACCATCTCTCGATCATCTATTGTTTCCCCAATAGCTAACAGATTGTTCCTGACCTTGATCATCTTCAGATAATATGATTGAACAAACTCATCCCTGCCTTTCTTCAGATTCTTCAATTGATTCTTGAAGAATAGGACTTGATTCACAATGTTGGCCTTGAACATGTGGATCAACTTATCATACATCTCTTTGGATGTGCCCAGCTCAGAGATGTAGGCAACTAGACTCTTGTGAATTGAGTCTCTGATCATCAGCTTTGCTTTGATCTCTCTCTTCTTATACTTTGTTTTAGTAGCAACAATAGTAGTGGATGGAGGCTCTTGGATTTTGCCCTACACATAGTCCATGACATCTTGGTCTTCCAAGTTAAGATTCAATGTCATCTTCTAAACATGGAAGTCATCCTTCCCAGTCAATTTGTCATCAGCCTTAAAGCCATTGTAGTTTGAGGAACCCATCCTCTTCTTTGGTGATTGCTACAAATTAGGACTTTGTCTTCACCTCAGCTCCGATACCATGTAAATTTATGTATATGTTCTATGCTTGATGCAACTTTACTTTCTCTTCAATATTAGATAGCAATCACATAAACAATAAAGTAAAATGCTGATAGAACATACCAGTAGATCCACAGAAGACAAGCCAGAAATATATGTGTGTTGATGCGTTATGGCGGTCAACAGGATGCTTCAACCAGCAAAGTCTCAATATTGTCAGCCAACCAGCAATGTCACACAACCCTCTAGAACAACCAAACAGTCAACTCAAAAGTCAACCCAAAAATTCAACGGTCAACACAAACAACAGCAGCAGCTAGGTCAGCGCTGAAAAGTCAAAGTCAACATTTTGCCTCATGAATAGTGCCAAAAAATGCGGATTAGGAAAATCGAAATTTTGGGAGAGTTTCGGGTCGATTTGACCTTGCGTTGACCAAAGTCAATGTTGGTCAAAGTTTGCTGCAGAATCCCTAGACCGAAATCAGAAATGTGCTGCTGCTGGAAATTTCCCACGTGTGGAGAGAAGAGCCACCAAGGACATCGAACTAATCAGATGAGGAGAGAGGAATGTGTGAGGATGATATGAGTGAAAATGTCCTCCAACATTGACCAATATATATCCATTAGTGAGGGTGTGTGACACAACTGTTGGGGCACAAAACCTTAAGGCCGACCTGCACATATCTTGAATAAATTCAAAATAAATGTTCTACTCATCGGATCAAGATGATCTTTAGATCGATCTTGCACCTCTCCGAAAGAGGAACCCAATAAAAATATTGGTATCTTCATTTGAGCATCACAACATGGAGTTTGGACCTAGTTGTCCAAAATTAACATTAAAGAAGGTTATAGGTGAAAAAATTCCAGTTCAAACAATATTGCCAGAACTTGATGAAGAAGGAAAAATCATATTGGAACCTGAAGCAGTTATGGAAACAAGAACTCGACAGCTACGAAATCGATCAATTTCAGAGTATCTCATCAAGTGGAAGAACTTATCCACTGAAAACTCTACATGGGAGGATGATAATTTTATACAGAAGCACCTAGAGCTACTCAAGTGTTGAGGACAACACTTTTTTAAAGGAGAGAGGCATGTTAGGTCCCTATATTACTAGTGTACTCCCTTATTGTTGTTAGTTTAGCGCCCTTATTGTTATTGTTGTACCCCCATAACCCCAATATTGTTATTATTGTGCCCTTACATTATTATTGTTAGGTCGGCTAGGATTATATTGTGACCCCATGGACTGTTATATATAGAATGAGGTTTTGTCATTTGTATCATCCAAGAATTGTTCATTTATGTAATGTATTGGAGGTTTCCCCCTCAAAGTGGCTTATTTCTAAGGCGTTGATCTCTCTTTTCTTCTATTTTTGGAGCTGGTTCCATAACAACATACATTGGCAAGCACATTCCATTAGGTGGCACCAATACTTATTATAAGTGAAAAAGGCAATCAACTCCAAGGGAATTTCGGTCATGACAAAATCTGTTAGATTATCCCAAATCTTTCTTTATCTTTGCCAATAATAGCTCCTACCAGTTGTAAATGATGGGTATTAGAAATTGGCAGCATATTTTTTTCCGTTTCAATATAAGCTAAAAGATAGATGCAATAATATTAAAATAAATCATATAATATCCTTGCTTCCTGTATATAAAAAGTTTTTTTTTTTTCCTGAAGTACTCACTCTATGATAGCTTTGTCATGTCAACCTGCTATAAAAGTGCTCCAAGCTTTCACTTAATTGAGATACAAACCTAATTGTAATCCACAAGGTATAAAGTTCAAGTTGACCCAATGGAAAAAAAGTATTTTGTCCTCCCACATGCAAGGGTAGAAAACAATTCGAAATTGGTGAATTGGTAAGGAATTATTCCTAACTATTAAACATCTGTTTTCCATTACTGAATTACCCTAATATCTGCACCAATAATATTAGCAACAACGCTTAGTAGCATCCTTCCTGGTTTACAGGGGCTGATTAGTTACATGATGAACCTATTTTGAATCAAGAACACATTATTCAACAAAGCATGAAGATTGCAAAAGTTCAGAATATAAGACCGGGATTTGGAGTGCAAACCAACTTAAGAGCATAGTTATCAACTACATTCATAGAGCTTGGCAAAGAATTTCTAGCAGACAACAATTATTGTAGTTATCGGATCCCCATGCTGTCTCTATCAAAATCTGCTAATTGAAAATTGATCTGCTATCCTCCCATCTGGTAGCTTGAACTGCATAAAATGGCGAAAACGTCAGTCTTATAGTGGTCCCTTGTCCAATTTTAAATTCAATACAATGAGTTGGTGAAGCTTCATGGCATATGATTTTTGCATTAAAATTAAACGGGAAGAAGAAATCCATGTGTACATTCTTCAACTCTATCTATAATAATAGCTAAACTTTAAATCTCACACCAGAGTTTTTTCGAGAAACTTTTATGGGACAAAAATAATTTCATTAATTATTGAATCTCATCATATCAGAGGAACAAAACATACACTACATCAACCAAATTCCTAGATTGTGATATATGCAGTACTAAAATATATCGAGGTTAATTCTTCCACTACAATGAACCAGATTTTTTTTACTGCTACCTATTTTAGCCTCAAACCTAACATAGTTAGTCAAGCCATTCCAATACAACTCAAAAATTCATTTGAGGCCTTTTCCTTCCTCCTATATGTGTTCATGTATGTCTCTACACTCTTATCACACATAACAATATTCACAAAGTCTTCTCCTTCAGTTGGTCAAAAACATGACATCAACCTTGGCTTTTCATGTCCTGCTCAATATCCCAAATGTGATTGTATTTCTCTAATGAAGAGTATGGATGATAATGGCTGTGTTATGGGCCCAACTATTATGAACCCCAGGGCTGCAATAACATGCAGGTTAGTATTTCTATGAAAATGCCATACCCAACTCAGCCACGTTTATTAACAGTTAACTGAGTTTGTTGTAACAGCTGGCTGATCTCTAGTGCAGATCAAATCTAATTGAAATATTAACAGCAGCAGATTCTTTTAATTGAAAAATATGTCTTAATATGTACAGGAAAATATTTACATCAGCAAAGCAAAAGGTGGAAGGGTATACAAAATGGAACTCATATCCTCTTTGTCAAAATTACTAGAGCAGAAATAAAATCACAATATGCTAGGGATTGGCATCCTTTATCAACAAGGCCCCTTTGGCCAACCACTGCATACGTACCTCATCCCTACAAATGGAATAGAAAGTAGACAAAGAACTAACTTCATGGTTGAAAATAGACCTACATCGGATCAGCCATAGAGTAAAAAGGGACTTGAACTGCAGGCAATGCCAAATACCAATAAAGGATGTATGCACCAAATCACTGCAAGCATCCACCCAAGAAAGCTTCCCTTCAGTGGACCCTACCTTAAACAACTGAGCACTAGTCTTGGACATACAGCCATGCTTTCCTTGCAAACCAACAGTACCATTACGTATGCTTTACTGTCTTGGGGCACTGACAAACCGGAAAGCCAAAGAGTCCCTGTTTGTATATGAAGATATATTGTAGATAGAATGTATTGATAAAATATATATTGATAGAAGAATGATTGATGTTACAAATGAGAGCCCCCTTTATACATACTAGGCCGGGTGCCCTTTCATATGAAGAGTAGGGTCTTGTGGATAAGACACACCTTTACACCTTTAGGCTTTCCATATATATATTATTTATTATTATTATGTCTGTTATATTACCACCCTCTTAAGGAATGCTTTGTCCTCAAAGCATAATATAACAGAATTCTCTCTGGTTGTGATCATCCCTTATCTATTTCATAGATTTGAATTTGGCATGTAGGGATTTAGTCTTCTTCCTTGTGGACCCCATCTCTTTCCCCTCATCCTTTTTAATTTAATTTATATATATATATATATATATATATATGACTTTTATTTATATCTATTATATATATATCTTTTATTAATATATTATTTTAATTATTTTATTAACCTAAGTCTTATATTTTTAACCACAATTTTATCACACCACAAGTTGTATGGATGGTCGTGTCTTTTGGAAACTTTAGAATTTTACTTCGTATGGATGGTATTGTACAATGAGCAAACAGGCTACTAATAATGCAACTTCAACTTCTAGTATCTAGCCGAAGAACCTAAGTACACCTTTAACTTCGACTTCCTGTTACTAGCCGAAGAACCGTGTACACCTTTGCTAATGTTTTTGACGAAATTAGCAAAGATGGATTAATGGTCAATGTATGGTTAAAACCGTATGGACTGCACTCATGTTTTGTACAGGGAAGCGACAAAGGACTATAATAGAATCTGCATCATCTTCATGTTCATCTTTAGACTCATAAATAATGATTTCTATTGTGCTCTGAAGGGGCGTGTAACCCCTCCATCCATGGGGGTACATATATTTTCCCAGTGTAGCACTCACCACCATTGTAAGGCCAAGGTCACAAGTTAAAGCCATGTAAATACCATGTGAGGCCCTATATTAGGTATCCTACACCCAGGTCTTGTTGATTTGAGTTTGATTTGGTCGGACCATGTCTTGTCCCTTGAAAGTTTCTTTGAGGTGATCTCGTCCCTTAACAGATCGGAGCACCTTGGTGGACTTATCATCTGGACCCATGGTCTTAGAGGAGCCAACATTTGAAGGGGTGATCACTGGTGTATGCGCTAGTCTAGCCCACATCAAGATGCACCTATGTCATCCCACATGGATATAGTCTATAGAGTCTGTAGGTGACCTTGCCCTTGGTGTAGTATTCCTCATGACAAGTCTTAGAGCATCGTAGTCTCTCGTGACAGTTTTCACATTTCTCGTGGTAGTTTGTTAGGTCCCTAGATTACTATTGCAGTCCCTTATTGCTATTAGTGTAACACCCTTATTGTTATTGTTGTATCCCTGTAACCCCCATATTGTTATTATTGTGCCCTTATGTTATTATTGTTAGGTCGACTAGGATTATATTGTGACCCCATGGACTCCTATATATAGAAGGAGGTTTTGTCATTTGTATCATCCAAGAATTGTTCATTTATGTAATGCAAACTTGCCCCCTCGAAGTGGCTGAATTTTAAGACGTTGATCTCTCTTTTCTTCTATTTTTGGAGTTGGTTTCATAACATTTGGGTATCAGAGCTTTGGATTCTAGGGTTTCGTTGCTCCAAATAGGTCATCGTGGCATTTTCGCTATAACATTTTTTCTTCGAAGACTCGGAAGCTGAAATTTTTAACACATGAAGCCAAAATCCCGAGGAACGTCGTGTAAAAATTTCAGATCTTGGTTCGCAATATTTTCGAAGATATGATCTGTGGGAGTTAGGGTTTTTACAACCTCCCGAATTTCATCTAAAAGAGGCGACCTTGGGAAATCGTCATAACTCTCTCTCTCTGAGCATCAGATTGAAATTCTGTAAGAAGTGGCTGAAAGAGCACAGACTGTAGTTTTCTGTGTATCAAATTCAAAGCCGAAGGAGGATACAGTGACATGTGGCACGATGTACAAGTTCGCTCTACTGAACCAGTCCATAATTAGGTCATTGTGGGAGATTGGGCATAACTTTGCCTTGAAGCATCCAAATCAGGTCATACCTGTGGCATTCGAAAGAAGATTCAGAGGGCTACTACATGACCAAATTTAGATATTGAAGATCTGAAATCACAGAGATAATTTAGTTTCAATATTGAGCTCCTCAAAAGCAAGAAAAATGTGTGTATTTTTTTTCCAAATTGCTTAAGTCTTGTTTGAAAAATCAGTTTGAAGTGATCCCAAGGGCATATTGAAGCATAGATATCAATATCGGGTTTTAAAATGCCCCACTAAAAAGAATTCAACACCCATTAAGCGTTCAAAATACTCTACTATGACTCATGAAAATGAAGAAGTGCAACATGATATATCAAAATTACAAGAACAAGTGCACCAAATTTCGCTCCCACAAAAAGCAACAAAAAATGAAAAGGAAGTTTTGAAGAAAAGTGTGGAAGCTAAGATGGATGGTTTGAAGAAGGGCATGGAAGCTAATATGGATGGTTTGAAGGAAGGCGTGATGGATAGTTTGAATAATGGCATGGAAGACATGGAAGCTAAGATCGAAGAAAAAATGAAAGACAACATGGAAGATATGAAGAATTATCTAAAAGTAGACATGGAAGGTTTGACAAATTTGATATAAGAAATGATTCCTAATGGAGAAAAGATAGTAGAGGAAACTCATGATGAGAACAAAATAAATGTTAATCGTGATTTCATAAACTCGAATGTTGGATGGAAGAACCACCGTATTCCAAAGATTGATATGAGGAAGTTTGATGGCAAGGATCCCATAACATGGATACTACAGATGGAGAAATATTTTGATCTCAATAATGTGCAAAACACACAAAAGGTATGCATTGCAACTTTATATTTAGAACAAAATACATTTGTATGGTATCGATGGCTTTGCTCCCGTAAAACTATTGTCACTTGGTCAATTTTTACGAAGGAAATGATAGCACATTATGAGGATACAAAGAGCAACCTCTTTAGCCAATTGATAAATCTCAAACAAAAGGGTTCAGTGGTGGAGCACATTGAGGACTTCCAAAAATTGAATATAATGGTAACTGATATTCTAGAGGAACACAAGATTGATGTCTTCATAGGGATTTTAAAGGATAACATCCAACATGAGGTTCGCGTTTGGGAACCTGATTCATTGGAGAAGGCATTTAGGTTGGCAAGAAAAATTGAATGTAAAATTATGGCGACAAGGAAGCCTACCACTCACATCTATAAAGATGGAAGTGTTGCTACTCTCAGACTTCCACAACCTACAAGGTTGACACCACAACAATTGGAAGAAAAAAGAGCAAAAGGACTTTGCTACAGCCGTGATAGCAAATACACTAAAGGTCATAAGTGTGCTGAGAAGAAATATTTTACATAGATTGTGAAAAGGAGGAAGAAAATGAAAAAGAATTTTCAAAAGAAGAGGATACACACTGGAAACCAACCCTAGAGAAAGAAGAAATGAGTCCGACCATAATCATGTAATGCATTAGTAGGCATTACCACTCATCAAACTCTCAAGATAGAAGGACATATCAAGAAGAAAATGGTAATAGTGTTGATTGATTTAGGTAGTACCCATAATTTATTCATTGTAAGGTAGCCAAGGAATTGAAATGCTTCCTATACCTAGCACCAGAATGTCAGGTGATGGTTGCAAATGGAGGAACTATAAATTGCTCTGGAAAATGCCATAATATCAAGCTAACCATGGGGGAATATGTATTGAATAGTCCAATGCTTTCCATTCCAATGGGAGGTGCTGATGTTGTACTAGGAGTACAATGGTTACAATCTTTGGAGACGGTAGCTTTTAATTTTCAAGAACTTTTCTTGAAATTATTTTTGGAAGGAAAGGAAGTCGAATTACGGGGTATCACAGGGAAGTCAGGAAAGATAATAAGCTCTAATGTCATGACAAAGCTTCTGAAGAAAGAACAACGAGGTGTAATTGCACAATTATGCTCACTAGAAGTTCCAACATCAAAATCATCTATTTCTCCAGATCTCCAAAAGTCTTGGACAATCATTCTAAGGTGTTTGAAACTCCCAAAGGACTCCCACCTATTCGTGATCATGATCATGCTATTAATTTGATTCCAGGAAGTGTTCCTTCAAACATCAGGCCTTACATATATCCTTATGCCCAAAAGAGTGAAATTGAATGTATGATTGCAGAATGTGAAAAATCCTAAATCTGGATTCCTACTGCAACAAATCTGAATTACTTCTCCTATTATTTTTCATAATTATTCCATTACAGTGAAATATCAAAGTAATTACTGAAGCAGTCTACATAAATAATGCTGCGGAATAAATCTAAGTGCTGAAACAAACTGAACAAAATACAATGAAAAACATCCACATTTGACACGGTTATTTTTGGACTAAGTCCCTGGAAAAACACAACTTGAGAAAACCGGTGCAATAGATCTAAGGGTTTTATATTATTAAGCAGTAGAATCTTGAGTACAAATAGGGTGCCAATATCCGGCTCACCCTTCAGAGAAAATCTTGGCAATAGAAGAAATGGGAGATATATCATATACCTCACTCTGTAAATCCCCAACTGATCTAAACATCGTTGGTGAAGCCCCTCTCTGCCACTGCGTGATGCCTACGCTGTAACTGCGTAAGCCTGCGTGGGCAAGCTGGAGAACTGCATCACCTCTCCTCTGCAACTGATCAAGCTGATATGAAACTTAGTTTTGGCCCTCCTGGCTCAGAAACCCCAGCTTCTAGCTATCTTCGGACTGAATCAAGAAGGCAATGCGTCACTGCTGCGTGATTCCCTTCAGGAACTGCGTCACCCCTCTAAGTGACTGCGTTGCCTCTCTTTGCATCACTGCTGCCTCTCTCTGAAATGTACTCCTGGCCCTCCTGACCAGTTACTGCATCTGCCCCTCTCTGAAATTGATCACTGAATCAAATCACTTAGCAAACCCAGCCGTAGTGATTCGATCTTGATCAAAAAGATGTGTCTCTCTCACAAGCTCGAAAATGCCAAAATGCTCAATGTGTTTTCCATAGGCCCCTCACCCTCCTTATATTCTTCCGTTGACCCTCCAACGACTAAGATTAAAACATAATCAAGGACTAAGCTTAACTTAGAGGTGATCCATGACTTTATCTAGAAGATTCACACTTAGTTTAATTAATACCCTTTAATTAATCAGTTTCCCTAAGTTTAGACTTAGGAAAACATTAAAAAACCATTAATTAATTTAATTAAACCATCTCTAAGTGGAATTTTCCAAAATCCTTTCTGGGTATTATGGAATACATGTGTCTTAGCCTGTATACAAAATTACAAGGCTAGAGCACATTTGATGCTACCATAAATCAACACAGAAATGTTAGAGGCTGATATAATTCAACCTAGTCAAAGTTCTTTCTCTGCTGCAGTAGTATTGGTGCACAAGAAGGATGGATCATGGCGCATGTGTCTGGATTATAGGGAGCTCAATAAGCTCACTATTAAAGATAAATTTCCCATTCTTGTGATTGATAAATTATTGGATGAATTACATGGAGCAATTTATTTTACCAAATTGGATCTTCTTCAGGATATCATCAAATTAGAATGAAAACTGAAGATATTCCGAAAACAACATTTCAAACTCGTGAAGCTCATTATGAATTTTTGGTCATGCCTTTTGGCCTTATCAATGCGCCTTCTACATTTCAAGGGTTGATGAATTCCATTTTCAAACCCTTCCTTAGAAAATTTGTGTTAGTATTTTTTGATGATATAATAATCTACTGCAGGTCTTGGAAGGATCATGTTCAACATGTTGACAGGGTGCTCAAACTATTGGAAGAGAAACTATTATATGCAAAAACCTCCAAATGTTTCTTTGGAGTACAAGAGGTGGAATATTTGGTTCATATTGTATCTCACAAGGGTGTTAAGGTAGACCCTAACAAAATTAAAGCCATTAAGGAATGGAAAATCCCCACAACCATAAAGCAGTTGCGAGGATTTCTCAGGTTAACAAGGTATTATCGCAAGTTTGTTAAGAATTATGGGAGAATAGCAACACCTCTAACAACATTATTGAAGAAAGATCATTT
This sequence comes from Pinus albicaulis, assembly GCA_034641835.2. Taxonomy (NCBI): domain Eukaryota; kingdom Viridiplantae; phylum Streptophyta; class Pinopsida; order Pinales; family Pinaceae; genus Pinus; species Pinus albicaulis. Next base: position 1,660,868,596 of record CM076579.1, read on the forward strand.
TCATGAACTTCTGAAGCAACTAAGCCTTTGAACATCTTAAAGAGCCAATGTGCCTAGCACCGGTCTTAGCTACGCCAGACTTAAAAAAAAACTTTATTGTGGAATGTGATGCCTCAGGAAATGGAATTGGTGTTGCTTTAATGCAAGAAGGAAGACCCATTGCTTTTGAAAGTTGTCTAATCAAAGGAAAGTATCTACAGAACGCTATTTATGAGAAGGAAATGTTGGCAATACTACATACACTAAAGAAATGGCAACCTTACCTAATGGGAAGACACTTCAAGGTAAAAACTGATCATGATAGTCTTAAACACTTTTTGAAATAAAGACTATCTTCAGAAGAGCAGCAAAAATGGGTCACAAAGATGTTAGGTTATGACTTTGAATAAGAGCTCCAACATCTCTCTGTCGAAGAAGTGTTTACCACCTGTGATAGCACTCACAATGCCAAAGTCTGTAGAAGTGGAGTAGCACCTCCATGCATGTTCCACCACTCAAGAGAAAAAAAAAATCTCTCGATCTCCAATTGCATGCATGCTTCCAAATGGACCAATGCTAAGCATATAGTTGCTCAATTGTTTCTGTACCATGGTAGTCTCCTCCTCATTAGGGACTTATTTATCCAATGCTCTCATATAGAACCTCTGGATCTAGGTTTGGTTTTCTCCTGCTCCCCCCCCCAGGTTTTGGTGTTGAAAGCCATGATGGATGATAATACTTAGGTGTCAGAACATATGCTAAGGCATGCAATGGAACGTTTAACATATCCCATCGTTTTTCCACCTCTACACAAATATAATTGTACAAGGTGATATCTATAGGCTCAATAATGTCTTTAATATTCCCCAACATGCTATCCAATTTCTTATACACCTCCCCAATTATTGGTTGATCTGAAAGCATTGCGCCATTCCTTACGAGGCTTCAGGAGATTCGAGACCAGTTGGCAGCCATGGGATCCACCCCATCTTCGACAACTATGGTGAGGCTAGCCCGTAACGCAGTCACGGAGGAGTGGCAAGTTTTTTTCCAAAGCATTTTGGGCAGGGCTATGCTTCCTAGTTGGGAGGATATGTAGGAAGCACTTGAGGAGGAAGAGCTGAGGAGAGATCTAGTCAAGTGAAAGCTTGACGGTAGCAGCGGGAGCAGATCGAAGGCTTTGGAGGAGGATAATGCAACCCTCGCATCGAAAGGGCAGCAAGGGCAACAGAGACAAAAGAGAGATGTCTCGAAGGTGAGATGCTTCAGATGTGGTGAGATGGGCCACTTTGCATCACAATGTCCTTTGAAGAAAAAGGACAAGGATGAGAAGCATGATTCGAAAGTTGCAAACACAAAGATCGAGTAGGATGAGTTCGCCATGAGTGCCCATGCTTCACCTGGAAAGAAGTGGGGCGACATTGAACTGTAGTTGACTCTGAACTTCAGTTGGGCAGGATCCTTGAGGAGCCCACCTCATGGATCATTACCTTGCTACGGGAGCCCATAATCAGCAGTAGCGGGATGGAGGAGTTTTTAGTGGGAGTCGAGGAGTGATGGGGCGACAGTTGCAGCAGGGAGCAACGCCTACTTCTAGAGCAATGCAACAACAACGTAGCAACAATAGTACAATGCACAGTGGTGCAGCACAATGTTGCGCAGTACAGAGCAACAACAGCGCAGTGAATTAGAGGGACAACACAGTAGTTATCAGCAATCAGAGTCTTCAGCAATGAGGTGCATCCACTGAACACGTGTTCAGTCTTGGGTGATTTCAGTTGTTTCTCTCAGCAACTGAGTTGCAGTGCAGATGCTGTGTTAGCAGCATAGCAGATGCAACACTTGAGAGGGGCGCTGTAGTACAGATGCAGCAGTGGCAGTGGCAATGTCATGGGCAGCAACAACGCAGTGGCTGATGGACTTTAGCAACGCAGAGGATGCTTCAGGGACAGACCAGTATGCACCAAGCATATTGTTAGAGCACCTTCCTCGCTAAGAGGGAGTGCTGATTTTTGTAGCATCGGAAAGTGCTCTAAGCCCCAAATTTTGTGGAGGCTTAGACACTGATATTGCAAAGAACCCAGAAACCGCTTGTGAAATTCCACTCAGTTAATGTTTTATTAAAATAATTAATTATTTTAATGGGGACCCTACTTAGGGAAATTAAATAATTAAAGGACATTAATAAAACAAAGTGTGAATGATCTAGAAAAAGTGAAGATCAAGTTTAATATAATCTTATCCGTTGATTAGAGATCTAATCTCGGTTGTTGATGTCTCAATGAGAAGACTATAAAGGAAGACTTGAGGGTCATTTGGAAAGACACACCAAGTGAGTCTTGTGATCAAATTCTTCTAACGGAGTAGTGCTCAGACGAAGATCAGATCTAAGTGATTTAGTGCAGTGAGGGCCAGAGTGATTTTGGTTGGAGATTTTCTTGAGCCAGAGAATACATCGCAGAGAAGGAAGAGAGCAACATCAGCAATGGCAGCGTAGCAGCTACGCAGAGACTACGCAGAGCCAACACTGGAAGCGCAATAGCTTAGAGGAGGATCGAGTTTCAGCAGAGGATCAGTCAGATCCAGTGTTGGAAAGCCAGGGTGTGAGACCGGAAGGGACCAGAGGGTTAGATCCATCCAACAGAAGATCAACAATGAAGAAGCCACACAGTCCCCACGCAGAGTGACGCAGAGCAGTGGAGGGCTTGCCATCCAGGGTTTGCTGATCAGTCAGGCTTCCAGTATTAGAGTGAGGTTTCTCTCACTAAATCTCTGTCAGTCATATTCTCTGCAGGGATAGCCAGAAAGGCATCCCAGATTGTATTCAAAAAATCATTGCTGAATAATACAAACCCTCAGATCTATTGCACCGGTTTTCACACATTGGATTTTTCAGGGGACTTAGTCCAAAATAAAGGTGTCCTATGTGTGATTGATTTCTTGCTCAGTTTCCTTGTTTCAGAATCATATTAATTAAGTGTAGGTTGCTTCAGTAGTTACTTCGATAATTCATTCTAAATTAATTCTGTAAATGTAATTTACATAATAGGAGACGTAAACTCAGATTGTTGCAGTAGGATTCCTATGATTGGTAGGATCCTTGAGGAGTCCACCTTTGGGATCAATACCTTGCTACGGAAGCCCATAGCAGCAGTAGCAGGATGGACTAGTGGCAGTTGATGTAGTCAGGTGCTAGAGTGACAGATGTAGTAGCTGGTAGCAGTTAGGACTCAGGATTGAGCAACGCAGAGCAGAGTTGGCAACAATGCAGTGGGTACATTGCAAAGTCAACAACAGCGCAGAGGCTTCAGTGACAACGCAGAGACTAGTAGCATTCAGAACGCGGGTGACAGATGCATCAGACTGGACAAAACTGGTTCAATTTGATGGACAGTTCTCATTTGCAGCAGTAACAGATGAGAGACAGTTGCAAATGTTGCAGTGGTAGCAGCAACAAAGTTGCAGTAGTTGGCAACAGTATGCAGGGGTCAGTAGCAGCACAGATGTAGCGCAGAATCAAAGTTGCGTAGTAGTTGGTGGGTAGCAGTAGCCAAACATCAGCAACACAGTAGGAGATCGTGCATAATCAGAGTATTGCTATTAAGAGGGCAACATTACTAGAGCACATTCCTCGCTAAGACGGAGTATTGGTTTTTGCAACATCGAATGTGCTCTAGCCTTGAGACTTTGTAGAGAGGCTAAGACACATGCATTCTCCAAAGCCAAGAAACCATTTGCGAAAATTCCATCTAGAGATGGCTTAATTAAAATAATTAATCTGTTTTTAATATTTCCTAAGTCTAAACTTAGGAAATATGATTAATTAAAAGGTATTAATTAAGTCAGGTGTGAATCTTCTAGAAAAAGACGTGGATTGAATCTTAGTTAATCTTAGCGATCGACTAAGTTTTAATCATGGTCGTTGAAGTCTCAACGAGAGATTATAAGAAGAACTCGATGGGCACTTGGAGTATACACTAGAGCAGATCAAATTCACTCGGAGATCGATTTCAGAGTCAGTGAGCTTGTTACAGTGATAGAGGGGCAGGGATAGTAAGACCGGAGGAAGCTTTTCCAGGTCCGGTGAGTGAAAAGTAGAGAGGTAGCAAGTGCCATAGAGAGGTAGCGTTGAAGCCACGCAAAGGCAGTGCAGAGCTTTAGAGGAGATCTGTATTTTCGTTGGGAGACAGAGTTGATTTAGTGCCAAAGGCCAGAGTGAGAGACGAGAGGGCTAGGAGGGTCAAGTTTCCAGAAAACGGTTGATCTAATAACAAAGGTGACGCAGTTCCTAACTGTGTGACGCAGTACTGCGTAGGCTAACACAGTGACTACGTGGAGGCAGTGCAGAGAAGCTCATCCGGAGCCCGAATCAGTTTCGGATCGCCAGTTGCAGAGTGAGATTTTTGTCACTAACTTATTGTTAGATTTACTCTGAATGGTTTTCTAGATTTAGAGCAACCACCAGTGTGTACTTAGAATTTACAACTGCATAATATACAAACCCTCAGCTGCTGCACCGGTTTTCCTACATTGGGTTTTTTTGGGGACTTAATCCAAAAATAACTGAGTTATTTGTGTGTGTGTTTCTATCTTTCCCGCGTTGTATTTATTCCACTGTATTTATTTTTGGAGGGTTGTAGCGTATTGATTTCGATATTTACCGTATCAAACAGTAAATAATTTGTTCAGTAATTTAACAAATAGAAGAAATCTAATCAATTGCTACAGTAGGATTCCAAATTGCGGCATTTTCACAGGTTTAGTCGTCGATATGTGCAGATAACAGGTCTACAGTGACCAAGAGATTCTTGGAGTTCTCGTGACCTCCCGTTTGAGTAACTTTGCCCACTTCTTCAAGAGATCATGTACTAGTTCGAGCCAGATGTTACCCACCACTTCTTGGGTAATATCCCTAGGAGAAATTTTTTCTCCATGATGGTCCTCAGCTGGCAGCACCTTGCAGGCATCAACTAGTTCGTTGTGCCATTTCTCCGCCACCTGAGCCAGCCATGTGGTCCCTCACCCATCTGTATTTATCGTATGTTTGAAGGTGGCCCCCCTGAACCCAAAGGTATGTCTTGTCATTTGGTAATTAAGTTATTGGGTTTACTAATCATGGAAACTTTTAGGCATGGATTAATGAGGGGATTCGGCAGAAAGGGTGGGCTTAGTTTGTGCTTATGCCTCCTTGACCTCTTTTGGATGTTACCCTTGGATTTTAGTCCTGTGGGATCTCCTTTACTGACCATTTGGTTTTAGGGTGGTACTACTTGGGAAACCTCGACTTTGGTTGCGTGGTCTCGCTCCCTTATCCACATATATCACTCCCCTTCCACTCATTATTGTGAAATTTTCAAATCTGAAAATTATTATTACAGTGATTGATTTATATCGCCTACTTATTAGATAAATTATTTACAGATGCTTCAGTAAATTTTGAAATAAACACAGCTACAGTACTTCATTCTAATCAAAAGCAGAAGAACAAAAATAACACATGTAGCACAATAGAAACAACCATATGAACACAGTTATTTTTGGACAATTGTCCCTGAAAAAACCCAATGTGGAAAAACCGGTGCAGCAGATGAGGGTTTGTATTTATCTTAATTAATGAAAAGATCATTTACAGAACTCTTGGTGAGAAAAGTAAATTAGCATACACCTGGCATGATAATCCGGACACACCGAAAGAATTCTTGACCCTTAGGGTGACCTCCTACACCCTCTGCATCATCCTGCGTAGCTGCTCTCCGCAGTCCCTCCTTGGAATGCGTAACTCTGCGTCGAGGGGTTGGTGCTGCTCCTTAACACTCCCTTCCCTTCACCCTTCTGCCTTCTCCTTCTCTGTTAGTTGACTTCTCCCTCTTCCTTCTGCCTCTGCAATCTCGCCTCTACAAACTCACCCACTGAAATCGAATTCTCTTACTTTAGAATCGATTTCCTTTGGGTACTGAGAATGTCCCCGACTTGATTTCCAAATGACCCTCAAGCCTCTTCTTATAATCTTCTCACTGATGAATCAATAGCCAAGATTATATTTTTAATCAATGGCTCAGATTAAAAGATGACTTGTTCATTGTTTTCTAGAAGATTCACACTCTGCTTTATTAATACCCTTTAATTATTTAATTTCCCTAAGTTTAGACTTACGATCTACATTAAAATAATTAATTATTTTAATAAAGCAAGATCCGAGTGGAATTTCCACAAACGATTTCTCAGTTCTTTGGATAACTGTTGTCCAAGCTTCTCCACCAATTTTGAGACTTGGAACAATTCTCAATGCTATAAAATCAACACTCCCTCTTAGTGAGGAAAGTGTTTCAGCAAGATACCATTGTACTGCTCTGACTCTAGAAAATCTGCAGCGCTGATGATGTCTTGGCTGCTGCCCCTCATCTCTGCGTTGCTGCCCTCTGTACTGCTGCCCGTGACACTGTCTCTGCCACTGCCTCATCTGTACTGCAGCTCCCTCTCTCTCTGTAGACCACCCGTTCCTCTAATGAAAGGGGTTCTCAACCATCCCCATCTTCTCTCTGAAGTAAGTGAACTTAATCTTACCCAGAGCCTTGGTGAGGATATTTGCCACTTGTTCACCTGTAGGAGTGTATCTCAGTTGTACTGCTCCCCGTTGGACATAGTCCCTGATGAAGTGGCGTCGAATATCAATGTTTTTCAACTAGTCATGAAACACAGGTTTCTCATAGAGCTTAATGCAACTCTGATTATCACACATAAACCCGGTTGGCTCCATCCTCTTCTTGAGTAGGTTCAAGAGTAATTTACGAAGCCACATGGCCTCGCACGAAGCTATGTTTGCTGCCATATACTCTGCCTCGGCTGAACTTAGTGCGACAAACTTCTGTTTCTTGCTGCACCAGGAGGTCATTCCTGATCCGAGACTGAAACAATACACATTGGTACTCTTCCGATCCACTATGCTTCTAGCCCAATCTGCATCAGTAAACCCACTCAACTGGACATCATTGCCCTTGGTGTACTTCAATCCATACTCGACTGTCCCCTTTAGATTTCTGAGAACATGTTTGGCCTAGTGAGCCCTCCTTGGTTCCACCATGAACTGACAAAGGTTATTCGTTGCATAATAAAAGTTTGGTCTAGTATTGACCAAATACATCAATGATCCGATGAGCTGCCTATACAAGGTGGTATCAGCCTCATCATCCTCCGTTGTGTCTATCTTCTTCCAGTTAGTAATCATTGGCGTGGCCATGGGTCTATAGTCTTCCATCTGAAATCTCTTCAGGATTTATGTAGTGTATCTTCCTTGCCCTAGGAAGATTTCTCCCTTCTGCTACCAGACTTCTAACCCAAGAAAATAGTGCATCTGCCCCAGATCCTTCATGTCAAATTCCGTAGCTAGATTCTCCTTGCAGTCCTTGATGAGCTTAGATGATCCAGTAAGAAATAGATCATATGCATATAATACCAGAATTAACGACTCATCCCCTACGCTCAAGTAGTAGAGATTCGGATCTGCGTCACTCTTGACGAACCACATCTTCTGCAAATAGCTATCAATTCGCCCATACCATGCCCTGAGGGCTTGTTTTAAACCATACAAGGCTTTCTTAAGCCTGCAAACATGAGTCTTCTGCTCATGTATCTCGAAGCCCTCTGGTTGTTCTATGTACACTTCCTCCTCTATCACCCCGTTCAAGAATGTTGTCTTGACATCTATCTGGTGAATCTCCCATCCCATTTGCATTGCTAGAGAGATGACGGATCTGATAGAATTGTAGTGAGCGACAGGGGCGAAGGTTTCCTCATAATCAATCCCTTCCTTTTGTGCGTACCCCTTAGCTACAAATCTGGCCTTGAACTTCTCTATGCTGCTGTCTGCAGCATACTTGATCTTGTAGATCGACCTTGATCCTACAACTGTTCTGTCCTATGGTCTAAGGACTACTTCCCAGACATCGTTCGTCATGATGGAGCTATACTCCTTCACCATGGCATCCACCCATATTTGATGCTGAGTTGCTTCCCGAAAGCTGCAAGGTTCTCCAACCTGAGCAACCAAGGCCTGGTATCTGTCAGGTTCTCTCTGTACCCTCTTCTCGTCTCTACGGGCTCCAACAAATTCCTTTGCATCCTTGAGAATTTGTTGGAGTTCTCTGCTCGGTCTTCCACTGGTGGAGGGCGGTCTTACCTTGCTCTCCTATTTGTTCTTCTTCGGAGGAACTCTCCTCAGAATCCTGTGCTGTGGAGAGGCACTTGATCCATCCTCTTTTGGTCACTGAGGCTGTACTAGTGGATCCACGTCAACCTGCATATCTGTAGCCTTTTCTCGAGATTTCCTTAAGGCTCTCTCCTCCAAGAATTTCACATCCCGCTTTACTACGATCTTTCTGCTCTCTGGAGTATAGATGCGATATGCTTTCGCATTTTCACTATAGCCCACAAGAAAACCCTTTTCTGCAGTCTGATCCAACTTCTTCCTCTTCTCATCTGGAACGTGGTAGTACATAATGCTACCAAATATCCTGATATGGCTCACCTTCGGCTTGCTTCCTGTGAACACACTCTCAGGAGTTACCTTCCCCAATGCTCTATGGGGTACTTTGTTCTGCACATATACCATTGTATTGCAGACTTCTGCCCACAAAAATTTGGGCATATCTTGGTCATACAGCATTGCCCTTGTAGCCTCTACTATGGTTCGGTTCTTCCTTTTTGCAACTCCATTATGCTCTGGATTGTATGGAGTTGTCCATTCTCTCTTGACGCCTTCCTTTGTGCAGAAACTGGTGAAGTCCTTATCGATATATTCTCCACCATTATCTGACCGCAGTTTCTTGATCTTCTTTCCTGCTGAATTTTCTACCAATGCTTTAAACTCTTTGAACCGTTCAAAGACTTCATCTTTGGTTTTGAGAAAATAGATCCAAGTCTTTCTGGAATGATCATCAATAAAGGTAGCAAAATACTTTGTACCACTAAGAGCGGTTGTGGACATTGGACCGCAAATATCCGAGTGTATTAGTTCCAATACGCTCTTGGCCCTATCGCTGCTTCTTGGAAATGCTGCTTTAGCATACTTCCCTAGTACGTATCCCCTGCAGACTTCATCTCTCCTTGTGCTGAGTTCAGGAGCTCTTATGATAGTATTATTGAGAATCCTCAAGGCTCCATGATGTAGATGCCCCATCCTTCTGTGCCATAATTCATTCAGATCTCTTTCGTCCGTACTTCCAATCAAAGCCACGGGGAATTCAAGCTAGAGTTTATATAGCTTATGACTCCTTACTCCAATTTGTGCCTTCTTGCTCCAGCTAGGATGTTTGACATAAACTTTGTTTCCAATAAAGTATACGTCATAACCCTTGTTCTGAAGCTAAGACACTGAGAGTAAATTCATTCCCAACCTTGGTACATGCAAAACGTTTGTGGCCTGAATCTTGTTGCCAGCTTCTGTCTAAAATGTTATGGTACCTCTTCCAACGGGGGTACACTTGGCCTTATTTCCCATTGTAATCTAGAAATTCATCTGTTCTTCTGGGTAGCTCGAAAAACATTTTCGAACCCTTGTCATATGAGCAGATGCTCCACTGTCAATATACCAAACACCTGGAGGAGTCGTGCTTGACACACAAGCGAGATCCTCCTCTAGTCTAGATGCCAACACCGTCATGTCATGTTCCCTCTGCGTTTCTACGTGCCCTGGGGGACTGCGTGAACCCTTCTGGGTGTCGGATCTTTGGTCCATAGCAGATCCTCCCATTCTGTCTTTAGCCTTTTCCTCTGATACCATGTAAAATTTTCAAATCTGAAAATTATTATAGCAGTGATTGATTTATTTCGCCTACTTATTAGATAAGTTATTTACAGATGCTTCAGTAAATTTTGATATAAACACAGTTGCAGTACTTCTCTCTAATCAAAAGCAGAAGAACAGAAATAACACATGTAGAACAATAGAAACAACCATATGAACACAATTATTTTTGGACAATTGTACCCGGGAAAACCCAATGTGGGATGGTGCAACAGATGAGGGTTTGTATTTATCTTCAGTAATGAAAAGATATTTTACAGAAGTCTTGGTGAGAAAAGTAAATTAGCATATGCTTGGCATGATATTTCCAGACACACAAAAGAATTCTTGACCCTCAGGGTGACCTCCTACATCCTCTGCGTCATCCTGCGTAGCTTCTCTGCGCAGTCCCTCCCTAGACTGCGTAACTCTGCGTGGAGGGGTTGGTGATGCTCCTCAGCACTCCCTTCTCTTCACCCTTCTGCCTTCTCCTTCTCTGTTAGCTGACTTCTCCCTCCTCCTTCTGCCTTTGGAATCTCGCCTCTACAAACTCACTCACTAAAATCGAATTCTCTTACTTCAGAATCAATTTCCTTTGAGTACTGAGAATGCCCCCGCCTTGATTTCCAAATGGCCCTCAAGCCTCTTCTTATAATCTTCTCGCTGATGAATCAACGACCAAGATTATATCTTTAATCAATGGCTCAGATTAAAAGATGACTTGTTCTTTGTTTTCTAGAAGATTCACACTCTGCTTTATTAATACCCTTTAATTATTTAATTTCCCTAAGTTTAGACTTAGGGTTTGCATTAAAATAATTAATTGTTTTAATAAAGCAAGATCCGAGTGGAATTTCCACAAACGATTTCTGCGTTCTCTAGATAACTGCTATCCAAGTCTCTCCACCAATTTTGAGACTTGGAACACTTCTGGATGCTATAAAATCAACAATTATACCCCCATTCATCATCTCTCCCACCTGGGTCCACATTTCCTCATTGGGTCCACATAGTGTTAGCCTCCCCATTCCCTTGCCCCCCTTTTGGATCAGGCTTGGAACGATGCCTCGAAAGTTGAGGCAGTTGAAAAGAAAAGTAAAAGCATAAATGGCCACATTCAATAGGAAAATTTACCACAAGATGCAAAAGATGGTCGGGACAAACATAATTAGCACGTGAGAAAAAGCCAATGCATGAGCTCTACCCCATACCCATGGCCATCATCCTGTTTCCATAGGCCCTAGATGAGCCTGCTTTATCATTTGGGAACCAATGATTGTCCCAACCCCTAGAGGGAAATGAACCGCCTCACCAAAAAGGGGGTAATCACTGCTATATCTTACACATCATTCTATTATCCTTTGAGCCTTGAACAGTTAATCAAAGAAAATTCATAGAAGGCAAAAGGCACATAAATAAGGGTGGAAAAATCAAGGTCGGGTCACCTCATGTACCACGATTGCTCCCTCCTACACCTTATATACCCAGGTGTGGGCTTCCCTTTTTTTAGCTACCCTTGTTCCCCAATATGTGGCCCAGGATTGCCCCTCTCATTCCCTATTCCATTTCACCTCTTTATCACATGCCACCACCATTTGAGGGATATACCTTGGACATAATATCCCCTCTAAGTGTAGAAGCCATCTAATTAGGTACCTGGCTAACCCCCTTTGGAGCTTCGAGACATTAGCACATGCCAAATACCACTACGAAAGGGCATGCCATTATGAAGTGCCCGCTTGTTGTCCATGGTTTGTAAGCTCTTTTACACGATTATTCTAATTAGTTGTTGTACTGGAAGGCTAGGGGACACATTGAATCTTATGCAAGATTACAAATGGTGTCCATTTGGGTTTGGTCTCCCTATACAGGGTCCTAACCTTCTGGAGGGCTACATTGGCACATATAGGTTGTGTGTAGAGAGCCATGGGCCTCCACAGTGGCAGACAACACTCCATGGATCCCCACTGATATCCAGAGATTACTAGAGATCCACCTTTGGGACGAGGATGATGCACTTGTTACACTATGACCAACTGGCCCCCACAAGAGCACCACACACTTGGTAGGACTTGTACGATGACATGTCAACATTCATTCCATCATTTGAGCCCTTACAGATGATCTATAGGCATCTTCAACTCATATGGAGACCCATGGGGTCAAAGTTGTGCCCCCACACCCACTGGTAGCATCACAAGTCTACTACTTAGAGAACAAGGGGCCATCCCCTTGTCCATCACCTTTTGAGGATTTTATTCATCATCATGGCACATATGGACCTCATCAGGCCTCTTGGAGGGCTCCATGACATGCATGTATTATAATTTGACCTCCTGAGAAGCTTATTATTTCATTTATGAGCTAGTTTGGTGGGCTTGTCACCAAAAGTTAGGTTATTTGCACATTATTTCATGTTTAGGGGCTAATGTAGGTCCATTATCTAAATCAAACTCCTAATTGGTGTATAAATAGGAGTTAGTTGTATTCATTTGTATCATCACGTGATAGGGGATCTCAATCTCATTAGAGAACTTGCATTTTTTCCTTGATGGATATTTTTGGATGATGGATGAATGTTGATGTATGGATTGGGTTCTTTTTGGTTGGATATACTCTCTAACATTGTAATTGAAAATTTAACGCTATTTTTCATTTTTCTGCATACATTGGAACTTCGTTATAATTAGGGCTAATTGTTGCAAGTATTTAATGTGGAATTATGTGTCTATTTAGCTTATTCTATATGTAGGCCATGTTGGATGAATGAAATGTCTTAGAGATCGTGTTATCTTGATAAGCTTGCACCATTTGTAACGAAGTATAAATGTTTCAAAGTCACTTTTCTTCTCTTACTTTTAACATTGGATGAAGTTGACTTTTGAAGCCTCCTTGAGCAAGAAACAAAATCTGTTTTCACCATTCTCCTTGACTCCATATCCCCTGTTGAATTGCCACGATCTTGAGTCTAGGTTAGAGTCTTAAAATCACTGACACTACCAAACCAAGAATCTCAACCAGAACTAATTTGCACAATGGAAAATATAAAGCAGTAAATCACACATGCACAACTATACACAATTTTTAACAAATATTATACAATAATGTACAACCCAATCTTCGTTATATTAAACCAAATCTGAATAATACAACAGTCCATGGTATACAAGATACAATGACAAACTCGTTGCGCAGACTTGATGTCTTACCTTGTCCTGTTGGTCCTTTGCTTCCGTACTGCTCACTAGCTGCTCCTTAGTCCTTCAAAGGACAACACATCGAGACTCTAGGAGGGTTGCCACCTAACACTGCTACAAGTCACTTCTGCTTGGTGTACATGGGTTGATCCAATCTGCTCGATAGGATGGCCACTTCCTGAGCTTCAAACTGCTAGGCTAGCAGTCACCTTTGTCCATCAAGGTGCTGCACTTCGACACCAATCTTCACCCAATCTCCCTCATTGTTCTTGTCCTCCTTTGCTGCGGCCCAAAACAGAGAAGTCTCTCTCCCTCAAGGAGCTCTCCTTCTTGTGTGCGTTGCACAAATGGATGAGGATAATGTCCTCATGTCACCTTGTATATATACCATACATACGGGCTTCCAAGACGTCACCTTTAGGGCTTGAACAACTATCACAAGCCTAAATAACATTAGGCCCACTGTGACAATTCTTGTGTAAACCCACACTTTGACTTCAAAAATTCATAACTCACCAAGGACAATTCGGAATTCGACAATTATCGAAGCATTGGATTCTCCTATCTGCCCTCTATCATCTCATGCCATCACATGTCCAAAGTGCTCCATGGAAATGACCCAAAACACGATTGGTGCAAAACCCCAAGCTTGGGTTCCAAACCCACAAGTGGCTCTTGTGGAGCTTTGCCCTCCAATCCTCGAACCTTAAGACTTAGAGTACCTCCCAAGCTCCTCAAAAATCAACATTCCCTCTTAGCGAGGGAGGTACTTCCAAGACTAGGAAGTAGCTCATCATCATCACTACTCGCAACACTCACCCAACTTTTGGCGCTCACAATCCATGTTCTGTGAACTATGCCTCTCTCAGAAGTGTCACTGTCCTTTTGGAAGCGTCCTGGTTCTTCTTCTTCTCCTGTATCGCTTTCCAATCTCTCCATGATTCCTTCTTGGTAGATGTGGAAGCACCCTTGCTCCCCACTGACCACACGCTCTTCTTGGGATGCAAAGTCTCCCTTTGAACTTGCAAGCTCTTGCTAGAACTACACTCCCTTTGAGCCTCTGGAAAATGGACCTTCATCGCTGGAACCTGTACCTGCCCCTCTGAAGCTTGCACCTAGACCTGCTTCTCTAGAACCTGCACTTGCTCCACCTACTTCTTGTTGGGGCCTTTGTTTTGAGTAAGACAATTTTGAGTTGCAGAAGGCCAAGTGGCGAGAAGAACAGGTGGCGGAGAGCCATTATGAAAGGAGAGGAGCCGTTGCGGTTTCAAAGAATATACAGATAGGTGGCAGAGCATAGGCAAGCGGCAACACAAATGGCAGGATTCAGGAACAAGGGGCAGTGAACAAATAGAGGGACTCCTAGAGGCAGAGCCAACCACGGAAGAAGACGGGAAGTAGCGGAGCGCAGGAGAACAGCCGAGCGAAGAAGGGGCGAAGACTGACAGTGCCAGTCAGCGAAGGTAGACAAGCAAGGGAAAAGAGAGTATGCTCGGTGATCTTCGGGTGGGGAACGGTTCTGGGAAAGGGATTGAGTTTTGTGTCTTGGGAGCTCTATGGAGCCTAAAATGTAATGAGTTGTATTATGCTGAACTCTACGGAGTATAATATGTACTATGCTGATAATATAATATAATAGAGCAATGCTAGGTTGTGGATTATATGATGTGTATGACAGTTAGCTTCTTAGCCATGTGTTCAGTGATTTCAAAATTTTTTATGTGCTTGTTGATAATTTCTAAATGGTAGCTTGTGTCTTGATTCATATGCAATGAATGTGTTCTGTATAACTATAATGTTTGGTTAGCTGTAAGCAGTCTCTCTTTGGTAATATGGTTCTAGCTCTTTATCTTAGTAAGGTCACGACACGCCTCGGGTGAGACTCCTTGCTCTCTTGAGCAGGGTGAAAATGTCGGCGTTGTCCTAGACTACAGCAAAATCTTGTTGTCCCCAAGCCTGAACTTGGCTCTTGCCTAGAAGTCACCATTTTTCGCCAACAAATGGTTCCGTTGCCGGGACCTGAAAACTTACTAGAGAGCTAGATCATGGTATCGAAGATCTACAAAAGGGAATTACGTAACTGGTGGGATAATCATGTAGATCAGTTCATATCGCAACAGGGAGAGCTCCGACATCAGAAGGAAAAGACTGTCAAGGATCAAGTTTTGTTCTCTGATTCGGCAAGTGATTTGTACAAAATTTTCTGGGGAAAATTTCTAGAAGAGCTCCATGACTGGTTGCGAAGACTCCAGATTAAAGCACTTTCTGGAGGATTGCGTCGATCCCGTCGCAGTTGGACGCATACAAACCTGACAACATTGCACAGACTAGATATGGAGTTAACTCGAGCAGTAGACTTTTGGGTGCAGACTACCTTGGAGGGATATATCGTAGAGTTCATAATTGAATGTTATCAATCTTTTACAAAAGCAGAAGATATATTTAAGTCTGGGTTGTGGGGAAAACTGTTGAAAGAAATCTCGTTGTGGATTAAAGCTTTAATGGTGGATGAGGGACTAATGTTTTCCCAAAGTCCCGTGATGGAAGCTTAAACCTCTAGTACTAGGGGAAGGACCTGAAAGAGAAATGCTACGAACAAGGGAAAAAGGGGAATAGGAATATGGACACCGGGGCCTCCGGTAGATTGAGGGAGTTAAGAGCACATCGGAGGGTGCTAATCGCTGAGAAGTGGCAGGAAAGGGCAATACGGGAGTTTGAGAAGCAGAAGAGGAGTACACAACAAGGATAAGAGGCATCGCAAATGACAGAGAGGAGAGAAGATGAAGTAGGACCCAAAGGAATGGATAGGTCCACCAAGGAAGTTAGATAGGTTCACAGGAGCCCATCCCGAAGAGAGAAGGGAAAAAGGTTCAATGAAGAGGAGGACACGCGCCTCGAGGATGAGTCTGATGTTGAGCTACATGTTGCGATGGAACAACTGTTCCGAGATAGGCCAGCGACAATAACACAAGCTAATCCTATTCCCCAAGTTTCGAGTAGCACTTGTCCTAACCTTCCCCTGGTACTTTACCACCCACCTGATAAATTTTTGATAAAGTCGCAAAAGTCTAGCAAGTTGTATAGTGTTCAGTCTATAGTGCAGATAGTCGCTAGCAGTAGTACTAGCAGCAAAATTTCTTAGCCAGGAAGTAGAGGATCCAGCCACACAAGTAGAAATGGCAGGATCATTTACTCGATATCCGAAATTTTCTGGAAAGGGTGATGATGTAGAGCAGCATTGGTATCTGCGCGAAGAAATTTGGAGAGCTTGTCAGACACTAGATGCAGTTAAATTAATTGAATTCCAAACCGCGCTCAGGGAAAGAGCATTACGATGGTTTATCAAATGGTCAGAAGTACACCAGAACCCAACTATAAACGATGTTAAAAGAGAGTTTGTACAAGAATTCAAGCTCCCTCAGACTAATCAGCATGGACTGTCCGAATTATGGGAGATTAAACAGAGAGAAGGAGAAACAACCTGGGATCTAATGAGAAGGTTCAAAGATGCAATCGAGAAACTGAGTTACTCGATTGATCCAAATCACCAACGGGACTGGTTCATTAAAGCACTCTTACCCCTGACAAGAACACCATTGACCCAGCAAAAGATTGATACCATTCAAGGTGCACTAGAGCAAGCAATGAAGATAGAAGCAATGGATGGCTACCCACAGGAGTTTGGGGGGGAGTAGCCACCCAAGATCCATCCATATTGGGATTGCAACATCAAATAGCAAGTTTCACAGAAAAGCTCAAGGATATTCAGCCGGCACGACTAGTGCGACCCAATGTGTGGTGTACACATTCTCTGTTGGAAGGACATGCGGTTACAAAATGCCCGAGGTTGCGGGGAACCAATGTTGGTACTTCAGCGGCAGGAGCGCAAGGAACGCCACCAGTGGCAGGAGTTGTGCAAGTAAATACTCAAGGACTGTACCAGGCGCAACCCCATTTCCCGGGTTTTCCTAACCAGCAAACTCCAACGACATCAGAATACTGTGAAATATGCAAGGGAATTGGTCATCCTCCACACTTATGCCCATTCTTACAAAAATATTAAAATGTCCCAAATAGCGTACACTGTGAATTCTGTGCTTCAACAACTCTACAGAGCAGTGCAGAGCCCTGGATGGATTAGCAGACCGACTGGATAGATCATCCTATAGAGTAAATGAAACTCCGAGAGGATGAGGAGGATCAGGAATGCGAGGGGTCAGGACTGGAGGAAGAGGACCTTTGAGACGTTACAATTGTGATCAAGAAGGCCATGTAGCGAAAGAGCATCCGCTACCAAGACGACCATGGTGTTTCCAGTGCAGAGTGAATGCACATGCCACCGAGGACTGTCCATAACTAATCAAAAGGTGGGAAGAGAGAACTAGGCAATGAGGAGCCAATTTGGTCAATGCAGAGCCAAGAGTAGTTGAGACATAACCTCTGCCGAGTGTGGCCATAATAACCCGAGGAGGGAAGAAAACCGGGGAGGATGCATGAGAGATGGAGCCGGAAAAACTAATCAAACCAGCGTCCCCAAAGAATCTCTTTAATCTAGAGAAACAAAGGCAATACTTTAAAGAAGCACTGGAAACATTCTTGAAGCTCGAGAACTGCAACGATATGGAACTAATGCAACCAGCCAAGGAAGGAGGGAAAACTGCTACAACAGGAACACCGATAGAAGAATGGTTCTGACTGTTCTTGAATATTGTAAATGACGGTCAGAGGTTGGAGCTGTTAAAGCAAAATTTGAAAACAGTAGTAGAAGGAGGGATAGAGAACGAGGACCCAATTAACACCAACCTTTCAGAAAAATATGTAAGGAGAGTAAAAAGAAACAAAAGAAGAACGAGAAAGGAATTTCGCATAAATGCTCAAGTTACGGGATTTCAAATAAGAGACACAATGCTGGATCTAGGATCAAATGTGAACATTCTACCTAGAAATACATGGGAAGCATTAAGAAAGCCAAAACTGGTGTATTCCCCTATATAGCTAAGAATGGTGAACCAATATTGCATTGTATCGGTGGCAAGGCTGGAAGAGGTCGAAGTAGATGTCGTGGGAGTAAAAACTCACACAGATTTTGAAGTAATCGACATTATGGGAGATAAGGATCCATACCCAGCCCTGTTGGGGACAGACTGGGCATTCGAAAATTATGCAGTTATCAATTTGAAGAAGGAGCTTATGATATTCGAAGACGGTGAAGTCAAAGTAGTCCAACCATTGGATCCATATCACGGACCCTAGTATACAGAAATCGTCGGGACCAGGGAAGATGCAGAACTTCTCGACCAACTTTATCAAATGACAGCAGGCAAAAGAGAATATTACATTAACCCTATAGCAAGAGGAATAGTAAGTTGGCAATGTGTCCAAAGTTCCGATGTAGGATTAGAAGTTGCATGGGACGATTGCCAGCAAGGCGGATACGAGATCAATACCAGAAGATGTGCTACTATTCACAGAGTTAACTGGATCGACACAAAGGTAAGGGGTTACTCCATCCTTACTAACATGCAAACTGTGAATACTTTTATTAGCAAAATTGAAGATAACGTGCTAGGGGAGCATAAGGTTCCTCTCATGGATGTAGCATTGTAATCTACTATAGCAAGGTGGTGGGAAAATCACCGCAACTCTATTCATAGATGGGAAGAGGTAGAAATGGCACTGAAAACAAGATTTCAAGCGTCTTCAGGACCGCAACCAGAAGAGAAGTATAGAGGAGTTTCGGATCCCCAAGTACATATAAAAAGTGGTGAATACAAGTGGGAAACGGAGAGATACCTGAAATCCTTGTGGGTGCATAACCTTATACATTCATTAGATACCATCCCGCAAGCTTGGTACCTGACAGAAGAAAAGAAGAGACAAACAGGTAGCTGGGAGACAGTAGCGGAAATATTTACAAAAAGTTTTTCTTTCAACGGGGACAATGAGCCAGCTACGGGGATGATATCTTTTCTCTAACTTCCAATCAAGTCTAACAAATGTATTATCTGGCGGGGGTGGAGGCATATGATTGGTCCATATGAAGGCTACCACCTAAATTTGATGCCCATTTTCTTGATAGGAGCATTCCCCATGAATCAGGAACATCTATCACAACAATATCCATAGTCATTATTCTGTTTGGGTAAGAAGCAGCTAGGAAAACCTGTAAATCTTTAATTATCCCACACACTTCAATTCTTTTAGAACCCATTGAACATATGTTGTGATAAGGCCTAGATACCCCTAAATTCAGTTGCTCCATGACTTTCTTGGTCATGACATTTGATTAAGGCCTTGAATCAAGCATGTAGTTGTGTAAAAGACAATCATTCACTATCAAAGAAACATAAAACGGTAGATGATCGTTGTTCCCCACATAACAATTCATACTTTTCAATATAATTTCTTCATCTTCTAGTTCATCATTAGGCTTTTCTTCCTTTTGAGTAACTTCAATGGAACTTAGTAATTTTTCCCTTTGAGATGGTATCTTTAAAATATCTGTCACTGGGATAGAAACCTTTGCATTATTCACCCAATTTCCCAAGTCAAAATTTTTTGAGTGGGGTAGCCTAATGATAGCGCCTATGGCCCTAGTATTGATATGCGATTCATGGTAATCTTCATTTCATCCTTTTACTTAAATTTTTAACATTACCATGAAATGACTAAGGATGTTTGAGAGTGGTTCTGACCTCATTGGATTTCATATGGAGAAAGTAGGATTTTAGATCTTGTTTAAAATCCAGCAGACTTTTCAGTTTTTCATGATTTCAGGATTGGGGGGATTGCAGTGTTTCCATTGGATTTTGTCATGTATTAGGGTATGGAGCTCATATTTAATCAAGAGCACCAATCCCTCTATGTACCTTGATGTTAGTGACATCGGTTGTCGAACTCCTCTATCATGACCTTACTAAAAATGTAACCCTCACTCAAACAAAATCTTGACTTGACATGCTATGTTTTTTCTATCTTATGTTAATGCTTAGAGGGTGATATTAATGACAAAAATACCTCTGGATATTAATGCTTAAATGGTGATATTAATGACAAAGATCCTAATTTTTCGACAAGACTAAAAAATTAGACATTTCTTGTGGCGGCAAGAGGCCCAAACATTAGTTATAGATAATAGATTTACTTGCATTTTCTAGTTTCTAGTAGTTTTTATTATTGTTGACTCATTCATATTTATTATGATATTTTTTGTAAACAATATATGACAATTTAAGTTTGAAGTTTGAAGTTTGCAATTATAACTCATTGGTAATGAATTATGAATATGATGCTTCGTGAAAGTTGAAATTTGTTTCATTTCATTTCATTTTATCACATTTCATTTCATATTAGATATTCTTTGTTGTTATGGTTACAATTAGCTTATAAGTACAACATTGGTGATCAATGACGATAAATGTTATATATTGAATTTTGAAAGCTTGAAACATTAAGATTGATGAATCATGAGACTTAATATGTTGTATGTTACTAACTTGTGGACGTGGTTGATGAAGATTATAACTTCTATATGGTTGATGTTACATGGTTCAATCTATGTTTTTATGCTTTTTTATATCTAATTCCTCATTCTACATGTTTTTGTTGACATATATGTAAAATTTCAGTCCCCACTTCGATTCTCAGTTTTCCCTTATCACTCCATTAATTCAATGTTAAATCCAAGCATGATAAAAACACTAAAATCTGGAAATGACATTTATTTCTGAAAATACAAATTTGGAGATTTTACCACTGCTGGAAATACTGGAACTAAATGCACAAAAAAATATAACAGCCACACACAGAAAATGACACAGTGATTTTTGGTCAATGTGACCCTGGAAAAACCCCCTACAACTCTTGGGGAAAACCAGTTTGAGAGCTCTTCTTTATTTCGGAAAATCTTTTACAGAGAAAATGAAATACACAGAAAATATTCCAGCATTTACAAAATACCGACTTATCTCAATTTCTGTGCATAAACTCCATCTCGAAAACCATGCCACAGGAAAATTGTTCAAATAGAGAAAATACAACAATGAATGTTGTATGGTTTGCCTTGGGAAATGTGCCCAGAATGAAGTGTACGGCCTGTACAGACTATACATAAATGTACAACAAAATTTTCGCCTCGGAAAGCATGCCCAGCTGCCTCGAAAATCATGCCCAGATGCGTCGGTTTGTGTGCCTTCAATCTGATGATATTTCTCCTCGAAATCTATATCGTACCTTGAAATGTGTGCAAATCTCTGTTGTACAGTTCTATTGTCTTGGGATGCGTGCCAAACTGTTGTTGCACTGTTCCACTGTAAATGCCTCCTTGGGATGTGTGCCAAGGTTTGTTGCCCTCCTTCACTTCCTCCTTGCTCAAAATTTTCTCCTTTGCTCTCTCTTGCTTTCTCTCAAATGCTCATGAAAGAATAATGTGATATTTTCTCTTCTTCACTCCTTTTACCCTAACCTAAGTGACTTTTGAGTGATCCCTAAATCCAATGGCTGAGATAGCTTTAGATCAAGGGCTGAAAATAACTGCACATTATTTTCATTTTTTCTATTTAATCACTCACCCACTTAAATAAAGACCCACTTAGCCTTTTATTTCCATAGTCTCTTTTTCTTCATTGACTTTAATAAAGTCACTTTCAAATTAGAACGTAACTTTATCACCTATAAAGTCACTTTTAAATTAGACCGACTTTACCACTTATAAAGTCACATTTAGAAGAAGAGGTACAATAGAGTGGACACTTTTCCCTAGGAAAAAGATCAAAGCCATGGGGAACTACTTGTCCTTGGTACCCAAAATTTAACACTCCCTCTTCTTCAGCTAATATACATTGCAGTTTTGAGGAGTTACCTCCTGGTTTGACATGGTATCAGAGGCAGCCCCACATTTGGCATTTCTGCCCTATGGTGTAACTCCCTACCCTTTGCTCAGTCAATTTTATTAATTGTTTTCTGCTGCTCCTAATTGCTAGACTGTTATTCTGCATTTTTTTTCCCCTAAATAGCACTGACATTTGCAGCTCCAGCTCCTGCAGACTGCAGGCTCTGTCAATCTGCAAATTGCAGGCTCTGCCAGTCCAGCAGTCCTGCAACTGTCTTCTGCAGATTCAAATTCAAATTTTTTTTGTAACAGCCCTTTTGGGCCTCACTCATTCTCCCTACGCCCTCTCCCCTCACTCATTCTCCCTACGTTCCATTTATCCCTGCGCTCACCTCCCCCCTCCTTTTCTTCCTACGCCCTCTCCCCTCACTCATTCTCCCTACGCTCCATTTATCCCTGCGCTCACCTCCCCCCTCCTTTTCTTCCTGCGCCCTCACCTCCCTCTCTTCCCTACAGCACTTCGCCCTCCTGTCTGCGCTACCAACTATATGCTGTCTGCCTGCGCATATTTGTATATACCACTGTTCAAACAATCTGCGCCCTCTCATTACCTAACACTCATTTCTCCATTATCGCCCTCCCTTCTGCTCATTTCAATGGACATTTGAATACAGCGTTCAGTGTTTAAACACAGTTCTCTCAAATTAATACCACTGCATTACAGTCATACATACAGCGCTGTCCGCATACGCCCTCCAGTTTGTCATATAGCGCTGGTTCCGTTGCCGGGATTGTCATATAAAAATGCTGTGCTATTCTGTTCATCTGCTGTGCTATTGTTTAATACAGTTTGTCATTTGAAACGCTGGTGGTATTGACTTGTTTTAACGCAGTCATATGAAACGCTGGTGGTTTATTTGCGTGGTATTGAACGCTGTCCCATACATTGAACGCTCTCCATTCATTTGCGCGGTATTACAATACAACGCTGTCTATTTACTGTCCATATTACATTATTGAAATCCATTCGCTGTCAATTGTTTTTTAAAACGCTGGTATCAACGCTGTCAAGGTCGAGGTCGGAGGTTAATGCTGTTAACACAGGCGGAGGTTAATGCTGTCTGTCGACATATTAAAACGCTGTTTGACAACGCTGTTTGACATCGTGTTTTGTTATTACATTGTATTGTCATATGGGTTGTATTAACAACGCCCCCTCCTTTCGTAACAGTTAAATACGTTGGTGTTTTGTTATTTGGTATGCGCCCCCTCACATGTTATATATATACCGCCCCTCCCAATCCCCTATATATATATACCGCCCCTCACATGCTATTACGCCCTTTTCAATATCGCCCTCCCTTCCATATCATTCCACCTTTTTTCCACATACATTTTTTCCCAACACAAAAAAAAAAAAAAAATACATTTTTTTTTTATGCAGAATCAGTCTATAGCATAGAGTGTTTTTTAAAAATTCAGTCTCCAGTAAAGTTTTCTGAGCAGATATAGTTTCCAGAAACAGTTTTTAAACTCAGAAAATTTTTTCCAGCAAGAGTTTTTGCCCCTGTATTTGAAATATTTCAAGAGTTTGAAGTTTTATAGCAGAATTTGTTTCCTCTTCAGAAGATTTTTCCAGCAGTCTAATGCATTCTCTCATCTCTATTGTTGGGATAGTTCTCTCTGGCAAAGAGAGCTATCTTGAATGGTCGCGGAAGATTAAACACACACTCATTTTTAATGAGCTGTGGAGAGGAATCTGTGAAGGACAAGCATAAAATCCACCAGAGAAGCCCACTTCAGACAAAGAGCTTGCCATTTGGGAAAACAAGAATTGCAAGGCTTATGCCTTGATTGCAGCCTCAGTGAGTGAAGAGGTGAGTCGCCATATTTCATCATTCTCAAATGCCTTTGAAGCCTTGAAGAAACTAAAAGAACTCTATGACTCACACTCAGAATTAGAAAATGTTCAATTGATGGTTAAGCTGTTCAGTCTTGAAATGAAGAATGATGATCCCATTGCTTTAGCTTCAGAAATAAGATCTATAATGCATGACATTCAAAACACTGGTGTAAAAATGGACATACCTCTCATAGCATATGTTAAGGCATTATATCCGACTTACTCACATTATCTTGAGTCTTTGCAAGCAAGTGGAAACCTTGAACAAATCACCTTGGATAAACTTGAGCAGAAGTTTGCAGAAAGAGAGAAAGCTTTTGGGAAGATGACAGTCCCTTCATCTTCCGAAGAGGCTGCATATTTGGCACATAGAGAAAAGAATCATGCTCCAGATTCATCCAGAGGAAGAGGTGGCAGAAGAGGAAGAGGAAGAAGGAACTTCACAGAAAGGGGGGGCAGACAAGCTGACAAATCCCATCTTCATTGCACACGCCGCAATAGAGATGGACATGATGCACCCAAATGCAGAACACCATGGAACAAAATTGAGCAGCACAGAAATCAAGACAAAGGTAAAACCAATGACAAAGACAAAGGTAAAGCACCTGAATCCGCTCACTATGTTCTAGCACATTGTAACAATGGACTAACTGAAAACCTCTTTGATGTTTCATTTACTTCATGGAGAGATGATTGGTTGCTAGATTCAGGAGCAACATGTCACATGACATTTAGAAAAGATTTTTTGAAGAATTCACTGACAAAGTTGATGGAGCAGTATATTTCGCAGATAAATCCAAACTCAAGCCATCAGGGCTTGGCACAGTCAGGCTTAAACTGCCTGGTCTTCCCGATCATATCCTACATGAGGTTCTATACCTCCCGGAGTTGAAGAGAAACTTGCTGTCCCTGATCGAAATCCGGCAGCAAGGACACTCAGTTCACTTGTTTGATGGCAAGGCAGAGGTTAGAAAAGCATCAGATCACTCCCTTGTCATGGAGGGAATAGAAGAAGGGAGACTTTTGAAGCTGAAAGGTTCATCTGCTCATGCTCAAAACTTTGCATTCAGTTCACATCATGATGAAGGTACATTTCCATCAAGTCTTTTATGGCATGCTAGATTTGGACACTTAAATTATGACAGCCTTCGTTTGCTGAAGAAAAATGGTGTTGATGGACTGCCTACAATTCCTAGAAAACCTAAGGAATGTGATGCTTGTATTCTAGGAAAGCATAGCAAACAGCCATTTCATGATTCACACTCAAGAGCACATAGGAAACTTGAACTTGTTCATTCAGATTTATGTGGCCCTATGCCTATTGCTTCTGCAAATGGAAACAAATACATGATGATATTTATTGATGACTACACCAGAATGTGTTGGATTTACTTACTGAAGAATAAGTCTGATGCTTTTCAAACTTTCAAGAATTTTCATGCATGGATTGAAAATGATGCACAAACACATATTGGCTCTCTACGTACCGATAATGGAAAAGAATACACTTCAAACGAATTTGAAAATTATCTTCGTCAACATGGAATCAAACATCAAACAACTGTGCCATATAATCCACAACAGAACGGTGTAGCTGAAAGAATGAACAGAACTATTCTAAATATGGTCCGCTCCATGTTATTTTTCAAGAATGTAAAATTGATGTTTTGGGCTGATGCAGTTCTATGTGCTGTTTACATAAAGAATAGGTGTCCTTCAAGCTCAATTAGAAACAAAACTCCTTTTGAAATGTGGCATGGCCACATTCCTTCGGTAAAGCATTTCAGGGTCTTTGGGTCCACCTGTTATGCCTTAATACCCAAGGGTCAAAGGAACAAACTTGGTGCTAGAAGCAAAAAATGTATCTTCTTGGGGTACTCCAATACCTCCAAAGGATATCGTCTCTATGATGAAGCAAATAAGAAGTTTGTGATAGCAAGAGATGTCATATTTCTTGAATCATCCAAGAGTGACAAGGTTATTGAGCGGCAACTTGATCGCCTGGATAGATTCACACATGCAAAGTCTTTCAAAGAATTTGATAATGTGATTCCACACCTTGAAGGGGGGATTCTGATATTGAATCAAACTGTGGAATCATTTCCTGAACCACACTCTCCCCCACATGAAGAAACAACCACAGATGACACATTGGATGATGTGATTGACAGAATTGGGAGATTGAATCTTGAATCAATCCCAACTCAGTCAAGTGACCAGCCAGGGCCATCTCAGAAAGGTCCCCCCAAATGGCTGACAAAGACACCGGAGGATGTTCATCCTGATGAGGTTGGAAAAACAGGAACAAGAAGTTCCACTCAAGAAATCGAAGGTGATGTAGATAATTCTGATTCCCCTGTTGATATGGATATTGCTTATAACTGTGAATTGAGTTTGTCTACAGATCATGAACCAACTTCTTTCAAAGAAGCCGCTTCTCATGATGAATGGAAAGAAGCGATGCAGAAGGAGTATGATGCCTTGATAAAGAATGGCACTTGGAAGCTGGTTGATCCGCCTTTGGGAACGAAACCAATTGGCTGTAAGTGGGTCTACAAGACCAAGTACAAAGCAGACGGCTCACTTGACAAGCACAAGGCCAGGCTTGTGGCAAAAGGATTCGCACAGAAGGAAGGAATTGATTATGAAGAAACGTTTGCTCCCACAACAAAATGGACCACCATCCGGACTCTCTTTGCCTTAGCAGCTCAGAGTGGATGGAAAGTCCATCAGATGGATGTAAAAACAACCTTCTTGAATGGAGATCTCAAGGAGAAAGTTTATATGTCCCAGCCAGAAGGATTTGTGATAAAGGGTCAAGAACACAAAGTTTGCAAACTTGTGAAATCCTTGTATGGCCTCAAGCAAGCACCACGAGCCTGGTATGAGAAGTTGACCGAGCATCTTCTGAAAATTGATTTCAAACACTTTGATCTTGATGATGCAACCTTGTTTGTTAAGAAAGTTGGAAAAACAGTTGTATATCTTGTGGTATATGTAGATGATCTTTTGATAACAGGAAACAATGAGAGCTATATTGGATCCATGAAGAAAGAGTTGAAGAAAGGTTTTGAAATGACTGATTTGGGTCATGTTCATTACTATTTGGGTATTGAAGTAATTCAACATCCTAAATTCATATTTCTTTCTCAAAAGAAGTACATTGGAGATATCTTGAACAAATTTGGCATGGATGATTGTAAACCCTTAGGCACTCCAATGGAACAAAACTTGAAGCTCACATCTGTTGAAGGGAAGGAATTTGAGGATGCAAATAAGTATAGACAGCTTGTAGGAAGTCTTATCTATCCGACCACCACCAGACCTGACATCTCATTTGCTGTTGGAATCCTCTCAAGGTTCATGCAGAAACCTTGTGAAGGACATTGGTCTGCTGCAAAAAGAGTACTAAGGTACTTGAAGGGGACTCAAGACTTTGGACTCAAATATACACAGGTAGGCGACTTCAACTTGACCGGATACTCTGATTCAGACTTTGATGGCGACAAAGAAATAGGGGTGTCTACTACAGGTTACACCATGAGTCTTGGATCAGGAGCTGTCTCATGGAGATCACGCAAACAGTCAGTTCCAGCAGATTCCACGACCGAGGAAGAATATGTGGCAGCAGCTGAAGAAACAAAGGAAATTGTGTGGCTCCGAAAAATCCTGGAAGATTTGCAGATGAAACAAATGTACTCCACACCACTCATGATCGACAACACTTCTGCAATAAAGTTGGCCAAGAACCCAAAGTTCCATGATCTAACAAAGCACATCAATACAAAGTACCATCTAATTCGACATCATGTTCAGGCCAAAACCATCCATCTACATCATTGTTCCACAAATGAGCAAACTGCTGACATCTTCACCAAAGCACTTGGAAGAGAGAAGTTTGAAAAGTTCAGATCGATGCTTGGACTCACCAACATCCCTTCGGATTAAAGGAGGGAATGTTGACACCTAATCCTATGGATGGGTGTGCATTTGTATTTTTGTATTTTATTTAATATTAGGAAATAAGGAAGGCCAAGAGTCATTGGGAGCTGAATCCCAATAGCCTCACCTCCCATCTATAAGAGCATGTACATTCTTCAGCTAATACACATTGCAGTTTTGAGGAGTTACCTCCTGGTTTGACAGTCTCTGAAGTAGACATGTTTCCCCTGTGGTAAGGCTTTGGTGAAGATGTCCGCTACCTGCTCATTTGTGGAAATGTACTCAAGCTTGACTACTCCCTTATGGAAATAGTCTCGAATGAAGTGATATTTGATCCCAATATGTTTTGACCTGTCATGAAAAAATGGATTCTCCGTGAGTCTTATGCAACTCGGATTATCGCAGTGAATCACAGTAGGTCTCAACAGCTAACCAAATAAACCAAACAATATCTTGCGAAGCCATATGGCCTCACAGCTAGCCAAACTAACCGCCATATACTCTGCCTCACCTGAGCTCAATGCAACTGATTGTTGTTTCTGGCTGAACCACGACACAACTGTCGAACCCAACCCAAAACAACACCCTGAAGTACTCTTCCTGTCTGAAGCACATCCTGCCCAATATGAATCTGTGTACCCTGCTGGTCTCACTCCATCACCCTGTCTATAGTCCAGACCATAATCCACAGTACCCTGCAAGTAACGAAGAATGTGTTTTGCAGCCACCCAGTGCACTCTAATGGGCTCACACATGAACTGACTCATAGAGTTAACTGCAAAACATATATCTAGTCAAGTGTTGACCAAACACATCAATGATCCAATCAGCTGCATGTATAGAGTAGGATCCACCAACTCGAAATCGGAAGCATGAAGCTTCTTCCAGTTAGTGATCATAGGTTTAGACATGGGTTTCCAGTCCTCCATGTGAAATCTGCTAAGAATATCCACTGTGTACTTCCCCTGTCCCAGGAAGATATGCCCCTCCTCCTGCCACACCTCTAATCCCAAAAAATAATGCATCAAGCCGATATCTTTTCTCTCAAACTCTGAAGCAAGATCTCTCTTACATCCCTCAATGAGTCTCTCTGCTCCAGTGATGAAAAAATCATCAACATTCAACACGAAAATGAGAAGCTCCTCGCCTACCACAATAAAGTATAGGTTCGGATCAGCCTCACTCTTAGTGAAGCCCAACTGCTGCAAGTAAGTATCAATCCTCGAATACCAAGCTCTCAGAGCTTACTTCAGGCCATAGAGTGCCTTTTTCAACTTGCATACATGGGTCTCCCGCCCATGCACCTCAAAGCCCTGCAGCTGCTCAATATAAACTTCCTCCTGAATGAAGCCATTGAGAAAGGCAATCTTCACATCCATCTGGTGGATCTTCCAACCCATCTCTGCTGCAATCGATATAATGGAGCAAATAGATGTATACCGAGCTACGGGAGTGAAGGTCTCCTCATAGTAAACTCCCTCTACTTGTGTTAGGTCTCTATATTACTAGTGTAGTCCCTTGTAGCTCCCTTATTGTTATTGTTGTACCCCTGTAATCCCAATATTATTATTATTGTGCCCTTACATTATTATTGTTAGGTCAACTAGGATTTTATTGTGACCCCATGGACTCCTATATATAGAAGGAAGTTTTGTCATTTGTATCATCCAAGAATTGTTCATTTATGTAATGTAAAGGAGGTTGCCCCCTCGAAGTGGTTATTTCTAAGGTGTTGATCTCTCTTTTCTTCTATTTTTGGAGCTCGTTTCATAACATTTGGTATCAGAGCTTTGGATTCTAGGGTTTCGCTGCTCCAAACAGGCCATTGTGGCCTTTTCGCTATAACGTTTTTTCTATGAAGATTCAGAAGCTGAAATTTTTACAGAGCGAAGCCGAAATCTTGAGGAACGTCATAAGAAATTTCAGATCTTGGTTCACAATATTTTCGGAGTTATGATCTGTGGAAGTTAGGGTTTTTTCAGGCTCTCGAATCTCACCTAAACAGGTCATCGTGGCATTTTCGCTATAATTTTTTTCTACGAAGGTTCAGAAGCTGAAATGTTTACAGAGCAAAGCCGATGTCCTGAGGAACATCGTGTAAAATTTTCAGATCTTGGTTCGCAATATTTTCGGAAATATGATCTGTGGAAGCTAGGGTTTTTTCAGGCTCGCGAATTTCATCTTAAAGAGGTGACTGTGGGAAAATTGCATAACTCTCTCTCTCTGAGCATCGGATTGGAATTCTGTAAAAAGTGGTTGCAAGTACACAGACTGCAGTTTCCTGTGTATCAATTTCAGAGCCGAAGGAGGAAACAGTGACATGTGGCATGCCGTACAAGTTGGCTCTACTGAACTAGTCCATAATTAGGTCATTGTGGGAGATTGGGCATAACTTTGCCTTGAAGAACCCAAATCAGGTCAGACCTATGGCATTAGAAAGAAGATTCAGAGGGCTACAGCACCGAATTTTAGATATTGAAGATCCGAAATCACAGAGATAATTCAGTTTCAATATCGTGCTCCACAAAAGCAAGAAAAAGGTGTGTATTTTTTGTTTCGAATTGCATAAGCCTTGTTTGAAGAATCAGTTTGAATTGATTCCAAGGGCATATTGTAGAATAGATATCAGTATTGGGTTCTAAAATCCCCCCTAAAAAGAATTCAACACCCATTAAGCCTTCAGAAGGCTCTACTATGACCCATGAAGACGAAGAAGAGTAACATGACATATCAAAATTACACGAACAAGTGCACCAAATTTCGCTCTCGCAAAGAGCAACAAAAAATGAAATGGAAGTTTTGAAGAAAGGTGTGGAAGCTAAGAAGGATGCTTTGAAGAAAGGCATGGAATGTTTGAAGAATGGCATGGAAGCTAACATGGATGGCATGGAAGTTGGCATGGACGCTAAGATGGATGACATGGAAGCTAAGGTTGATGAAAAAATGGAAAATATGAAGAATGATCTAAAAGCAGACATGGCGGGTTTGACAAAGTAGATACAAGAAATGTTTCCTAATGGCGAAAATATAGTAGAGGAAACTCATGAAGAGAACAAAATAAATATTAATCGTGATTTCATAAACTCTAATGTTGGATGGAAGACCCACCATATTCCAAAGATCGATATGAGGAAGTTTGATGGCAAGGATCCCATAACATGGATATACAGATGGAGCAAAATTTTGATCTCAATAATGTGCAAAACACACAAAAGGTACGCATTGCAACTTTATATTTAGAACAAAATACATTTGTATGGTATCGATGGCTTTGCTCCCGTAAAAAAATTGTCACTTGGTCAATTTTTACGGTGGAAATGATAACACATTATGAGGATACAAAGAGCAACACTTTTTTTAGCCAATTGATAAATCTCAAACAAAAGGGTTCAATGGTATAGCACATTGAGGACTTCCAAAAACTGAATATAAGGGTAACTGATATTCCAGAGGAACACAGGATTGATTTCTTCATAGGCACTTTAAAGGATAACATCCAACATGAGGCTCGTGTTTGGGAACCTGATTCATTGGAGAAGGCATTCAGGTTGGCAAGAAAAATTGAATGTAAAATTATGGCGACAAGGAAGCTTAACACTCACATCTATAAAGATGGAAGTGTTGCTACTCCTACACTTTCACAACCTACAAGGTTTTTTAAGGAGCTTTCTGGATTATCCACATTGCTAGAAAACGAGTGTCGACGTTTCGAATCCCAACGGGGATCCATCATCAGGACAAACTTTGAATGAAGAAATGAGAGAAAAGACTCAGACCATTAATAGAGGTGGAGGATGTTATCTAGAAAAGGGCCGACCAGAAATTCTTCATACTTTTCTAAATTTAATAATGTCAATATATTTAATAATGTTATTATTTTTCAAATAATTATAATAATTAAATTCCTAATAACAATAAAGTTCTATTAAGGCTAATAATTCTAACTTAAAAGGTTAATAATAGAATCTAGAAAAACTATATTAAGGAAAAAGTTTATAAAGGAGGAAATACTATAAGCTAATTGATTTTAGGTTTTTAATAAAATGTAAATATATGATTGAATTAAAAGGAGATATTTAGTTTACTAAATATTTCATTATAATTCATTATATATGTAATTTTATTATATAATTAATCTTAAAGATTAAATCAAATATTAAAAAGGAAAAAGCTAAAAAGTAAAAACAATGAGGAAATTAATTATTTTAATAAAAGACTTAATAAAATATAAGTATATAATTGAACTAAAAGGATATATTAAGTTTTTTAATATATCATTTTAATTTATTATATATTTAATTTTAATTTAATTAGAGTTTTAAGCTAATTTATAATTTGAAAATAGAATAAAATCCTAATAATTATTGATTAACTAATTAGCCTTTTAATTTTAACAAACAAAGATTAATTAATTAATAGGGATAATTACTAGCATTTTTTATTTTGTTAAAACTAAAAACTAACTAAAACTTCAAAGGGAGAGGGGCATACCTGGGGTTAAAAAGTATACCTTACTGGCGGGCGCTTTTTTGGAGGAGCAGATCTGTCGAATAAGGGGTTTCCAAGTGTCACTAATTTCAACTCCACTATCCCTATTAAGATTATCAGGATGCTTTATGATCTCCAGGGCCTCCCTTATTTTCCTTCTTTGATAGTGTTCTTCCTTCGCAATGATTGTTGCATCTTCCAGTTGTATTTGATGTTTGGTCTTCGAGGAGTGTTCTGCAAGGGCTGAGGTACGTGATCGTTCATATCTGATATCAGCTTCATGCTCCTTAAGTCTTTTCTGAAGTGAACGCCCAGTTTCACCGATATAACTCCTTCCACATGAACAATTAATCTTGTACACTCCTTTAAGTTGTTCACGGTTTATGTCATCCTTGACTGATCGCATCTTTTGCCTAATCGTCCCTAATGCTGAAAATTGAGCGAAAATATTGTTCTTTCTTAGGAGTTTGGCTATTTTATCAGTAACCCCCTTAATGTATGGTAGAACAACTCTTCCCATATTTTCTTTTTGTTCATGGTGATTGTGAGGTGAGATTGAACTCTTAGCCCTTTCCAAGGCTTTTTTGATATCACTATCTTTATAACCTAAATCTCTGAAAATGGCCGAAAGGCGACTGATTTCATTGCTCAGGTGTTTTGTGTCAGAAATCCTCATGGCTCTGACAGCTAGGGTATTAAGGACGCCAACCTACAAGGTTGACACCACAACAATTGGAAGAAAAAAGAGAAATAAGGGCTTTACTACAGTCGTGATAGTAAATACACTAAAGGTCATAAGTGTGCTGAGAAGAGATTATTTTACATAGATTGTGAAGAGGAGGAAAAAAATGGACAAGAAGCTTCAAAAGAAGAGGATATACACCAGGAACCAATTCTAGAAGAAGAAGAAATGAGTCTGACCATATCGTGTAATGCATTAGCAAGAATTACCACTCCTCAAACTCTCAAGATAGAAGGACATATCAAGAAGAAAAAGGTAATAGTGTTGATTGATTTGGGTAGTACCCATAATTTTATTAATTGTAAGGTAGCCAAGGAATTGAATTGTTTCCTATACCTAACACCAGAATGTCAAGTGATGGTGGCAAATGGAGGAACTATAAATTGCTCTGGAAAATTCCATAATATCAAGCTAACCATGGGGGAATATGTATTGAATAGTCCAATGCTTTCCATTCCAATAGGAGGTGTTGATGTTGTACTAGGACTACGATGGTTACAATCTTTGGGGAAGGTAGCTTTTAATTTTCAAGAACTTTTCTTGAAATTTTTTTCGGAAGGAAAGGAAGTCGAATTACGAGGTATCGCAGGGAAGCCGGGAAATATAATAAGCTCTAATGTCATGACAAAGCTTCTGAAGAAAGAACAACGAGGTGTAATTGCACAATTATGCTCACTAGAAGTTCCAACATCAAAATCATCTATTTCTCCAGATCTCCAAAAAGTCTTGAACAATCATTCCAAGGTGTTTGAAACTCCCAAAGGACTCCCACCTATACGTGATCATGATCATGTTATTCATTTGATTCCAGGAAGTATTCCTCCAAACATCAGGCCTTATAGATATCCTTATGTCCAAAGGAGCGAAATTGAACGTATGATTGCAGAAATGTTAGAGGTTGGTATAATTCAACCTAGTAAAAGTTCTTTCTTTCCTCTAGTAGTATTAGTGCACAAGAAGGATGGATCATGGCGCATGTGTCTGGATTATACGGAGCTCAATAAGCTCACTATTAAAGATAAATTTCCCATTCCTGTGATTGATGAATTATTGGATGAATTACATGGAGCAATTTATTTTAGCAAGTTGGATCTTCGTTCAGGATATCATCAAATTAGAATGAAGACTGAAGATATTTCGAAAACAACATTTTGAACTCATGAGGGTCATTATGAATTTTTGGTTATGCCTTTTGGCCTTACCAATACACCTTCTACATTTCAAGGGTTGATGAATTCCATTTTCAAACCCTTAGAAAATTTGTGCTAGTATTTTTTGATGATATACTAATCTACAGCAGGTCTTGGAAGGATCATGTTCAACATGTTGACGAAGTGCTCAAACTATTGGAAGAGAAACAATTATATGCAAAAACATCCAAATGTTTCTTTGGAGTACATGTTGACGAAGTGCGCAAACTATTGGAAGAGAAAAAATTATATGCAAAAACATCCAAATGTTTCTTTGGAGTACAAGAGATGGAATATCTGGGTCATATTGTGTCTCACGAGGGTGTTACGGTAGACCCTAACAAAATTAAACCCATTAAGGAATGGAAAGTTTCCACAACCATAAAGCAATTGCGAGGATTTCTCGAGTTAACAGGGTATTATCTCAAGTTTGTTAAGAATTATGGGAGAATAGCAACACCTCTAACAACATTATTGAAGAAAGATGCATTTTCATGGACTCCTGAAGCAACTAAGGCCTTTGAACATCTTAAAGAGGAAATGGGCCTAGCACTGGTCGTAGCTACACCAAACTTCACAAAAACCTTTATTGTGGAATGTAATGCCTCAGGAAATGGAATTGGTGTTGTTTTAACGCAAGAAGGAAGACCCATTGCCTTTGAAATTCGTCCAATCAAAGGAAATTATTTACAGAAAGCTATTTATGAGAAGGAAATGTTGACAATACTACATGCACTAAAGAAATGGCGACCTTACCTAATGGGAAGACACTTCAAGGTAAAAACCGATCATGATAGTCTTAAACATTTTTTGGAACAAAAACTATCTTCAGAAGAGCAACAAAAATGGGTCACAAAGATGTTGGGTTATTACTTTGAAATCATCTACAAAAAAGGGAAGCTAAATGTTGTTGCAGATGCACTCTCAAGAAAGAATGAAGAGGTGAAAGAATTGCTTTGTGCCATTTCTATTATCCAACCAGATTGGATAACCGAAGCAAGGGATGAATGGAAGAAGGACGAAGAAGTGTGGACACTCATTCAAAAGTTGGAGCAAGATCCTAGTACATCTAATACATTTAGTTGCAAAAATGATTCCTTATGGTACAAAGATCGCTTATATCTTTGTAAGAATTCCCAACTAAAACAAAAGATTCTTTTGGGTGAAGAAAGAATTTTTTTGGGATGGCCTTAAATCTGATATTCAAAAGTTTGTGGAGGAATGTTTGGTTTGCCAGCAAAATAAAGTTGAGACGATTAAGGCCCCTGGTCTTCTACAGCCTTTATCCATTCCAAGTCAATGTTGGGAGGAGATTTCAATGGATTTTATCACAGGTTTACCTAAATCCGGAGGAAAGAGTGTCATCATGGTGGTAGTTGATAGACTTACCAAGTATGCAAACTTTTGTGCATTATCTCATCCATTTAAAGCAGGGAGATTTGCTACTACATTTATGGAAACAAAACAAAAGCTACATGGATACCCAAAGATTATTGTAAGCGACAGAGATCCCATTTTTATTGGAAACTTTTGGACAAAATTATTTTCTTGTTTGGGTACTCAACTAGCTCATATCTCATCTTATCATACTCAATCCGACGGTCAAACTGAGATAGTGAATAAATGTTTGGAAGGATATCTTCGTTGTTTTGTATCTGATAAACAAACACAATGCGTCAAGTGGTTACCTCTTGCTGAATGGTGGTATAGCACTTCCTTCCATACTGCAGCAAAAATGACCCCATTTATGGCACTTTATGGATATCATCCACCGTCCATCACATCATCTTTAGGAGAAAATTCTAAGGTTCAAGCAGTGGAAGATCACATCGAGCATCAACAACAATTTCTCGAACTCTTAAAGGATAACCTAAATTTGGCACAAAATCGAATGAAACAACATGCAAATCAACATCGCAGTGAGAGATGTTTTGATGTAGGAGACTCGGTATTTTTACGCCTACAACCATACAAACAAATGTCCCTCAAGCAAGCTAAGAAGGATAATAAATTATCGCCAAAGTACTATGGTCCTTACAAGGCGTTGCAAAAGATTGGTACTGTTGTCGCACAGATTGTTCAGGGCACCGCGACAACGGCTCAGACTGGGGCTGTCACCTTTTATCCCCAATCTCTCTCTTTAAACCGTCTCCTTGCAAGTTAAGGGAGGTAGACCCTATTATGAAATGAAGGATAAATCCAGGAGACACAGCTAGAACATCAAATACTTGATAAAATGAACGAGATTCCACAGATCTAAATTAGATTTTACGGTAAGACCAGTGCCTAATGGAGTCAAACAAGATCTCGCTATGCAATTATAGACAAGTAAGTGACGTTTAACTGCTGCTGATTAAAACACGATTGATCAATGATATTCAATTGAAAAACACAACCATGAAACAATAAGATGAAATGCCAGATATTCGCAATATTTCCAGATTTATGATGCTTCAATTAAATTCGATCCAGAAAATGTTTCTATAGTCAAATCAACGATTTTATATAGTCAATCTCAAAATAAAATTTCAAAAGCTCACTTGACCATAAAAGATATTTTTTGAGAAATTTTATATAATTTTTATTTTTGGATTTTGAAAATTTTTTTATTTTTTATTTTTTAAATCTAAAATTAAAAATCTAAATCTAAACAAAGCTAATCTAAAATCTAAATTAAAATGAAATCAAAATTAAACTAACATAAAACTACAACTAAAAGAAGTTAAAAATCTAAATCTAAATAAAAAGTTAAAAATTAAAATCTAATTTAAATAAAACCTAAGCTCTAAAAATTACGCTAACACTAAAATTCTAAATCGAAAATCACCAAATCTAAACTAAAACTTGCGCTACAGTAAACAATTTAAAACTAGCAAATAAAATATTAAAATCTATTTTAAATCGAAGTCTAAAAAAATCGAACTAACACTATGCTTCCCTATCCATGACACAAAAATAAAAATAAAATCTACGATATCTAATTCTAGTCGAAAATCAAATTACTACCCGAAAAATAAAAAAAGGAACGCATGTGAAAGGGTTCACGTGCTTTGCTTGGATATGTGCGTTTCTCTTTTAAATGCCCGCGCAGGTCGACGGATGGTGCAGACGGGTTGAGGTTGGACGCAGGCGTGAAGGTTGCAGGTCGGAACTTGGACGCGTGGATGACCAATTTTAATGCTGCGTTTTATTTTAACGCCGGTTTTTTGTCATTCGTTTCACTCGTTTGCAGGTTGAGAAGCGGCAAGAAGGAATATGGACGGCGTGAGGAGAGGAGCTGACGGGGGGGGAGACGGTTTTGAACAGGAAAATGAATGATGAATGTGCACGAGGATGGAAAAGAAAGATAGCCTGCGTGGAAAACGAAATCGATTGATGCATATGCGTTTGAATTCGTTTTGTTTGATAGCTTGCAGGGACATGTCAGACAGTTTTGCAGAGAGGATCTGGGACGGTAGATGCTGGATGGAAATGGAAAACGCAGGTCGATGAGTTGAGGAGCAGATTGATAAGGCAATTGAATCCAGTGCACACCAATTTGCCCAGTAAACCTTTAGAAATCTTCTCAATGAACTCAATAACGGCTAGATCTCACCCACAGTGACACTTCTGAGGCTAGATCTGGCCTTTAGAAGCCAGATCTACCTTAGATCTTTAAAAAATTTCGATTTAAACCTGTAACCTGCAATAACTAGTTAGATCTGAAGATGCACACACCAATTTAATGATTAAACCCTGACAGCCCTGAGAAATTTACAAATTTACAACTAATTTACAATTTGAAACCCTCATGGTTAGATCTGAATCAATTAGCGCAATTTTCAGAAGTTTAAAATTTTTAGGTGAGAGGCACAAGCCTTCGAAACCCTGCAAAATCACAAATATCGTAAGATAGACCCGGAATTTAACAAATAAAGAGCTTATCAGATTTATGCTTATTGAGAGTCGGCTGGTCCAACCGAAGACTTCCCCAGACGCCCAATCTTAAAAAAATTTCTCTGCACACTTAGATCTGAACTTTAGACTGATAGAGATTTAAGAAAACAACATGAGACCTTTGCAGAAAAATCAGAATGTTATTTTATAAACCCAGAAAACTGCATAAGATACCTATATGCAGATTAATCCATGAAGGCCACCAACCGTAAAATGCAAGAAACCAAGTAGCAAAGTTTAGAGACAATTCACCACATAGATCTGAGAAGGAACATCCAGATTTGTAACCCCAAAGTCTTTTGCTTTATTCCTCAAAAAAAAGTTTACAAGAGCTTCTAAGAGCAAGTGCACGATCTTAAGATCGGATGATTCAATACTGACAAAGACCTCTAAATTTATAGGACTAGATCTCTAACGGCTAGTTTGGATGATCCTCGTCAAAATAATCTCAACCGTCCAAAAGATTTAATTATCTTTTAATCCGGAACGTTGAAATTAAAATTTTGGAGAAAAAAACGAATTTATCATTTAATTCAATTTTAATTAACTCAAAAATACTATTTTTGAGTTAATCACCCCAAAATTTTGACTTTGACTCAACCACCAAGGCCCAAGGGTCCAATATTTCTTAAAATTCTCAAAATTCCCTTGGCTTGGGGCTTTCAAAATCATTTTCCAAGGACCCACAAATTTTGCCTTTAAAGATTTAATCCTAATTTAGGACCCTAAATTAATTAAATTTCTGGTTTATGATTTTATTAATTAATTGACCAGAAAATTTAATTAATTGACTAAGAGGGGATTATAATTATTTTTCCAACCCTCTTTTACATGAGATAATACATTTACATACATGAAGGGGGAAAACCCATTCGTATAGACCCTCAAATAAATACCCAGTTCTGCAACTCAACATATGATCTAGTAGACCAAGTAGTTCAAACTACTTTTACAAGGACTCGATAGAACACTAGGACTCACTTAGCATGCTGATGACAAAATCCACCTAGCTTTGGGGTGAGGCTGGAGGGAAAAACTCTGCCGATCACTTTCGTGAATCAGTGAGACAAAAAACCTCCTAGGATAGAGATCATCAACAACATACTAGGCTTACGTAGGCTATTACATACACTGACGGTCTTACTTAGATCATTTACATCATAAAATGCAGAATGGGTTTACATCATTATAAAAACTGTCGATCGGCGATGACATCTGGATGACGGAATCCGAACGATGGAACCACGTCGAACATGACGAATCCCATTAGAAAAAATGGGGGTGTACTGCTATGGGGTAGTTGACGAAGTGTGGTCAACATCTGGCTCTACTTGGGGACACGTTGCTTCGTTGAAGGAATGTGAGAATCCAGAATCTGCATCCAAGCAACACACAAGATTACATAAGTAGCGTCCATCCAGATATCATCATATAACATCAAGCTCATGAAAAATAGAAGCTCTTCTTTTATTTATTATTCTATTTAACATGAAAAGTAAATCTACTCTAACTGCAAAATGAAATGCTGAAATAACGAGGAGTAGGGTTAGAAATACGATACAGAGGATGCCCTGTGGCATCAGATGTGCTCAATATAGTGTATGATAAGCATTTGCCTACTTTTAGGCAAGTCTGTTGGCTGCTTTTCAGATGTGCCATGGCCGATCTTGCATAATGTAGGACTCTGTTTTATCCGAATGTCAAGCTGCTCTCGACCATCAGACGAATCAAACCGCTTACTTTTTCCTTTCTTTTTCTTTCTCTTCGTCTGAGTGGGTTGTGATGTCAACAATGAGGCTATTGTGGATTTCTTGTCCTTATCTTGAAATTCCTTGTACAAAACCTTTGATGAACCTGGAGCGCAACCAATCTTATTTTGAATATATTCTGTCAATGGTGACACATAAGCTTGGTCTTTTTCAACATCCTTTGTAGCTATAGTTAACTCTTCCTTAATGGGAAAAGTGACCTCCGTGTGATGAGATGGAAACTGCTTCAGCAAACTGGGAGGCTTATGATCTTTTGACAAACCTGACCTGGGTTGGAAATCTTGCATGTGTGATATTTCCATTTTTTCCAACTTCTTCTGTATGGAACTCATCTCCTTGGCATGCATTTCTTCAATAGTTGACAATTTGTGTTGCAGAGATATCTGATCAGAATGATTAACTTCCATCATTTTTAACCTGTTTTCCATGACATTTATTTCCTGTGCATGATTTTCTTCTAAGGTATTTATCCGATTCTGAAGAATGATCTGGTTAGCTTCCATGTTTTGAATCATTTTATCATTGTCTGCTTTCATGGACATGAAGAAATTTTGCATACAGTTCATCTCTTTCTTATGATTTGTTTCCATAATCATCACTTCCTTAACATGTTTTTCTTCCATGGCAATTATTTGACTGGAGTGATTAAATTCGATGACCTTTAACCTGTTCTGCATAGAACCAATTTCCCTGGCATGATCCGCTATTATTTTTTCTTGATTAAGTTCCATATTCTTAATGATTTGAGCCTGGTTGGCCTCCATATTCTTGATTACCTGAGCTTGATTTAGCTGTATATCCTTAACCATCTGAATCAATTCGCTAACAAGATGCTTATCGTTGTTGAGACTGATTTGACAACTTGTTTCTGTTTCACCACTATCGTGGGTTTGTGATGTCGTGGCACAAGTGGATTCGTCTTGAGAATTGTTTGGAAAACTCCTGCTGATAGCTGAATCTTCTACAAGATCAATTTTATTATTTTGCACAATACTGGGAACACAAGGCGAGTCATTTTTTATGTATTTATCTGTAAAAGAATTGATGATATCTTCTAAACAATACTCTTCAGGGCAATTTCGAAACCAATCGATAGCATCATCTTTTAAAGAATAGCCAAAGACACGTATCTTGACATCTTCATGATTATATTGTGAGGGACGACAATATTTATGTATAAAAAGTTTGACCGTCCTTAGATGTAATAGAGCAGTGCCTGGATCACCACCTGAGAAAAAAGGCAATTTTGAAGTGGCTTCTTCCGGCATGTCATGAAAGGTGTCATCCATGATGACCTGCTTAAAATTTAAGAAATAGATCCGTGTTCAAGAATAGTCAAAGAGTCCTCAAGAAGTGAACTTCCTAGCAGGAACTCTTGTAAGAAATGAAAGAAATGGAGTCGCCACTTGAACATGAAACTAATTCTAAAAATAGAAGAAGTAATCGAGAGATAGCAGATGGATATCAGGGAAGGATTCTTGTCTGGGTGTAATAAAATGAATAAGTGGAGTCGCCACCCAAACAAGAAGCCAACCAAAATGTCCAGGTGCTAAAGATACGATGATGAAATGATTAGAGATATGACGAAAGATAAGGCGATGAAAAATCAGACGATTAGAAAATGTCGTTAAGACCAAGGACAGAAAAACTCTATCCCCGGCAACGGCGCCAAAAAATGTTGTCGCACAGATTGTTCAGGGCACCGCGACAACGGTTCAGACTGGGGGCTGTCACCTCTTATCCCCAATCTCTCTCTTTAAACCGTCTCCTTGCAAGTTAAGGGAGGTAGACCCTATTATGAAATGAAGGATAAATCCAAGAGACACAGCTAGAACATCAAATACTTGACAGAATAAACAAGATTCCACAGATCTAAATTAGATTTCACGGTAAGACCGATTACTGATAAGGTCAAACAAGATCTCGTATACGATTATAGACAAGTAGGCTGACGTTTAGCTGCTGTGATTAAAACACGATTGGTAAATGATGACTAACTGTTGCTTATGAAAACACGATTGATCAATGATATTCAATTAAAACACCACAACCATGAATAATGAAAATGCCAGGATTTAAAATGCTCAATTAATTTCGATCCAGACAAATCAACGATTTTATATAGTCAATCTCAAGATAAAATTTCAAAAGCTCACTTGACCATAAAAGATATTTTTGAGAAATTTTATAATTTTTTATTTTTTATTTTTTATTTTTTATTTTTTATTTTTTATTTTTTAAATCTAAAATTAAAAATCTAAATCTAAACAAAGCTAATCTAAAATCTAAATTAAAATGAAATCAAAATTAAACTAACATAAAACTACAACTAAAAGAAGTTAAAAATCTAAATCTAAATAAAAAGTTAAAAATTAAAATCTAATTTAAATAAAACCTAAGCTCTAAAAATTACGCTAACACTAAAATTCTAAATCGAAAATCACCAAATCTAAACTAAAACTTGCGCTACAGTAAACAATTTAAAACTAGCAAATAAAATATTAAAATCTATTTTAAATCGAAGTCTAAAAAAATCGAACTAACACTATGCTTCCCTATCCATGACACAAAAATAAAAATAAAATCTACGATATCTAATTCTAGTCGAAAATCAAATTACTACCCGAAAAATAAAAAAAGGAACGCATGTGAAAGGGTTCACGTGCTTTGCTTGGATATGTGCGTTTCTCTTTTAAATGCCCGCGCAGGTCGACGGATGGTGCAGACGGGTTGAGGTTGGACGCAGGCGTGAAGGTTGCAGGTCGGAACTTGGACGCGTGGATGACCAATTTTAATGCTGCGTTTTATTTTAACGCCGGTTTTTTGTCATTCGTTTCACTCGTTTACAGGTTGAGAAGCGGCAAGAAGGAATATGGACGGCGTGAGGAGAGGAGCTGACAGGGGGGGAGACGGGTTTGAACAGGAAAATGAATGATGAATGTGCACGAGGATGGAAAAGAAAGATAGCCTGCGTGGAAAACGAAATCGATTGATGCATATGCGTTTGAATTCGTTTTGTTTGATAGCTTGCAGGGACATGTCAGACAGTTTTGCAGAGAGGATCTGGGACGGTAGATGCTGGATGGAAATGGAAAACGCAGGTCGATGAGTTGAGGAGCAGATTGATAAGGCAATTGAATCCAGTGCACACCAATTTGCCCAGTAAACCTTTAGAAATCTTCTCAATGAACTCAATAACGGCTAGATCTCACCCACAGTGACACTTCTGAGGCTAGATCTGGCCTTTAGAAGCCAGATCTACCTTAGATCTTTAAAAAATTTCGATTTAAACCTGTAACCTGCAATAACTAGTTAGATCTGAAGATGCACACACCAATTTAATGATTAAACCCTGACAGCCCTGAGAAATTTACAAATTTACAACTAATTTACAATTTGAAACCCTCATGGTTAGATCTGAATCAATTAGCGCAATTTTCATTAAGTTTAAAATTTTTTAGGTGAGAGGCAATAAGCCTCGAAACCCCGCAAAATCACAAATATCGTAAGATAGACCCGAATTTAACAAATAAAGAGCTTATCAGATTTATGCTTATTGAGAGTCGGCCGGTCCAACCGAAGACTTCCCGTACGCCCAATCTAAAAAAAAAATTCCCCGCACACTTAGATCCGAACTTTAGAATCTGGATCTTAGGCCGATAGAGATTTAAGAAAACAACATTAGACCCTTAGAAAAACCGAATGTTATTTTATAAACAGAAAACCGCATAAGATACCTATATGCATTAATCCATGAAGGCCATCAACCATAAAATGCAAGAAACCAAGTAGCAAGTAGTTTAGAGAGAATTCACCACATAGATCCGAGAAGGAACATCCGGATTTGTAACCCCAAAGTCTTTAGCTTTATTCCTCAAAAAAAAGTTTACAAGAGCTTCTAAGAACAAGTGCACGATTCTGAGATCGGATGATCCAAGAATGACAAAGACCTCAAAATTTATAGGACTAGATCTCTAAAGGCTAGTTTGGATGATCCTCGTCAAAATAATCTCAGCCGCCCAAAAGATTTAATTATCTTTTAATCCGGAGCATTGAAATTAAAATTTTGGGGAAAAACGAATTTATCATTTAATTCCATTTTAATTAACTCAAAAACACTATTTTTGAGTTAATTACCTTGAAATTTTGACTTTGACTTAACCACCTAGGCCCAAGGGTCCAAAATTCCTTGAAATTCTCAATATTCCCTTGGCCTGAGACCTTTAAAAATTCATTTTTTAAGGACCAACGAAATTTGCCTTGGAAGAATTTTAACTTACCTAGGACTTGAAATTAATTAAATTTCTGGCTTAGGATTTTTAATTAATTTGGCCAGAAAATTTAATTAATCGACTGAGAGGGGATTTAATTATTTTTTCCAACTCTCTTAACATAAGATAAATACATTTAGACACATGAAGGGGGAAAACCCATTCGTATAGACCCTCAAATAAATACCCAGTTCTGCGACTCAACATATGATCTAGTAGACCAAGTAGTTCAAACTACTTTTACAAGGACTCGATAGAACACTAGGACTCACTTAACATGCTGATGACAAAATCCACCCTAGCTTTGGGGTGAGGCTGGAGGGAAAAACTCTACCGATCACTTTCGTGAATCAGTGAGACAAAATACCTCCTAGGATAGAGATCATCAACAACATACTAGGCTTACCTAGGTTATTACATACATTGACGGTCTTACTTAGATCATTTACATCATAACATGCAGAATGGGTTTACATCATTATAAAACTGTCGATTGATGACTGATGATGGAATCTGAATGGCGCAACCACGTCGAACATGAAGAATCCCATTTGAAAAAATGGGGGTGTACTGCTATGGGGTAGTTGACGAAGTGTGGTCAACATCTGACTCTACTTGGGGACACTTTGCTTCATTGAAGGAATGTGAGAATCTAGAATCTGCATCCAAGCAACACACAAACTTATATAAGTAGTGTCGATCCAAATATCATCATATAACATTAGATACATGAAAAGTAGAAGCTCTTCTTTTATTTATTATTCTACTTAACATAAA
Source organism: Pinus albicaulis (assembly GCA_034641835.2). Taxonomy (NCBI): domain Eukaryota; kingdom Viridiplantae; phylum Streptophyta; class Pinopsida; order Pinales; family Pinaceae; genus Pinus; species Pinus albicaulis. Next base: position 1,660,913,401 of record CM076579.1, read on the forward strand.
AAGTAAATCTACTCTAACCGCAAAATGAAATGCTGAAATAATAAGGAGTAGGGTTAGAAATACGATATAGAGGATGCCCAAATGGCATCAGATGTGCTCAATATAGTGTATGCTGAGCATTTTCCTGCTTTCAGGCAAGTCTGTAGGCTGCTTTTCAGATGTGCCATGTCCAATCTTGCACAATGTAGGACTTTGTCTTATGCAAATGTCAAGCTGCTCTCGACCATCAGACGAATCAAACCACTTACTTCTTTTTTTCTGATTTTTTCTCTTCGTCTGAGTGGGCTGTGATGTCAGCAATGAGACTATCGTAGATTTCTTGTCCTTATCTTGAAAATCCTTGTACAAAACATTTGATGAACCTGGAGTGCAACCAATCTTATTCTGGATATACTCTGTCAACGGTGACACATAAGCTTGGTCTTTCTCAACGTCCTTTGTATCTGTAGTTAATTCTTCCTTAATGGGAAAAGTGACCTCCATGTGATCAAATGGAAATTGGTTCAACAAATTGGGAGGCCTATGATCTGTTGACAAATATGACTTGGGTTGAAAATCCTGCATGTGTGATCTTTCCATTCTTTCCAACTTCTTCGTATGGAACTCATCTCTCGGGGTATGCATTTCTTCAATAGTTGACAATTTGTGTTGCAGAGATATCTGATCAGAATGATTAACTTCCATCATTTTTAACCTGTTTTCCATGACATTTATTTCCTGCGCATGACTTTCTTCTAAGGTATTTATCCGATTTTGAAGATTGATCTGGTTAGCTTCCATGTTTTGAATCATTTTATCATTATCCGCTTTCATGGCCATGAAGAAATTTTGCATACAGTTCATCTCTTTCTTATGATTTGTTTCCATAATCATCATTTCCTTAACATGTTTTTCTTCCATGGCAATTATTTGATTGGAGTGATTAAATTCCATGACCTTTAATCTGTTCTGCATAGAACCAATTTCCCTGGCATGATCCGCTATTATTTTTTCTTGATTAAGTTCCATATTCTTAATGATTTGAGCCTGGTTGGCCTCCATATTCTTGATTACCTGAGCTTGATTTAGCTGTATACCCTTAACCATCTGAATCAATTCGCTAACAAGATGCTTATCGTTGTTAAGACTGATTTGACAACTTGTTTCTGTTTCACCACTATCGTGGGTTTGTGATGTCGTGGCACAAGTGGATTCGTCTTGAGAATTGTTTGGAAAACTCCTGCTAATAGCTGAATCTTCTACAAGATCAATTTTATTATTTTGCACAATACTGGGAACACAAGGCGAGTCATTTTTTATGTATTTATCTGTAAAAGAATTGATGATATCTTCTAAACAATACTCTTCAGGGCAATTTCGAAACCAATCGATAGCATCATCTTTTAAAGAATAGCCAAAGACACGTATCTTGACATCTTCATGATTATATTGTGAGGGACGACAATATTTATGTATAAAAAGTTTGACCGTCCTTAGATGTAATAGAGCAGTGCCTGGATCACCACCTGAGAAAAAAGGCAATTTTGAAGTGGCTTCTTCCGGCATGTCATGAAAGGTGTCATCCATGATGACCTGCTTAAAATTTAAGAAATAGATCCGTGTTCAAGAATGGTCAAAGAGTCCTCAAGAAGTGAACTTCCTAGCAGGAACTCTTGTAAGAAATGAAAGAAATGGAGTCGCCACTTGAACATGAAACTAATTCTAAAAATAGAAGAAGTAATCGAGAGATAGCAGATGGATATCAGGGAAGGATTCTTGTCTGGGAGTAATAAAATGAATAAGTGGAGTCGCCACCCAAACAAGAAGCCAACCAAAATGTCCAGGTGCTAAAGATACGATGATGAAATGATTAGAGATATGACGAAAGATAAGGCGATGAAAAATCAGAAGATTAGAAAATGTCGTTAAGACCAAGGACAGAAAAACTCTATCCCCGGCAACGGCGCCAAAAAATGTTGTCGCACAGATTGTTCAGGGCACCGCGACAACGGCTCAGACTGGGGCTGTCACCTTTTATCCCCAATCTCTCTCTTTAAACCGTCTCCTTGCAAGTTAAGGGAGGTAGACCCTGTTGACCACACTTTGTCAACTACCCCATAGCAGTACACCCCCATTTTTCCAAATGGGATTCTTCATGTTCGACGTGGTTGTGCCATTCAGATTTCATCGCCGATCGACAGCTGACATTGTTTTTATATGATGTAAACCCATTCTGCTTTTTATGATGTAAATGATCTAAGTAAGACCGTCCATGTATGTAACAACCTAGGTAAGCCTAGTATGTTGTTGATGATCTCTATCCTAGGAGGTTTTTTGTCTCACTGATTCACGAAAGTGATCGGCAGAGTTTTTCCCTCCAGCCTCACCCCAAAGCTAGGGTGGATTTTGTCATCAGCATGTTAAGTGAGTCCTAGTGTTTTTTATCGAGTCCTTGTAACAGTAGCTTGAGCTACTTGGTCTACTAGATCATGTTTTGAGTCGCATAACTGGGTATTTATTTGAGGGTCTATACAAATGGGTTTTCCCCCCTTCATGTATGTAAAAGTATTATCTCATGTAAAAGAGGGTTGGAAAAATAATTATAATCCCCTCTTAGTCAATTAATTAAATTTTCTGGTCAATTAATTAATAAAATCCTAAACCAGAAATTTAATTAATTTAGGGTCCTAAATTTGGATTAAATCTTTAAAGGCAAAATTTGTTGGTCCTTGGAAAATGATTTTGACAGCCCCAAGCCAAGGGAATATTGAGAATTTTAAGAAATATTGGACCCTTGGGCCTTGGTGGTTAAGTCAAGGTCAAAACTTTGGGGTAATTAACTCAAAAAATAGTATTTTTGAGTTAATTAAAATTGAATTAAATGATAAATTCGTTTTTTCCCCAAAATTTTAATTTCAACGTTCCGGATTAAAAGATAATTAAATCTTTTGGACGGTTGAGATTATTTTGACGAGGATCATCCAAACTAGCCATTAGAGATCTAGTCCTATAAATTTAGAGGTCTTTGTCATTATTGAGTCATCCGATCTCAGAATCGTGCACTTGCTCTTAGAAGCTCTTGTAAACTTTTTGAGGAATAAAGCTAAAGACTTTGGGGTTACAAATCTGGATGTTCCTTCTCAGATCTATGTGGTGAATTGTCTCTGAACTCTGCTACTTTGTTTCTTGTATCTTATGGTTGATGGCCTTCATGGATTAATCTGCATATAGGTATCTTATGCAGTTTTCTGGGTTTATAAAATAACATTTTGATTTTTCTAAGGGTCTCATGTTGTTTTCTTAAATCTCTATCAGTCTAAAGTTCAGATCTAAGTGTGCAGGGAAATTTTTTAAGATTGGGCGTCTGGGGAAGTCTTCGGTTGGACCAGCCGACTCCCAATAAACATAAATCTGATAAGCTCTTTATTTGTTAAATTTCGGGTCTATCTTACGATATTGTGATTTTGCAGGGTTTCGAAGGCTTGTGCCTCTCACCTAAACTTTAAATCTCTGAAAAATTGTGCTAAAATGGATTTTAAATCTGACCTTGAGGGTTTTGAACTTGTAAATTAGTTGTAAATTTGTAAATTGTTCAAGATTGTCAGGGTTTAATCATTAAAATTGGCGTGTGTGTCTCCAGATCTGACTAGTTGTTGCAGGTTACAGGTTCAAATCGAATTTTTTTTTTTTAAGATTTAAGGCAGATCTGGCTTCCAAAGGCCAGATCTGGCCTCAAATCTCCACTGTGGACGGATCTGAGCAGTATTTGATTCAAGGAACATAATAAATCTGAACTTAGGTGAAGAAATTTTAAAAGTTATTGGGCGTTTTGACTGTACTGGTTTTATTAATCGCTGCCTCTGCCCCAGCGTTTATCTGAATCCATATTCCTTTGCTGACAATTTCCAAAGCTGCTCTGTCCTTCATCGTGTCATCGTCCTCATTTATTCATTGCTGCCATTTTTGCGTTTCTGTTGTGCCTCATAGATGCTCGTCCGTCCAGCTCTTCACACAGTCTTCCAAACACATCTCTGCAAATTCTTCACGCGTGCCCTTCATTCTCCTTAGCCCAGCACTCATCGAATCTTTCTCTGTCCTCATTTTCGATTTTACCAAACCTTGTGTCAGCTTCATCTATGCTCAGATTTCGACCTCTGTCCGCCATCTGTCTAGCCTCAGCGTTCTCTGCTTGGCGTTTTCCCCTACTTGTCTGAGCTTTTCTTCACGTCGTCCCTCTCCATTCGTGCCCTCGCCCTGCCGTCCAGCCTGCTTCAAATCTTCACGCCGTCGACTTGCTGTCCGTCTCCTTCATTCGATCTTTCCCTTCTGCCGTCCGAAGATTTCCGTCAACCTGCAACTCAAACCATAAACACGCACGTTGAACATTTCAAAAGCCCTTCGATCTGTTTTAATGCGGGTTCATTTTTGTTATTTGTATATAGTTTAGTTTCATATTGTAATAATTATTTCTTTTAGTGTTAATTGTAATTCGACAAGGGTTAGCGTAAGTTTTAGATGTTAATCGATTTTTTAGTTTTAGATTTTTGGTGGTGGTTTAGTTTAGCTTTTATTTAGATCTAACTTTTTGATTTTAGTTTTAATTTTTACTTAGTTTAAGTTTGGTTATAATTTCTTTTGGCTCTAATTTAGTTAGATTTTAGATTTTAACTTTAGCTTTAGTTTAGGATTTTAAATTTTAGATTTTAAATTTCAATTTAAATTTAAATTTAGCTTTAATTCCAGTTGTGTTTAGATTTAGATGCTAATTTTTAGATTAGAACTTTTTATTTGGATTTAGATTTTGACTTGTTTTAGATTAAAAAAATAAAAAATTCCAAAAATCTTAAAAAATTTAGAAAATACAAAAAAATATAAAAAGAATTTTAAATTTTTGTATAGTCAAAGTGAGCTTAATCTTTTTATCTAAAGTTTTGACTATAGAAAAATAATCTGGATCGAAATTAATTGAAATATCATAAATCTGGAAATATTGCAAATCTCTAGCATTTTCATCTTATTGCTTCATGGTTGTGGTGCTTTTTCAATTAAAGATCATCGTCATCAATCGTATTTTTATTATAAGCAGCAGTTAGTCATCATTTACTGGTTTATAATTGCGTAATGGGATTTTGTATGACCCCATAAGGCACTGATCATAAACGTGAAATCTAATCTAGATCTGTGAAATCCTGTTAATTTTATCAAGTATTTGATGTTTTAGCTGTGTCCCCTGGATTTATCCTTCATTTCTAATAGGGTCTACCTCCCTTAGCCTGCAAGGAGACAGCTTAAAGAGAGAGATTGGGGATAAAGGTGACAGCCCCCAATTTGAGCCGTTGTCGCGGTGCCCTGAACAATCTGTGCGACAACATTTTTTGGCGCCGTTGTCGGGGATAGAGTTTTTCTGTCCTTGGTCTTAACGACATTTTATAATCTTCTGATCTTCTTTCGCCATTCATTAGCCCGTCGCAAGGAATCACATTTTCTGGCGACTTTTCATCTCTTCATATTTTTCGTCATATCTCTAATCATTGCATCATCGCATCTTTAGCACCTGGACATTTCGGTTGGTTTCTTGTTTGGGTGGCGACTCCACTTTTTCATCTTTTTAGTCCCAGACAAGAATCCCCCTCTGATATCCATCTGCTATCTCTCGATTGCTTCTTCTGTTTTAGAATTAGTTTCATGTTCAAGTGGCGACTCCAATTCTTTCATTTCTTACAAGAGTTCCTGCCAAGAAGTTCGCTTCTTGAGGACCTTTTGACTATTCTTGAACACAAATCTATTTCTAAAATCTTAAAAACGATATCATGGATATTTTTGCCCCGTGTAATTTTGCTAATATTCAGGGTTATCCCCATGATCTCCCTCAAATGGATAAATTACCTATCTTTCAAGGAAATGATGCAGTTAGTGTTAAATCTCATTTGTTTGCTTTCACTAACTGGTGGAATAGATTTGCAGTTGCAAAAAATAATTTCGATGATGTAAAGATGAAAACTTTTGTTCTTACTTTTGGTGAGGATGTTGTTGAATGGTTTACGGAAAAGCCTGATAATTCATTTGATACTTTTGAATCCATTGTAACTGCTTTTAAGGAAAAATATGGTGATAAAAGGGAAGATCGGCATTTGGTAAGAGAGATCAGTACTATAGAAAAGAAAGAAAATGAAACGACTGAAGAATTTAACAGGAGGTTTAATGGTATCCTTAGAGAAATATCTCAAACTCATAAACCTCGTGATGGATCTCTTCTGAATTTTTACATTGATGCTTTTGATTCTGATACTTCATATGAGTTAAGGCGGGCTAAAACTACAAATTATAAAGCTTGTCAATCTTTAGCTAAGGAGATTGAAAAGGATAAGAAAGCATCTGGAATGTCCAAAACTCCAGATTTTGATAGATCTTTGACAGATACTAAGTTGAAAGAACCTCTAGAAGATGATGATCACCCTGTGAAAAGGTTAATGCAAAAACTTGAAAGCATGGAGCTTAATCATGCTGAGAAACTTGAAATCATGGAGCTTAATCATGCTAAAGAAATAAGTGTCTTACAAGCTAGGTTGGTCCAAATGGAAAGAGCTCGAACGCAGAATTCCCAACCTAGAAATAATAATGCTTTGCAGAAAAGAGACCTATCTTATGAGCAGAGACCGACAAATCAACTTGAGTTTGCAAATCTTGTGGATGAAGCTCCGCCTTATTGTAGAGCCTGTAATGATCTTCATGAAGAGGCTACTTGTCCCGTTATCAAAAGGATCATAGCTAGTAGAATGGCAAGGTCAAGATATCAAATTAATGTTGTTGGTAAGGACTATCACATGCATATAGAAGATCATGAAAGTCAGGTTAAGGAACCAGTTCAGATGATTAAGGATGTGCAACCCAATCATATGCAAATAATTCAAAACATGGAAGCTAACCAGATCAGTCTTCAAAATAAGATAATTTCCATGGAAGAAAAACATGTTAAAGAAATAAATCTCATGGAAAACAGGTTAAAGATAATGGAAATTAATCATTCTAATCAGATGTCCATCATGGAAGCAAGACACACCCAGGAAATGAATACCATGGAGGAAAATCACTTATTGGAGATGAATACCACAAAGGAAAATCACTTGTTGGAAATGAATACCATACAGGAAAGGTTGGAAAAAATGGAAAAATTACATACACAAAAGTTTCAGCCGAAATTTGATTATGAAGATTCATCAACAGATCATGAGACTTCTTGTCTGCTAAAGCCTTTCTCATCTCATCACACGGAGGATTTCACTATGGTTTCAAAGGACGTTGAGAGAGAGAAAGCTTATGTGTCACCATTGACAGAGTATATCCAGAACAATATGGGTCACGATCCAGGTTCTTCAGATTTTTTGTACAAACATCTTCAAGATGAGGACAAGGAGTTTACAATAGCCTCATTGTTGACATCACAACCCACTCAGACGAAGAGAAAGAAAAAGAAAGGAAAAAGTAAGCGGTTTGATTCGTCTGATGGTCGAGAGCAGCTTGACATTCGGATAAGACAGAGTCCTACATTATGCAAGATCGGCCATGGCACATCTGAAAAGCAGCCTACCGACTTGCCTGTAAGCAGGCAAATGCTCAGCATGCACTATATTGAGCACATCTGATGCCATTTGGGCATCCTCTGTATCGTATTTCTAACCCTACTCCTTGTTATTTCAACATTTCATTTTGCAGTTAGAGTAGATTTACTTTTCATGTTAAGTAGAATAATAAGAGCTTCTATTTTTTCATGAGCTTAATGTTATATGATGATATTTGGATGGACGCTACTTATGTAATCTTGTGTGTTGCTTGGATGTAGATTCTGGATTCTCACATTCCTTCAATGAAGCAACGTGTCCCCAAGTAGAGCCAGATGTTGACCACACTTTGTCAACTACCCCATAGCAGTACACCCCCATTTTTCCAAATGGGATTCTTCATGTTCGACGTGGTTGTGCCATTCAGATTTCATCGCCGATCGACAGCTGACATTGTTTTTATATGATGTAAACCCATTCTGCTTTTTATGATGTAAATGATCTAAGTAAGACCGTCCATGTATGTAACAACCTAGGTAAGCCTAGTATGTTGTTGATGATCTCTATCCTAGGAGGTTTTTTGTCTCACTGATTCACGAAAGTGATCGGCAGAGTTTTTCCCTCCAGCCTCACCCCAAAGCTAGGGTGGATTTTGTCATCAGCATGTTAAGTGAGTCCTAGTGTTTTTTATCGAGTCCTTGTAACAGTAGCTTGAGCTACTTGGTCTACTAGATCATGTTTTGAGTCGCAGAACTGGGTATTTATTTGAGGGTCTATACAAATGGGTTTTCCCCCCTTCATGTATGTAAAAGTATTATCTCATGTAAAAGAGGGTTGGAAAAATAATTATAATCCCCTCTTAGTCAATTAATTAAATTTTCTGGTCAATTAATTAATAAAGTCCTAAACCAGAAATTTAATTAATTTAGGGTCCTAAATTAGGATTAAATCTTTAAAGGCAAAATTTGTTGGTCCTTGGAAAATGATTTTGACAGCCCCAAGCCAAGGAAATATTGAGAATTTTAAGAAATATTGGACCCTTGGGCCCTGGTGGTTAAGTCAGGGTCAAAATTTTGGGGTAATTAACTCAAAAATAATATTTTTGAGTTAATTAAAATTTAATTAAATGATAAATTCGTTTTTTCCCCAAAATTTTAATTTCAACGCTCCGGATTAAAAGATAATTAAATCTTTTGGACGGTTGAGATTATTTTGACGAGGATCATCCAAACTAGCCGTTAGAAATCTAGTCCTATAAATTTAGAGGTCTTTGTCAGTATTGAATCATCTGATCTCAGAATCGTGCACTGGCTCTTAGAAGCTCTTGTAAACTTTTTTTTGAGGAATAAAGCTAAAGACTTTGGGGTTACAAATCTGGATGTTCCTTCTCAGATCTATGTGGTGAATTGTCTCTGAACTCTGCTACTTTGTTTCTTGTATCTTATGGTTGATGGCCTTCATGGATTAATCTGCATATAGGTATCTTATGCAGTTTTCTGGGTTTATAAAATAACATTCTGATTTTTCTAAGGGTCTCATGTTGTTTTCTTAAATCTCTATCAATCTAAGGTCTGGATCTAAGTGTGCAGGGAAATTTTTTTTTAAAGATTGGGCGTCTGGGGAAGTCTTCGGTTGGACCAGCCGACTCCCAATAAACATAAATCTGATAAGCTCTTTATTTGTTAAATTTCGGGTCTATCTTACGATATTGTGATTTTGCAGGGTTTCGAAGGCTTGTGCCTCTCACCTAAACTTTAAATCTCTGAAAAATTGTGCTAAAATGGATTTTAAATCTGACCTTGAGGGTTTTGAACTTGTAAATTAGTTGTAAATTTGTAAATTGTTCAAGATTGTCAGGGTTTAATCATTAAAATTGGCGTGTGTGTCTCCAGATCTGACTAGTTGTTGCAGGTTACAGGTTCAAATCGAATTTTTTTTTTTTAAGATTTAAGGCAGATCTGGCTTCCAAAGGCCAGATCTGGCCTCAAATCTCCACTGTGGACGGATCTGAGCAGTATTTGATTCAAGGAACATAATAAATCTGAACTTAGGTGAAGAAATTTTAAAAGTTATTGGGCGTTTTGACTGTACTGGTTTTATTAATCGCTGCCTCTGCCCCAGCGTTTATCTGAATCCATATTCCTTTGCTGACAATTTCCAAAGCTGCTCTGTCCTTCATCGTGTCATCGTCCTCATTTATTCATTGCTGCCATTTTTGCGTTTCTGTTGTGCCTCATAGATGCTCGTCCGTCCAGCTCTTCACACAGTCTTCCAAACACATCTCTGCAAATTCTTCATGCGTGCCCTTCATTCTCCTTAGCCCAGCACTCATCGAATCTTTCTCTGTCCTCATTTTCGATTTTACCAAACCTTGTGTCAGCTTCATCTATGCTCAGATTTCGACCTCTGTCCGCCATCTGTCTAGCCTCAGCGTTCTCTGCTTGGCGTTTTCCCCTACTTGTCTGAGCTTTTCTTCACGTCGTCCCTCTCCATTCGTGCCATAAACACTGCCGTCCGACACACTTCAAATTTCACGCCGTCGACTTGCTGTCCGTCTCCTTCATTCGATCTTTCCCTTCTGCCGTCCGAAGATTTCCGTCAACCTGCAACTCAAACCATAAACACGCACGTTGAACATTTCAAAAGCCCTTCGATCTGTTTTAATGCGGGTTCATTTTTGTTATTTGTATATAGTTTAGTTTCATATTGTAATAATTATTTCTTTTAGTGTTAATTGTAATTCGACAAGGGTTAGCGTAAGTTTTAGATGTTAATCGATTTTTTAGTTTTAGATTTTTGGTGGTGGTTTAGTTTAGCTTTTATTTAGATCTAACTTTTTGATTTTAGTTTTAATTTTTACTTAGTTTAAGTTTGGTTATAATTTCTTTTGGCTCTAATTTAGTTAGATTTTAGATTTTAACTTTAGCTTTAGTTTAGGATTTTAAATTTTAGATTTTAAATTTCAATTTAAATTTAAATTTAGCTTTAATTCCAGTTGTGTTTAGATTTAGATGCTAATTTTTAGATTAGAACTTTTTATTTGGATTTAGATTTTGACTTGTTTTAGATTAAAAAAATAAAAAATTCCAAAAATCTTAAAAAATTTAGAAAATACAAAAAAATATAAAAAGAATTTTAAATTTTTGTATAGTCAAAGTGAGCTTAATCTTTTTATCTAAAGTTTTGACTATAGAAAAATAATCTGGATCGAAATTAATTGAAATATCATAAATCTGGAAATATTGCAAATCTCTAGCATTTTCATCTTATTGCTTCATGGTTGTGGTGCTTTTTCAATTAAAGATCATCGTCATCAATCGTATTTTTATTATAAGCAGCAGTTAGTCATCATTTACTGGTTTATAATTGCGTAATGGGATTTTGTATGACCCCATAAGGCACTGATCATAAACGTGAAATCTAATCTAGATCTGTGAAATCCTGTTAATTTTATCAAGTATTTGATGTTTTAGCTGTGTCCCCTGGATTTATCCTTCATTTCTAATAGGGTCTACCTCCCTTAGCCTGCAAGGAGACAGCTTAAAGAGAGAGATTGGGGATAAAGGTGACAGCCCCCAATTTGAGCCGTTGTCGCGGTGCCCTGAACAATCTGTGCGACAACAGACCCTATTATGAAATGAAGGATAAATCCAGGAGACACAGCTAGAACATCAAATACTTGATAAAATGAACGAGATTCCACAGATCTAAATTAGATTTTACGGTAAGACCAGTGCCTAATGGAGTCAAACAAGATCTCGCTATGCAATTATAGACAAGTAAGTGACGTTTAACTGCTGCTGATTAAAACACGATTGATCAATGATATTCAATTGAAAAACACAACCATGAAACAATAAGATGAAATGCCAGATATTCGCAATATTTCCAGATTTATGATGCTTCAATTAAATTCGATCCAGAAAATGTTTCTATAGTCAAATCAACGATTTTATATAGTCAATCTCAAAATAAAATTTCAAAAGCTCACTTGACCATAAAAGATATTTTTTGAGAAATTTTATATAATTTTTATTTTTGGATTTTGAAAATTTTTTTATTTTTTATTTTTTAAATCTAAAATTAAAAATCTAAATCTAAACAAAGCTAATCTAAAATCTAAATTAAAATGAAATCAAAATTAAACTAACATAAAACTACAACTAAAAGAAGTTAAAAATCTAAATCTAAATAAAAAGTTAAAAATTAAAATCTAATTTAAATAAAACCTAAGCTCTAAAAATTACGCTAACACTAAAATTCTAAATCGAAAATCACCAAATCTAAACTAAAACTTGCGCTACAGTAAACAATTTAAAACTAGCAAATAAAATATTAAAATCTATTTTAAATCGAAGTCTAAAAAAATCGAACTAACACTATGCTTCCCTATCCATGACACAAAAATAAAAATAAAATCTACGATATCTAATTCTAGTCGAAAATCAAATTACTACCCGAAAAATAAAAAAAGGAACGCATGTGAAAGGGTTCACGTGCTTTGCTTGGATATGTGCGTTTCTCTTTTAAATGCCCGCGCAGGTCGACGGATGGTGCAGACGGGTTGAGGTTGGACGCAGGCGTGAAGGTTGCAGGTCGGAACTTGGACGCGTGGATGACCAATTTTAATGCTGCGTTTTATTTTAACGCCGGTTTTTTGTCATTCGTTTCACTCGTTTGCAGGTTGAGAAGCGGCAAGAAGGAATATGGACGGCGTGAGGAGAGGAGCTGACGGGGGGGGAGACGGGTTTGAACAGGAAAATGAATGATGAATGTGCACGAGGATGGAAAAGAAAGATAGCCTGCGTGGAAAACGAAATCGATTGATGCATATGCGTTTGAATTCGTTTTGTTTGATAGCTTGCAGGGACATGTCAGACAGTTTTGCAGAGAGGATCTGGGACGGTAGATGCTGGATGGAAATGGAAAACGCAGGTCGATGAGTTGAGGAGCAGATTGATAAGGCAATTGAATCCAGTGCACACCAATTTGCCCAGTAAACCTTTAGAAATCTTCTCAATGAACTCAATAACGGCTAGATCTCACCCACAGTGACACTTCTGAGGCTAGATCTGGCCTTTAGAAGCCAGATCTACCTTAGATCTTTAAAAAATTTCGATTTAAACCTGTAACCTGCAATAACTAGTTAGATCTGAAGATGCACACACCAATTTAATGATTAAACCCTGACAGCCCTGAGAAATTTACAAATTTACAACTAATTTACAATTTGAAACCCTCATGGTTAGATCTGAATCAATTAGCGCAATTTTCAGAAGTTTAAAATTTTTAGGTGAGAGGCACAAGCCTTCGAAACCCTGCAAAATCACAAATATCGTAAGATAGACCCGGAATTTAACAAATAAAGAGCTTATCAGATTTATGCTTATTGAGAGTCGGCTGGTCCAACCGAAGACTTCCCCAGACGCCCAATCTAAAAAAAAAATTCCCTGCACACTTAGATCTGAACTTTAGGCTGATAGAGATTTAAGAAAACAACATTAGACCCTTAGAAAAATCAGAATGTTATTTTATAAACCCAGAAAACTGCATAAGATACCTATATGCAGATTAATCCATGAAGGCCATCAACCATAAAATGCAAGAAACCAAGTAGCAGAGTTTAGAGACAATTCACCACATAGATCTGAGAAGGAACATCCAGATTTGTAACCCCAAAGTCTTTTTGCTTTATTCCTCAAAAAAAAATTACAAGAGCTTCTAAGAGCAAGTGCACGATCTTGAGATCGAATGATCAAGAATGACAAAGACCTCTAAATTTATAGGACAAAATCTCTAACGGCTAGTTTGGATGATCCTCGTCAAAATATTCTCAACCGTCCAAAAGATTTAATTATCTTTTAATCCGGAGCGTTGAAATTAAAATTTTGGGGAAAAAACGAATTTATCATTTAATTCAATTTTAATTAACTCAAAAATACTATTTTTGAGTTAATTACCCCATAATTTTGACTTTGACTCAACCACCAAGGCCCAAGGGTCCAATATTTCTTTAAAATTCTCAAAATTCCCTTGGCTTGGGGTTTTCAAAATCATTTTCCAAGGACCCACAAATTTTGCCTTTAAAGATTTAATCCTAATTTAGGACCCTAAATTAATTAAATTTCTGGTTTAGGATTTTATTAATTAATTGACCAGAAAATTTAATTAATTGACTAAGAGGGGATTATAATTATTTTTTCAACCCTCTTTTACATGAGATAATACATTTACATACATGAAGGGGGAATACCCAGTCGTATAGACCCTCAAATAAATACCCAATTCTGCGACTCAACATATGATCTAGTAGACCAAGTAGTTCAAACTACTTTTACAAAGACTCGATAGAACACTAGGACTCACTTAGCATGCTGATGACAAAATCCACCCTAGCTTTGGGGTGAGACTGGAGGGAAAAACTCTGCCGATCACTTTCGTGAATCAGTGAGACGAAAAACCTCCTAGGATAGAGATCATCAACAACATACTAGGCTTACCTAGGTTGTTACATACATGGACAGTCTTACTTAGATCATTTACATCATTACATGCAGAATGGGTTTACATCATTTATAACAATGTCAACTGATGACTGATGATGAACACTGGATGATGGAATCTGAATGGCGCAACCACGTCGAACATGATGAATCCCATTTGAAAAAATGGGGGGTGTACTGCTATGGGGTAGTTGACGAAGTGTGGTCAACAGGTACTATGGCATACAAATTGGAGCTTCCTGCTTCTTCGTGAGTGCATTCGGTTTTCCATGTTTCATGCTTAAAGAAGGTTATAGGTGAAAAACTTCCAGTTCAAACAATATTGCCAGAACTTGATGAGGAAGGAAAAATCATATTGGAACCTGAAGCAGTCACAGAAACAAGAACTTGAAAGCTACGAAATCGATCCATTTCAGAGTATCTCATCAAGTGGAAGAACTTACCCACTGAAGATTCTACATGGGAGGATGAGAAAATAGTGAAACCCATACACTATAGCCTTCACAAAATTAAACTGCGGAAAATAAATAAGTGTGGAAACAAGATCTGAGCAAGAATAAACAATAGACACACGACATCGTTATTTTTGGACTAAGTCCCCGGAAAAACCCAATGCGGGAAAACTGGTGCAGTAGTTGAGGGTATGTCTATTATGCAGTAATTATGAATACAACCTGGGATGCCTTACTAGCCATCCACACAGAGAATCTCACTGACAAAGAGCTAATTAGGATTACCTCACACTGACACTGGAAAATCCTGACTGACTAAACACTGTGCTGATGAGTCCTACACTGGCTCTGCGCAGTTTTGTATCATTCTGCGTGGGGACTGCGTCAAATCTGCTTGTTGGCTCTTCTGTTGGCTGGATTCTCATCTTTGGCCCTTCTGGTCTCACACTCCGGCACTCGATCTGATTGATCCTCAGCTGAATCTCGAATCTCCTCAAGGCTACAGTGTTGCCTCTGTGTGGCACTGCGCTGCCTTTGTGTAGCTGCTACGTTGCCTCTCTGCGTACTTCCCTCTGTCTTCTCTACAATGTATTCCCAGCTCATGAAAATCTCCAACCGACAATTATCTCTGCCCCTCTCTGCCCCTCACTAAAGAATTTCAATCTCTAGACTTTGTCAGTCTCTCGGTGTATTTTCCAAATGCCCTATCAAGTCCTTATAATCTTCTCGTTGAGACTTCAACGACCGAGATTAAATCACTAATCAACGGCTAAGATTAAATTGACTTGATCTCTGTATTTTTCTAGAACATTCACACCCTGTTTTAATTAATATCCTTTTATTACTTTAATTTCCTAAGTTTAGAATTAGGGTCCCATTAAAAATAATTAATTATTTTCATAAAACACAATCCAGGTGGAATTTCCCAAAATGCTTTTTGGGTTCTTTCGAATGCATGTGCCTAAGCCTCCTTGCAAAATTTGAGACTTAGAGCACATCCGATGCTACCAAAAATCAACACTCCCTCTTAGCGAGGATTGTTCTCTAGCAATACATCTAGCTGAAGTACTACTCTGATTCTGCAACATCTCCCTCTGCGTTGTTGATGTTTGACATTGTTGCCCACCAACACTGCGTTGCTGCTAACCCTGCGTACTGCTGCCAGCTGCCACTGCACTGCAACTCTGTTGCTCATTGCAATAGAAAAACATTCAAAATTTGAACTAAGTGTTTAGTAGGATGCATCTCGTACTGAAGATCTGATTGTTGCTTGTCTCTGCATTATCCCTCTGAAGCTGTTGCGCTGCTGCTGACTCTGCACTGTGCCTCCTTGCACTGTTTCCAACTCTGCTCTACGCTGCTCAGACTCTAGCGCTCTCTAGCCACTGCGTTGTCACTTTTGCACTCCTTTGCACCAAGTGAAACTTGTCCATCCTGCTACTTCTGATTTGGGCTTCGTAGCAAGTTGATGATCCGAAAGGTGGACTCCTCTAGGATCCTGCCCAACTGTAGTTCTACTGAACTACAATTCTAGATCACCCCAATTCTCCCCTGGAGATATGTGGCCAATCATCGTGAATTCCTCCTGTTGACCACTGGAGTGGCACCAGATGATAATGAGAAGACTCCATGCCCAAGGATGAACCAAAAGACATTTGTACCATCATATATCATCATATATCATCAGTTCAACGGAGTTTTTAAACTCTACTTCTTCTTCTTATCATTTTCTTCTTCAGTCCTCGAATTCCACAGCCCTACGAGGATATTGTATAAATGTCACTAGCATGATGAATAAAGCCATGTAACAAGCCTGGGATGTTGAGACTCGATCAGCAAGCAAGTACACCTTGGAGTGTTATTTTTACGTGGTTAATTTTTCCTTCTTTTTAGCAGCGAATAATTTTCTAGGTTTTTTCACTCATTGCATTACCCCAAAGCCGGAGTGACGGCTTGAAGGTTGAGCCCCTAATGCATCTTAGTGTCTAGAGTCAATGTATATTACCATGCTAGGTCATCTCTGAAATTTCGCGGAATTTGACTAGGTCTAAGTAAGATTTTTTAATAATTAAACATTTCCCGTAAAACGGGAATTTTTAATTAATTTCTATGTAATGATATAAATAAGTGGCCTTCGGAAATGTCTAGGGCGTGTGACTACTCGAAAATCATCCTTAGAGGCCCAACATTATACTAGGACCAACTTTGAGAGTCAAAACACGACATATGGTCCCTCAAAAACTGATTTTTCTTATGTCAGTGGCAAAAAATGAAAAAAAATGAGAAAAAATTAATAATTGGAAAAATTTAGAAAATTTTCCAAAGTCAAAATAAGTCAAATTTTGACATGGAAATTATCTGGAGAGGCAAAGGATGATGAGCTAGCCATGTGGGGCCCACCACATAAGGTGCAACAAATTAAAATTAAAATTCCACGTCAACTAACACAAGATGGCCCAGTGAAGTGTAGGCGGCAAGTGATAACACCTCCTCGATATTGGCAGTTGCAGCCTGGGGATCATGCTTCTCATCTCTGTCCTTCTTCTTTAGAGGACATCGTGTAGCGTAATGTCCCATCTCGCCATACCGGAAGCACTTAATCTTTGAGATGTCCTTCCTTCGTCTCCTCCTGCTACCCCTTTGATGCAAGGGTTGCATTCTCCTCCTCCTCCTTGGGCTTCATCCCGCTGCTACTGCTACCATCAAGCTGCACTTGAGTAAGTCTCTCCTCATCTCTTCCTATTGAAGAGTTGCCCACATTCCTTCCCATTCCAACAACTTCTCTTTGCCCGGGATGCTCTGGTCAAATACCTAGTAATCTTCGGACACAGAATTCAAGGAAATTTTGACCATCTTTTTGGTCTGAGGAGCTACTCCCACAACTGCCAGCTAATCTAGGACTTCCTGAAGTTTTGCAAGGAATGGATCAACGCGTTCTCCCTTATGCATCCTGGTAGAACATAGTTTTTCCTCCAAGAACATCTTTCGCTGCTCGAAAGACTCCTCATACAATGTAGCCAACACTTCCCACATTTCCCTGCCTATCCCTTTGTCGGAAATGTGTGAAACTATGTGATCCTTCACTCCATCGAGGATTGATCGTTTGGATTTTTCCATGCTCTTCTTGAAAGCTCTCAATGGTATTGCATCCATCGGTTCAGCTACTACACTGTTGATGAAGGCTTTTAGCTCATGCTCATCCAGAGGGAAGGAGATCCTTTCCTTCCAGATTACGTAGTTAGAGGCACCCTCCGACCGATCTTGATCTCGCAATCCACTGGTTGTTATCTCACCCAATTAGATGTCGATCTGTTGCCTCTAACCCTCTGTGCAACTAGCTCTAGGGACTCCCTGTTGGAACAAGCCAAATAAATCACGATCTTGCTGCTTCTGCATGGGAAATCAGAGCTTCTTGGCTAAGAAACTCTCTGAGGTCAAAAATACCCCAAATGTATCTTCTTTTTCTCTCTTCTGAAGCTTTATGCACCAGCAACTACTGCTACAAGAAAATTGTGTCCCACCAACTGTTGATCTATGTTGAATCTGCTGCATTGCTCCCTCTGCCTCTGACAAACTGGAAACTAGAAAATCCTACATCTCTGTCGAATCACTCAGAGAGAGATTTCCTTGCAAATCTAGCCCTCTAGGCTTGGACTACGTAATCACTGGCGAAATCGATCTGCTGCTTACGAGACTCTTTGATGTCCTGCTTCTTCTTCAATGCTGGATCCTTTTGGCCTGCTCTCTTGCTCTTCTTGCACTACTAAACAAGTTGTAATACCATGTGAAATTCCACTACCTGGAATCCTGCTGCAGCAACTGATGAAAAATCTTCTATTTGTTAATTATGAACAAATTATTTAATGTTTTCTACGGTAAATATTGAAACCCGTACACTGCAGCCTTCATAAAATTAAACTGCGGTAAATAAATAAGTGCAAAAACAAGATCTGAGCAAGAATAAACAATAAACACACGATATCGTTATTTTTGGATTAAGTCCCAGAAAAACCCAATGCGGGAAAATTGGTGCCGCGGTTGAGGGTTTGTTTATTATGCAGTAATTCTGAATACAATCTGGGATGCCTTACTGGCCATCCACACAGAGAATCTGACTGACAAAGAGATAGTGAGGATTACCTCACACTGACACTAGAAAATCCTAACTGACCAAACACTAAGCTAATGAGCCCTACGCTACCTTTGCGTAGTTTCTGCGCAATTTTGCGGTCAACTCTGCTTGTTGCCTCTTCTGCGGCTGGATACTCATCTCTAGCCCTTCCGGTCTCCTACCCTGACACTCAAATTGACTGATCCTCAGCTGAATCTCGAATCCCCTCAAGGCTGCAACACTGCCTCTGCATGGCACTGCGGTGCCTCTGTGTAGCTGCTACACTGCCTCTCTGCGTACTGCCCTTTGTCTTCTTTGCAATATTCCCAGCTCAAGAAAATCTCCAACCAACAATTATCTTTGCCCCTCTCTGCAAGAATCTTCTCGATCGATCTTCTCCCTTAGCACTGCTCACTAAAGAATTTCGATCTCTAAACTTTTTCGGTCTCTCGGTGTATTTTCCAAATGCCCCATCAAGTCCTTATAATCATGTCATTGAGACATCAACGACTGAGATTAAATCGCTAATCAACGGCTAAGATTAACTTGACTTGATCTCCATCTATTTCTAGAACATTCATACCCTGTTTTAATTAATATCCTTTGATTATTTTAATTTCCTAAGTTTAGTGTCCTGTTGACCACTGGAGTGGCACCTGATGGTAATGTGAAGACTCCCTGCCCAAGGATGAACCAGAAGACACTTGTGCCATCAGATATCATTAGATATCATCAGTTCAACGGAGTTTTTAAACTCTACTTCTTCTTCTTCAATGTTAAGATTTCGCAGCCCTTCGGGGATATTGGATAAATGTCACTAGCATGATGAATAAAGCCATGTTACAGGCCTGGGATGTTGGAACTCGATCAACAAGCGAGTACACCTTGGAGTGTTTTTTTACTTGGTTAATTATTCCTTCTTTTTAGCGGCGAATAATTTTTTAGGTTTTTTCACTCATTGCATTACCCCAAAGCCGAGGTCACGACTTGAAGATTGAGCCCCTAACGCATCTTAGTGTCTAGAGTCGATGTATATTACCATGCTAGGTGATCTTTGAAATTTCGCAGAGTTTGACTAAGTCTAAGTAGGTTTTTTTTAATAATTAAAAATTTTCCGCAAAACGGGGTTTTTTTAATTAGTTTCTATGTAATGATGTAAATAAGTGGCCTTCGAAAATGTCTGGGGCATGTGACTACTCGAAAATCATCCTCAGGGACCCAACATTATCCTAGGACCCACTTTGAGGGTCAAAAAACGACTTATACTCCCTCAAAATCCAATTTTTCTAATGTCTCTGGCAAAAATGAGAAAAAAATTAAAAAAAAATGAATAATTGAAAAAATTAAAAAATTAAAATTCAAAGTCAAAATAAGTCAAATTGTGACATGGCAATTATGTGGTGATGTGGCAAGCATGTGGGGCCCACCACATAAGGTACAACAAGCTCAAATCAAAATTTCCAAATGAGAAAGTCAAAGAGGCCCACGTAGAAACTCATGAGGCATGGCCAAAGTTCAACTTCGACTGTATTTAAAATCATATGTGATGAAATTAAGTCATAAAGTATAAGTGGATGGGGTCGACCCCACCTTACTCCTTTGTGTACGTATAAGCTCTGGAATTATGCACATGCCAATTCAAAGGTACACGTTGGCAATCAAAGATCTAATGCTACAACAAGGGAAATCAACACATGGTTCAAAATTTATGATGGCAGATTTTATTGCTATTAGTTTGAAAGTATATCTCCACACAACTTCACATCCTTTATGCATATATGCAGCTCACTCCAATTAACATCTACACACAACAGATTTGCTTCTACGTTGGCAGCTCCTATGCACATGTGAATTAAAAAGACCATGCAGCTGTCAGAGGAAACTCCACGCAGATTGGTGAACAGTAAGTGAAGATTTTTTAAGGCAAAAAATCAAAGAATCAGCTCCACACTTGTACGCTGCCAGCCCACACAAAGATCTATGCACAACAATTAAACTTCTACGTTGGTAGCTATAGTTGGTAGCGTTGGTATTTGGTTGTAGAGGTGTCAAATCACAAGTTTTATTTAGAGATTTACACATGGGACAACAATGATTTAAGTGGAGGTTCACAACAATTAACCATACAGCAGTCTACACAAGCTATAGCAAAATTTTCCACGTAGATTTCTAATAGCAGTTAGATCAGCAATATACAACAGTCAACTCCAACATTTCGATGGAGTTCGATGCCACCTACAGCAATCAAGCAACCACTTGAAAATTTGTTTAAGCATTGAGATCTTCACCATTGCTACACTTGTCATTTGATCTTTCATTGGGATTTGCTCCCACAGTTCTATTTAAATGAGCCTTGGGCTCTCATTGTATCATATGTTTACTAGCTATTGTGCTTGCAGAAGCGTTGCTGCCTTGCACACTTTTAGAAATATCAATAAAGACTTTGGGGTTTCATTCATGAGGTGTTCCTCCTTTTGGAGTGTGATGAATTGTTGATCATTAGTATAATTCCTTTTACTCATGCTTTGATTTAATTTATTTCCATATGCTCTTGTAGATTTGTTAATGTAGAGCTATCTTACATTGACATTTCATTTAGGAGTATGCTCTAGGTATAGAATGCTCTAGTTGGTTTCAAATAAATCTCTAAAGTTTCTTATCATTGTTTATTGCTAGATCTATATGGAACTAATTCTTGATTGAAGTTTTGTAGAGAGAACATCTTGTTGGGATCAAAGAATCAAGTGTTGGGGGAAGTCTTTGGAGAGACCAACCCACTCTTGATACATTCTCAAAGGAGCTCTCATTTGTTCTTTGAGCCTTCATAGTCTTATCTTACAAAGTGGTTTTGCAGGGGTTTTGGGACATAGCTTGTATACAAGTCGAATACTTCTAAATTTGAATATCTTTTAAAACATTATACTTCATTGCTTTCATTTTCTATCTAAGAGTTTGAAGATGACTAAGCAAAGAGGAGAGTTTACTCAAACTCTTTGGCTTGACCCTTTGTAAATTGTTGTGCAATATTTTGTAATTTTATCTGTCTAATATTTGATTGGTTTTGTAGCCCTCTTTCTGAACTTTTTCTTATGACAGCTTGAGTGGACAACTACAAAAAAATTACTAACAAGTTGTTGCACGACCTTTGGACTCTGAATTTCAAATGAGGAAGATAATTCTCTCTTCTTTGGTTGTGGGCATAGAAGAGGCTTAGCTTCTCTTCTCCTATTTTAATGTCTGAATTCTTTTGAGTTTTTAGAAATTCTCATCGAGGAAAAGTCTATGGTCTCAATTTTTATTTGTAAAGACTTTCCTTACTTTAGAAAAGGCCTCATGGTCATCTCTTTCTTGTAAAATTAAAAAAAAATTCTGTTTTGGTTGTGGGAGCGTGGGTTTTACCCATTAGCATCCCTATCTCTCCATTTCAAAGGAGAGAATTTGTAGATGGATTGACTTAGTGGTTTTGACATTTCCATTTTCTTTCACATCACATATGCATGCTCTAATTGGGAAGTAACACAAATCGCATAGTCCTTTAGTTTCTTAATTTGCAATCTCATTTGCCATCACTTACTTATGTTTTGTGATCTATTTCTCATTTGGTTAAGTTTCACAATATACTACGAGTAAAGAAGCATAGCACTCTCAATTTATGGCAACTTGAGTTATTGTTCTAACTATGAAGCATATTTAATTGAATCATCTCCATCTTTTACATAGCACTTGCAAACTCACTTTCATATCATTTAGACATTTCACTTTTCATACTAGACTTGCATCTCTAAAAATTAGCCTCCAACTTAAGTTGGTTGTATAGACATTAGGGACCCTCCACTCCTATTGACTCTTCACTGTGAGACCCGAATTTTGGGCGAGGGTGAGGTTTGGGGATAGGAGTTAAATTGAAAATTGTTTTAGAATTCTATTAATAAAATAAACCAAGAGCACTTTCACATCACAAATTTACTCGCAGTTTTTCTATTTCATGTACTTGTTACTTTGGTGGTTATTTAGCTCATGAATATTTAATGTCATTATCCTTTGTTACTGGAGCACTTTCTTACAAGTACTTTTTCATTTATTGCAAGTGATGCCTATATTTCTATCTTGGTCTAACACTTTCTTTGCGGGATTATTGTCATTGTATCTTGAATTTCATTTTCGAGCAAGCACTTGTCATTTACTTTAAAGCACTGGTCTATATTTTGAACACATCATTAAATATTGCTCATATACTTATATTCTTGTTTACATCTTGGAAATGAGTCATCTTTGATAAGTAATTCCTTCTAATCAACTCTCCTAGAAATCTCACATCTTTAACATAGTTTTTCTTTAGGGACCAACCCCCATAGCTAACCTAGGAGATAGCTTAAACAGAGAGAGTCGGGATTAGTGTGACAGCCCCTTCTCTGAGTTCTTTGCCACCAACCACACCTTGTGGGGTTAAAGGCTTTTCCCGCTAACTGTAGGTAGGTGTAGGCGACAAGCGATAACATGTCACATTAAAAATAATTAATTATTTTCATAAAACAAAATCTGGGTGGAATTTCCGAAAACGCTTTCTGGGTTCTTTGGAATGCATGTGCCTAAGCCTCCCTGCAAAATTTGAGACTTAGAGCACATTCGATGCTATCAGAAATCAACATATTATGCATGTTAGAGTAGGATGCATTGCATATCGATTTTTGCATAGCTAACATCATCATATCATGTTCTCGTGCTAAAATCATTGCCTTTAGATTATATTTGCATCATAGAATAAATTTTCTTTTCTGTATGGTTTTTATTATTTAATGAAAACATGGGTGATAAAAGTACACCTAGGACAGATTCTTCCAACATTATCTGTCATGTGTAGGATATAGCTCTACAGTCCTAGAGGATTGTTGGTGTTCTCATGAACTCGCATTCGAGTACATGATTTGTACACTCTACAGTGAGTTCATGTCCCAGTTCGAGCCAGATGTTACCCACCAAAAGTGGGTGACCCAATCGGAGAATTTTTCTCCTAGATTTGTCTTCTTCAGCCAACAGTCTGACAGCCACCAATGTAGTTGATGTATTGTTCAATATAATCTCCACTTCTTGAGCCATGGATATGTCCCCTCGCCCATCTGTTGAGATCATAAGTTTGAAGGTGGGCAGTCCAATCCTAAATGTATGTTTTTCATTGTGCAACTAGGTTCTTATGCTTGTTTTTCCTTGGGAACTTTGGGCATGGATTATTGGGTGACTTGGAAGGAGGAAGGGTTTTGACTATAGTCTTGTTCCCTCACCTTAAATAAGGGGTTAATCCTCAATCCTAGTCTCATGGGATCTCCTATATTGGCTTATAGCTTTAGCAAGGGAACTACTTGGGAAACCTCGATTTTGGTAGCGTGATCTCATTTTCTCATTTCGCATTTTTCACTCCCCTTCGCAGCATCATCTTCCCTCCTTGGGTACACAAAGCACTGATACACCCCCTCCCCTTGACCACATGTTTGGGTCGGGCCTGGAAATGTTGCCCCAGATGTTCATACAGCTAAAAGAACGTTAAAAGTAAATCATGACCATAAGCAAGAAACAAAAGAAAAGAATATTATAAAATGCAAAAGATGGTGAGGACATTAAAATAGCGCGTGGGAAAAAACCAAATGTGACCTCTAGCCCCTATCATTATGGCCATATCTCCTCCTTCAATAAGTATATGAATGAGTGATCCAAATTGTGTCAATGGAAGAAAATGAGTAGCCTTTAAATAGTGAATTCATGAGCCTGAAAAGGTGTGTTTGTACATGGAACCGACCTGTACTTCTTGGAGGGCCGACTTGTCTTTTGGAGGAAAAAATAATTTTAATTTAAAAAAACTTGAAATTCCCTCTTTTGTAGCTGACTTGAAATTCATATTTATATTTATTGTTTCTTTCATATTTTGGAGGGCTAGACAAATTATGAAGACCTACCATAGCTACAAAATTTAACACTCTTGAATTCCCAAATTCTCAACCCTTATAAATTATCTTGTAATTCTCTATCGGTGCATGCATTTTAAGATGTCAATTCTTGTGATTGTCTACAAATATTATTAACAGTTTAACTATTCCTAATATACTGTCATTATAGTATAGTAAAGCATAAAAGACTAAATAAACTCATAGAGAGCATTGAAGTGTATGCCAAATCACATCAAAGATCAGCTGACGAGTACACTGTGTTCTACTAACCTCTGCCCTCCAAGATGGTATAGTTGATAATATGTGAAAGCAACATGATTAGAAAAAAGTAGGGACCATTCATAACAAATTGGCAGTGTTTCAAAAGACATAGCATCCCCCTGCCCTAGGTTTTGATCGTACACAAGAGTCTTGAAAGTGTTACGAATACAATTTATATAAAAATAAAATAAATATGAGTGAAAAAATAATAATTATAATTATAGTTAATTAATGGTTAGTTAAGTGAAGAGGCATGTCTTAATGGATATGACCATTCATGAAGGGCACCTGCCTAAGCATATAAGCAGGCCCTCATTGTAACATTCAAGCATCTCTTGTACATTTCATATATTAATAAAATATTATTTACAAATACCTTTGTGTATTTTATATTTAAAGTCAACAAGCTACAGTTTTGTTGTTTCAGAAAGTGTAGCTGTTAAACTAAAACATGGCCTAAATAATGTTCAGACCACATCTAAATGTCACAATGTACTTTCAAAACCTATTCAAGCGCTTGATTCCTAATAAAATGGCATTGCCATATATGAATATGCCATTACACGATTGAGGTCAAAATCCGTGGAATGACAAATCTTCTCCAAGGCATTGATTTATGACCCACACGTTCAACTTTGTATGCCATTTCCCACTTTAAACAGTCTTCATCTGGAGCCCTGACTTCCTAACACAGCATACAGAAATGCCTATTACTTAAGTGGAAACATACGCTTCAGGATTGAATATCATTTGAGGCTAAGAAAGAGGGTTGTCATAACCACTTCCAACTTCTCACAATTAACGTGGTATCATAAACAATACGTTAATACATGCTCATTTTGGAAAATTTAATGTAGAAGTGCTATACAAATATAATATTTGGGTATAATTCATACAAAATTCAATTAAGAATATCAAGAAAACACTTGGACAGCTGCACTTGATATAAGGTCAGGCCTGTTTGGAGCCTGCCAAGACTTCATTTAGGTATCTCAATGTAGGAAGGATACACATTTACTTATGTTGGTAAACATAATGCAGTCATCTCATGTTGGGTAAAGAACAGGAAAAGGTGACATATACAAAGGAAAATAATCACCACAAATCCTTTTCAAAATTAACTTCTTTTTCCTCGTACAAATCTTTATAACGTACTATCTCTATATAGGTTGGTAGAGGACTTGCCTGTACAATAATTTTTCCGGTAGTAGCATGTACTCTAACATACCCAAATTTTGATATACGTACTAAACTCCAGTTCTTAACCTGCACAATTTTGAACTAAACCAATTAGATTTTCCTACAATCTCAAAATATCTGCAGATAAGAATTCCTGGGCTATAATGCATACCATCGTGATGAAAGAGTCAAGCTCAAATCCAGACATTCCAATGATGACATGCACTGGGGCAGAGTACATGGAACTCTTGTAATTATCAAACCCTCCATTGTCCCTTATTGGATAATTCAAACACTGGCTGTTATTCACGGCACATGTACGCTCATAATTGTGGACATGACCCCATAATGCAAGGTCCACCTAAATCATTTCAATTTTATACATGCTAGCTTCAGAAACATACTCCCCAAAAGTACTTTGGATGATACTGCTATACATAATACGGAAATGGAACATTTTGAGATGAGCAATTCTTGTTTCATTGATTTGGCATAAAAATTGCTGTTAAATACGTCAAAAAGAAGAATCTATTATGGGTACTGCCTCAAGGAATGTTCACAATTAACTCACAATTTCTACAAACCTGATAAAATAGGAGAAGTGGTTCAATCACCGAGCGAAAGTGAACGTCCACAGCAGGAATTATTGTGCTAAAAATGAAGCCCCCTTCAAGGGAGGAATATTGTGGCCTATGACTGTCACATATCAAACAGCACATTTTCAACTGCTACGTTATATATCAAAGCTTTGCTAACCTGCAAAAAATCAATAAAAATTGGGGCATCACCTATAAAAGTAATACTTTCTAATTATGTTACAACAGAAACTTCTTGTGAAGACAACTGTCACTCTGCATAATATTCTTAAATAATGATCTAGGGAAGAAATGCCTCATGCCTGTCAAGTTCCGCTGCATCCAATTTAACATGTATGTACATAGCAGTTCCATCATTATTTTTTGTCGCTTGTGAATATTAATGTAAATTCATTCTTTCTTCCTCAGAAAATTTCTATGAAGAATGTCCAAGGTTTGATTAGTGTGTCCTGTTATCCCTCCTTTTAGCAAGGGTGCCTTCAGTAAAAAAAAATTACTTGCCTTTTAAGGAATGGGGCTGGACAAGGATAGGTCTGTTTTGGAGAAACACTTCCCGACGATTCACTAAACTCGGAAAGAAGTACGTTACAGCAGTATGAATTTGATAATCATCTCATGAAAATTAAAGACCAATAAATACAAGCAAAGGGATGTTTCCTCCCTGAAACACAGGCTCATCATAAAGATCAACTATGGTCAAAGAATGATGCTAGTCTCTCCCTTGAAGAGTATAACATTAAAAAAAGCCTTGGATGCAGGAGATGAACAGCGTTATATTGAAGAAGAGCAGGTTTATGAAGCCCCGATGGTATAGTGCACAAAACTTTGGAGTTTTATGCAAGACCTCAAAAGAAGAGGAGTCAAAATACAGAATGGTGAAGGAAATGAGGAACCCATAGCAGCTGTTGTTACTATGGCTGGAAAACGTGCTGATTACTTGGAAAGAATAATTAAATCAATTCTAAAGTATCATGGACCTGTGACTTCAATGTTTCCACTTTTTGGCCCAGATTATTCAGTGAGAAGCAAACTTCAAATATATGCAGCACTTGGATTTTGGATTAGTAAAAACTGAAAGGCACATAGAAAATTTCGAAATGGTCCAAATGGAGGAAAAATTGGAAGGAAATGACAAAAGAGAAGTGTGTCTTCTGATGTTCATGAACGCACTGCACTAAATCATTTCTCTTCTGATGAAGAAGAATCTCAAGAAATTAGGCAGAATGAAAGTGAAATAGAATTCCAGGTTCTTTTCCTGAACCTTCAGCTAACACAGATAATAGCAATGACAATTGTGATGAAAGAAATCATGGCCAAGCAGAAGTGAGCTGAGAAAGCACTGGTGCCTCTCATGGAATAAGGCGAAAAACAGAAATATAGGTTTGTGTTAAGGGTGGTGCACAGACCAATATGCGATATGGAAGTGTCAGTGGCTCAAACATGGCATGCATGTAGCTAAAATGGTCAGTTATCATTTGTCTAAAGCCGACGAGGAAGATAAGGATGAGTTCAATATACTGTTCACATAGTTACCTTTTGAAAATGATGCAAGTATTCCAAGTTTGGAGACACGATACGTCTGTTGCTCTCCAACTGTATCTGTAAATCACTATCGCAAATTACTTGCCGCTGAAGATCTAGAAATTGTTGTGGAGAAACAACAAAATCTTATTGAACCAGGATAAGAGAGTAAATACTCGCATCTGGGCAAGCCACAAAAGTGAAAACCCATGCTTGGTGCTTCAGAAAATCAAGGAGATATTGAGCTCCTGCAGAAGGAAGCAATACTTGCAGAAATCTTTTCTCATTATACAGAATGTTGGGGATGTGACTAACAGGTAAATTTGACTCTAGTTGCTATAATGAAAGAAAAAGGCCCGCGGTCCTAAAGCCCCTGGAATCACCACAACTGAGTGTCCGGTGTTTCCTCCTCAAGAGTGGAATTCCTTTTTGAGGATTGACTCACTTTATAGGGATTTATTATTAATGTACATGTGGCAAAGCCACCTTTTTCTTATTATTTCATATCTATGCAATAAGGTTTTAATTCTAGAACTTACGTTGATTTTTAATGTGCCTTGGACAAGTGGTTTCCCATGGGTTAGTCTTTACCTAGGGAAAAGTATCCAAAATAATTATTTTCCTAAGTGTGACTTTATAAAGTGAAAGTGACTTTATAAGTGGTAAACTCAATGTTAAATTTAAAACTGATAGTGACTTTATAAGTGGTAAAGCAATATTAAATTATAAAGTGAAAGTGACTTTATAAGTTGTAAAGTCAATGTTAAATTATAAAGTGAAAAGTGACTTTAGACATAAAGTACAATGTGGCTACTTTATTTAATGGTTGAGTTAAAATATAGAAAGTGAGAATTAAATGCACATTTATTCTCATCCCTTGATCTAAATGAATCTGAGCCATTAGATCCTTGGGTTGCCCAAAAGTCATTTAGGTTAACAAAAGGGGGAAAAGAAAAAAGAGATTGCATTCATTTATTCTTCATGAGCAGATTGGAAAAAAGGAGCTGAGCGGTGGAGAAAAGTTCTGAAAGAGAAATTTGTTGGAGCAAGTTGAACGAGTGATTTTTGCGCAAAGTTGGGCACAGAAATCAAGGCATAAAAGACAGCAGAAGATACAGTATGAATAACATTTAATGAGGTGAGCTGCACGCATTCGAGAGAAGTTTTTGAGCAATAATTCGTACAGTTCGTACGAAATCCGTACAATATTGTCCGCATCCGTACAGTACATTTTCAGCTTCAAGTGGGCACGGAAATCGATGCAAAGTGGGCACGGTTTTCAAGGAGTTTTGGGCTTAAGAGATAAGTTGTATTTTGTTGTTTTGTTTTGTTTGCAAATGTATTTTTCTTGAACTTGAAAGATAAATAAATTTGAAGAGCTCTCTAACAGGTTTTCCCCAAAGAAGATTGAAGGGGTTTTGCCTGGGTCTAAGTTGACCACAAATCTGTGTAATTTTTTATGTTTTGTTGGTCTGTTTATGTCCATATTTATTTTTAACATGTGTTGACAGTCCCATGTGTTTTAATCTAAAAATTTCATTTCCAGAATTTTATATGCTGAATGTAAGTTTATGGGAAAGGGCATTTAACTGAATGGGAGTGATAAGGTGAAATTAAAACCAGGTTGAGATTGCAGGAAACTTTTTAGTCATCAAATTTCAACATGGTATTGGAGCTACAGGCTGAAAATTGCAGTTTGAACAACAGACAGTAGTTTGGGACAACAAACTGATATTTTGCAACAGCAAGGTGAAATTTCACACAGACTGAACTTTTGGGGCAGCAAGGTGTGCTAGAAAGTTCATTTCTCTATTTTCTTGGTTTTGTAAATTTGGACAGTAGTCATGGCCATGTTCTTAATGATAGAGGACAGACTGGATGGGATATCTAGCTATACCGTTTGGAAGGACAGATTCAGACAGTGTCTGAGGAGGCAGCAGTTTGGGACATAGTGCGACAAGAGGTTGTACCTCCAGGCTCCTACTACTGCAAATGAACTTGTTGAATTCACAAAAAATAATGCAAAGACAAAAAGGATTTTGATGGACAGTCTGAAGGATCATGTGGTTCCTCAGGTGAGAGGAAACACATATGCATATTAGACATGAACAACTCTAACCACTCTCTATCAGAGTACCAATGAGAACAGAAAAATCGTACTCAAAGAACAATTGAACAACATCAGGATGCCAAAGGCTGAAAGTGTAGTTCATTATCTTGGCAGGGTCAAACAAGTATGTAATATTCCTAATTAGCACCGCTAATTGGAATATTTGATTTTTGTATAGTTTTGCCGTCTATAGTTAATTAATAAATAAAAGTGAGAAAAGGGGGGGCTAACTCACTTAAATAAAATAAAGTGTTTCCCTAGTAGATGCAACGTCATAACTTAAGGGGGAGCCTTGGGGGTCCACACCACGTATGAGAAGAGGCTCACGTAGCCTCTAGAAGCTTCTGCGCAGGCCCATGAGGAGCACGTGGGAGAGAGAGGGACCACGTAGGGTTTTGAGGAGGGCCAGCGTCATAAAAGGAGGGAGAGCTATCTCATTTGGGCATTATTGATATGTTGATGATATTGTGAGCTAGACTTCTGTCTACTTGAGCACGCCGGTTGTTTAGTCGGTCTGCAACACTGTTTAGTGCGAC